>JAGFNQ010004959.1:539620-678385 GCA_024364735.1 Boesenbergia rotunda
TTTCTCCTTTCCCTGCACCCCAAATCCTTGTGGCTGCACCATGTAAATCTCCTCCTCCAAGTCACCATGGAGAAATGCAGTTTTTACATCTAACTGTTCCATGAATAGGTCTTCCTTTGCCACCAATGCGAGTGCAGTTCTGATTGTGGTTAACTTCACTACTGGAGAAAATATTTCATTGTAGTCAATGCCTTCTTTCTGCTGGAATCCCTTCACAACTAACCTTGCCTTGTACCTCTTGCTGCCATCATGCTCTTCTTTTATTCGGTACACCCATTCGTTTTGCAGAGCTTTCTTTCCTTTCGGCAAGTCAGCAAGTTCCCAAGTCTTGTTTGATATTAGGGAGTCCATTTCATCTTTCATTGCCAACTCCCACTTGACTGATTCCTCAGTTTGCACTGCTTCATCATAGCATTCTGGCTCTCCTTTATCAGTGAGCAAAATATAATGTAGTGATGGAGAGTACCTGTCTGGTGGTTTCATATTCCTGCTAGATCTCCTAACTACAGCAATAGGAGTAGTCTGTGTCTCTTCTGGAGTTACATCACCATGATATTCAGTTCCTGAATTTTCTACTTCAACATCAGGAATATTTTTCAAAGGAATCACCTCTGGCCTTTTATCTCCACGACCCGTGCTTTCGGTGCCATCACCATCCTTGTTCCTGTACAAGACACCTTCATTGAAGATCACATCCTTGCTCCTGATAATCTTATGACTTTGACCATCCTAGAATCGATAACCAAACTCGTGACCACCATACCCAACAAAAAAACATTTTTTGGACTTAGCATCAAGCTTACTTCTAGCAATGGAATCAATATGCACATAAGAAACACAACCAAACACTTTCAAATAAGAAAGGTTTACCTTCTTCGCACTCCAAACTTCTTCTGGAAGCTTGAAATTTAATGGTGTAGATGGCCCCCTATTGATCAGATAGGCTGCTGTGTTAATTGCCTCTGCCCAAAGCATCTTAGGCAATCCCGCGTGCAATCTCATGCTTCTGGCACGCTCATTGAGAGTTCTATTCATTCTCTCTGCTATACCATTCTGTTGTGGATTCCCCGGAATGGTTTTCAGCATCTTAATTCCATTCTCATCACAATACCATTTGAATCTTTTGTCTGCATATTCTCCTCCATTATCCGACTTCAAGCACTTAACTTTCAAGTTTGTTTCATTCTCTACCTCAGCTTTCCACCTCTTAAAGACATCAAACACATCAGATTTATTTTTCAAAAAATAAATCCACACCTTCCTGCTTGAGTCATCGATGAAGGTGATATAATAATTTGAGCCTCCTAATGATGTGACAGTGGAAGGCCCCCACACATCAGTGTGAACCAACTCCAGCTTCTGAGTTTTCAACTCTCGACCCACCTGCGAGAAATTGACTCTTTTCTGTTTGCCGAAGACACAACCTTCACACAGACTGTGCTCAACTGTCTTCAAACCCGGTAACTTTCCTTCAGAGTGAAGTATCTTCATTCCTTTTTCAGTCATATGTCCGAGCCTATAATGCCAAAGCTCTGAATTCATAGTAGAGTCTGCAACAGCTATTGTGTTCTTACAGCTGGAATTTATATAGAGCGTGCCTGTCTTGCTCCCTCGAGCCACAACCATAGCTCCTTTTGTAACTTTCCAGCCTCCACAGCTGAAAGTCACACTATATCCTTCCTCATCAAGTTGCCCCCACTGAAATCAGATTTCTTATCAAACCTGGTACATGTCTCACCTTTTGAATCTCCCACACTGACCCATTAGGCATTTTCAAACTGACATCACCAATACCACTAATATTCAAGGGTTCTCCATCAGCAAGATAGACCTTTTCGTGGTTTCCGGTAGCATAGTTCTCTAGGATATCACGACATGAAGTAGTATGGAATGATGCTCCTGAGTCTATAACCCAAGACTCACAACTGTTATCAACCGTTAGCAACAACGCATCATGTTCATCATCAGTGACAACATTAGCTCTATCATCTTTCTTGTCACTATTCTCGTTGGCATTCTTCTTTGGTTCTTTACAGTTTCTTTTAATATGGCCAGGCTTGCCACAATTCCAACACTCTACACCATGTCCATTCCTAGACTTGCTTCTCCAACCTTTCGACTTGCCTCTATTCCCATTGTCTCTGTTGGAACTCCTGCCCCTTTTCTCAACACTCAAAGCAGAATTTGATGTTGAATTTTCACCAGAATCCTTCCTGCGGACTTCTTCAGCCAAGATAGAATTTCTAATATCAATAAACTTTAACTTCGCATTACCAATTGAATTAGTAACTGCAGTTCTCATGGGTTCCCAACTATTCGGTAATGAGGCCAGGAGAATCAAGGCACAAATCTCATCATCAAATTTAATACCAACAGAAATCAACTGATTCATTACTGTATTAAATTCATTCAAATGTTCAACTACAGAACCACTTTCAGGCATCTTTAGATTAAATAATTTTTTCATGAGATGTTCAACTATAATTTTTTCAACTCCGCCTGTGACGACCTAGTCATGGCCGGTCCCAAGCCCGGATAAAGGAGGAGGGTTGCGTTAGGTTGCCAGCCAGCGTAAAAAAACTATGGCAAATACTCAATGAATGGATCCATTAAAGTATTATGCTAATGCTAGGATGTTCCCCGGAAGGAACGCGTTGCAGGGTCCGACTGTAACGTCTCGGCAAGGACCGCTACATCTCCAGAACCCGGGTGTAGTGCTAAATATGCAAGGGTTCGCGTTGCAGGGTCCGACTGTAACGTCTCGGCAAGGACCGCTACATCTCCATGAGAACTTGGGTGTAGTGTTAAATAGGCAAGAGTTCTCACACCATAGGTGGACTAAGAATAAACATTATAAGAAAAGTAATAGTCTCAGATTTGGAACATGGAATATAGGAACTCTCACTGGTAAAACAATGGAGGTAGTAGATACAATGATTAGGAGAAAAATTAGTATTTTGTGTGTGCAAGAGACAAAATGGGTAGGTGAGAAGGCAAAAATGATAGAGAACTCGGGTTTTAAGTTATGGTATACAGGAAAGAGTAAAACAAGAAATGGAGTGGGTATTTTTGTAGATAGTTCTTTAAAAGATGAAGTTGTTGGTGTAGTTAGAAAGGGGGATAGAATTATAGCTCTCAAGATAGTAGTGGCGAAAGAAGTTGTGAACGTAATTAGCATATATGCACCTCAAGTAGGATTAGATGAAGAAACTAAATCAAGATTTTGGAGCGATTTAGATGAGGTATTACAAAACATTCCGCCAAATGAAATGATTTTAATAGGAGGCGATCTAAATGGACATGTCGGAGCGAAAAATGAAGAATATGAGAGAGTACATGGGGGTTATGGGTTTGGAACAAGAAATGAAGAAGGAAAAACTATATTGGATTTTGCGATAGCATATGACCTTATACTAGCTAATACATTTTTTAAGAAAAAAGAAGAACACTTGATCACATTCAAAAGTGGGAATAATAAATCACAAATTGATTATTTTATGGTTAGGAAGAGAGATAGGAAGATTTGTAAAGATTGTAAGGTTATCCCTGGAGAAAGCTTAACTACCCAACATAGATTAGTAGTGTTAGATATACGCCTTAGTTATAATATCAATAGAGGAAAAATATACACGACTCCTAGAATTAAGTGGTGGAAGTTAAAGGATGGGAAGCAAAACATATTGAAGGAGAAGGTAGGAATACAAGCATTAGATGAAATATATAGCGACTCTAATACGACATGGGATAAGATGGTATCAAAGTTGAAAATAGTAGCTAAGGATGTACTCGGTGAGTCAAAGGGGCATGCACCACCAAGGAAGGAATCTTGGTGGTGGAATGAGAAAGTACAAGAGAAAGTGAAAGAAAAACGAATAGCTTATAAGGAATTATATATTTGTAAGAACGAGGAAAACTTAAAAAAATATACAATAGCCAAGAAAGAGGCTAAGAAAGCAGTGAATGAAGTAAAAAATAAAACTTTTGAACGATTATATCAAAATTTAGATACAAAAGAAGGGGAAAGAGACATTTATAAAATAGCTAAAGCAAGAGAAAGGAAAACAAGAGACCTTAGTCAAATAAGATGTATTAAAGATGAATGCGATAGAGTACTAGTAAATGATAGCGAAATAAAAGAGCGGTGGAAGATTTACTTTCATCAACTTTTTAATGAAAGTTTAGGGGACCAACTTGACTTAGGCAATTTAAGTATTTCAAATGAGTATAGAAATTTTAATTTTCATCGGAGAATTCAAACTTCAGAAGTAGAACAAGCTTTGAAAGGGATGCAAAATGGAAAGGCCGTGGGACCGGATGATATCCCAATAGAGGTATGGAAATGTTTAGGGAAAAAAGGTATTGAATGGCTTACAAAATTATTTAATTTAATATTGAAAACAAAAAAAATGCCTAATCAATGGAGGGTAAGTAGTCTAGTTCCCTTATATAAGAACAAAGGAGACATACAAAATTGTGCAAACTATAGGGGTATTAAATTAATGAGTCATACCATGAAGCTTTGGGAAAGAGTAATAGAAAAAAGATTGAGGAAGGAGACCACGGTAACCGAAAATCAATTTGGGTTCATGCCTGGAAGGTCGACAATAGAAGCTATACATCTTCTTAGGCAATTAATTGAAAAATATCGGGAGCAAAAGAAAGATCTACACATGGTATTTATTGATTTAGAAAAAGCTTATGATAGGGTACCAAGAGAAATTATATGGAGAATTCTAGAAAAGAGAGGCGTTAGCGTAACATATATTGACCTAATTAAAGATATGTATGAAGATGTAACGACTAGAGTGAAGACTTCAGGTGGATTGACTGAAGCATTTCCAATAAGGATAGGGTTACATCAAGGATCAGCTTTAAGTCCCTATCTTTTTACACTAATCATGGATGAACTCACTAGGCACATTCAAGATACAGTGCCATGGTGCATGTTGTTTGCAGATGATATTGTTTTGATAGATGAGACACGTGAAGGAGTAAATGCTAAACTAGAATCTTGGCGGGAAACTCTAGAAATGAAAGGTTTTAGGCTTAGTAGAGTAAAGACTGAATATATGGAATTTAAGTTTAGCAATGCTAGACGTAGTGAAACAATTGTTAAGATAGGAGATGATGAGCTGTCTAAAATCGAGAACTTTAAGTATTTAGGATCGTTCTTGCAAAGTGATGGAGGAATTGAGAGAGATGTCTTACATAGAATACAAGCAGGATGGTTGAAATGGAGATTAGCATCGGGTGTCTTATGTGATCGTAAAGTACCTCTAAAACTTAAAGGGAAGTTCTACAAAACGGCAGTTAGACCTGCTATGTTATATGGTGCTGAATGTTGGGCTATGACTCGAGCACATGAGCAAAAGATGAAAGTTGCAGAGATGAGGATGTTAAGGTGGATGTGTGGACATACGAGGATGGATAGAATAAGGAATGAGAGTATTAGAGAGAAAGTCGGAGTTGCATCTATTGAAGAAAAACTTCGGGAGACACGTTTGAGATGGTACGGACATGTACTTAGAAGACCAATAAATGCCCCTGTTAGACGATGTGAAACTATGATAAATACGCACATTAAAAGAGGGAGAGGAAGACCAAAAAAGACTTGGTTGGCAACAATAAAACAAGATAAATTTTATTTAAATCTAGATGATGATATAGTAGGGGATAGAACTCAATGGCGTAAAAGGATCCATATAGCCGACCCCACCTAGTGGGATAAGGCTTTGTTGTTGTTGTTGTATGAGATGTACCTTATTGTTTGCTGATGGCTTCTCGTACATGTCCGACAAAGCCTTCATCAACCCTGCTGTGATCTTCTCGTTTGCTACGTTGTGCGCTACGTTTTTTGACAGCGTCAAACGAACCACTCCCAACACCTGTCTATCAAGGAGATCCCATTCACCTTCCTTCATACCTTCAGGTTTGGCATCACTCAGTGGTAGATGCAATTTCTTGCTAAACAAGTAATCTTCCATCTGCATCTTCCAAAACAAGAAATCCGAACCATCAAACTTGGTGATACCGAAAGCATATCCTTCTTCTCCCATCGTTCTGAAACCGAAGAACTTGGCTCTAATACCAGTTGTTGAGAAATTAGCGATACCTGCTAATCTATCAAGGTCACAGAGAACAAATACAAAGAAGAAAGAAACACAAGCCGCCGAATTTATCCAGGTTCATCACAATATATGACTACCTCCTGTTTTACTACTGCAGCTTTTATTATATCAATGGAGATTACATGTACAAGAGAAATCTCACTCATGCACCCCATCACAGAGGTGTAACTCTCCATATATATAGAACAATTTGTGAAACCCTAGGCCTTTTACAGCCCTCACAAATACATGTATAAACCCAAAAATATACAAAGAATAATGGCCCGCAAGATAACTAATCCACCGAGTCAATTTTCTGTAACTGATTTGGGCTCCACATCTCAACACATAGTCCAAAGACTTGCGGTCAACGGAAGATGTCAATTACTTAAGAGGTAAGACTTGGACTATTGATTTATTGAGTTTGTGGTGAGTGTACATTATCATCTATTCAACTTGTCTACTGATAGGGTTGAATAAGCCTGTGGCGAGCACGTGAGATGAAGAAGTTGAAGGATGAGACACTTCGAATCGAAAAGATTCTCCTGCCCGGGCTCAAGGATCTTCTCCAAGAGATTCGCCCGTAATAGTCGGCTAGAAGACCCCCGGGCTCGCCTCGAGAGATGGGGTCCCGAGAGCAGGATAGGGTTGAATGAGCCATGATCAGGACAAAGGATGAAGAGACTACTCGACACAACAACGGTGGCGACGACCCTCCTTCACGGGTCTCGGGAAAGCCCCGAGGGCGACGCGCCCGGGAAGGGCAGCTGAAGTTCCTTCTCAGGGGCACCTTGGGAGGTTGAGTCCCGAGAGCACATCGGGAGCTGTGACGCATAAAAACCCGAGCTCTCCTCGGAGGGTGGAGTCCCCGCAATAACCGACCTCAGACGCTGGCCCCTCCCTCGAGGTATGGATAAGCACCCCCATCATGAAAGGTCTTCATGACCCCTGAATCTTGAAATGGGCAAAAGCCGATAACGGCGCAGACTGTTTCAAAGGATATCCCATAACCACCGAAAGAGGAGGAGGATGTGGCTTATGTATCGGCGATGTGGCACCAATCGAGGGCCACGCCTATCCTGTCGCACTCGGTATAAAAGGTAGACCAACCCCTCCGGTAGGAGGGTTAGGATCTCTTCTTTTACATATTGTCTTTCCTTTCCATTGTCGCTACTCTTCGGACGAGACTTACTAACTTGAGCGTCGGAGTGGACTCCTTTGGACCCCTGCCGGCGTGTCTCCTAACGCTTGTGTTAACCTCACAGGACCCCAAGTTCTTCCCCGGTGTTGAAACCTTCACGCGAGCAGAACCTCGACGACTGGTCATCGTCGACGACTCCTTCCGGAATAAATTTGGCGTCGTCTGTGGGAAACTCTAACAAAGCACCTGTAGGAGCACCAATGGCGGAAGTGGAGGACCTCGCCCATCCGCGAGAGGATGAAGGACCCAAGCAGGAACGAAGAGAAGTCGAGAGTGAGGAGGTACAGATCCATCCTCATCTCGGAGGGGGAAGCACGCACATCGCCCTGGACCTTACCCCAAAATTGAGAAACCGCCTCATCGAGTGCTTGCGAAACCATAAGGATGTGTTCGCTTGGGCCGCTGAAGAGATCAAAGGGGTCCCCTCGGTGCTGGCCTTGCATCACCTACATGTTACGCCAGAGGCCCGTCCCGTGAAGCAAAAGCGGAGACATTTCTCCCCTGAGCAAGATAAGACTATTCGGGATGAAGTTCAGATGCTATAAAAAGCTAGGCACATTAGAGAAGTCCGGTTCCCAGCCTGGCTGGCCATTGTGGTCCTTGTCCCCAATCCTGGGGGCAAATGGCGAGTCTGCATCGACTTTCGGGACCTAAACAAAGTTTGCCTGAAAGACTGCTACCCCCTGCCTCGGATAGATCGGTTGGTGGACTTTACAGCCGGCTGTGAGTTCATCTCAATGTTAGATGCTTACCAGGGCTACCACCAAGTCCTGCTCGCCCCCCGAGGACCAGGAGAAGGTCAATTTTGTGACGGCTGATGGCACGTACTGCTACAATGTCATGCCCTTTGGCTTGCGCAATGTGGACGTCACGTACCAGCGGATGATGGACAAAGTCTTTAGGCACTAGATTGGGCGGAACATTGAGGTGTACGTGGACGATATCCTGGTCAAGACGGACAAGGGGGTGGCATGATATCTGACCTTGAGGAGACATTCACCACCCTGAGAGCACACAGGTTGAAACTAAACCCAACTAAATGTTTGTTTGGGGTAAAAAAGTGGTAGGTTCTTGGGGTACATGGTGATGGAGAGGGGGATTGGAGCCAATGCGGAAAAGGTAAAGGCCATTCTGGATATGCCACCCCCACGGAACTTCAAGGAAGTACAGCGGATGAATGGTAGGATCACGACATTATCTCGGTTCATCTCCAAATCCGCGGACAAAGCCCTCACCTTCTTCAAAATTCTTAGGAAGACCGTTAAGTTCGAATGGGATGACCAGTGTGAGAAGACCTTTGCGGAGTTGAAGACCTATCTGGCAGATATCCCGACCCTGCATAAGCCCGTGGAAGGGGAGACCTTATTCGTCTACTTATCAGCAGCTGAGCAAGCGGTAGGATCGGCACTCGTCCAAGAACAAGATCAGATACAACACCCCATCTATTTCTTCGGGCACCTGCTAAAGGACGCCGAAACGCGGTACACCATGATGGAAAAACTGGCCTACGTCTTGGTCCTGATGGCCTGAAGGATACGGTCGTACTTCTTAGCGCATCTCATCGTGGTCCTCACTAATAGTCTGCTCACCCGAGTCCTCAGTAACCCCGAGGCGTCGGGCAGGCTAATTAAATGGATGACGGAGTTAAGCGAATACGACATTGAGTATCAGCATCGAGCTGCCATCAAAGCATAGGCCCTCTCCGACTTCATGCTGGAGACTGTCCTCGAGGCAGAGATCGAAGGTATGTGGAAGGTCTATGCAGATGGATAAGCCAACAGCCAGTACAGCGGAGTTGGACTGCTATTGATTTCCCCCAGGGGAGACACACTATATCTGTCTATCCAACTTCACTTCAAAGCTACCAACAACGAGGTCGAGTATGAGGCGATCCTGGCAGGATTACAAGCCGCCCGACATATGGGAACCCGTCGGATCATGGTCTATTCGGACTCTCAATTGGTGGCTCAGCAAATACCGGGTGGTTTCAAAGTCAGATGCGAGCGGCTGTAAAGGTATGTAGCCCTCTATGAGCAACTAAAAGCTGCCTTCTCAGAGGTCATCCTGCAGAAGATCTCCTGGTCGGATAATGTGCGGGCCGACGAGTTAGTCAAGCTGGCCAGTTCCCTATCTACCTGGCAGTTGGAGGAGCCTAGTGTGTCAGAAACAATGGTGGCCCAAATTGGAGGAGAGGCCAGAATGGACAGACCCACAGACTGGAGGGATCCCTACATAGCATTCTGCCGAGACAGATCCTTGCCGAGTGGGGGCCTAGAGAGTCGGTTTTTTCGCCAACGGGTGGACAGGTTCACATTGGTCGGGGATCAGCTATACAGGAAGGCCTATGCCCGACCCCTCCTAAAATGCATCGGGCCGGAGGAGACTAGCTACGTAATGCGAGAGGTGCATGGGGCATCTATGGGAGCCACATCGGAGGAAGGCACCTATCTCCAAAGATCCTTTTGGCTGGATACTTTTGGCCCACCTTGCAGGCCGACTCGCTTAATTTTGTGGCCAGATGCAAGACCTGTCAGAGGCATCAGCATGTGTCTCACCGCCCGACGGAGCCCTTGCGAGTTTCTACAGTATCACGCCCATTCGACCAGTGGGGAATGGACATTGTGGGGCCCTTCCCCATCGGGCCCCGGCAGAAGAAATTCTTGCTGGTCCTCGTCAATTACTTCTCTAAGTGGGTGGAAGCTGAACCTCTGGCCAACATCACAGAGGGGGCGGTAATGAAAGTTCTATGGAAAGATATTGTCTGCAGATATGACATTCCTCATAAGCTGGTGTCGGACAACGGGAGACAATTCTCCGAACGCATATTGAAGGAATGGTGTGAAGGATTGGGCATCCGACAGACCTTCACCTCCGTCGCATACCCACAAAGTAATGGACAAGCGGAGGTAGTCAACCGGGAAATTTTACGAGAGCTCAAGGTAAAGCTAGACCATGTTGGAGACAGCTGGGTCGATGAACTTCCCAACATCATGTGATCCTACCGGACTACCCCAAAGAAGGAATGGGCGAGAGCCCTTTCTAGCTAGTTTACGGAGCTGAGATCGTCATTCCAGTGGAAGTAGGGGAAGAGTCCCCACGACGACAACATTATCGCAAGGAAGATAACGACCAGGAGCGTTTAATTGATCTGAACCTCATCTCGGAGATACGGGATAAAGCTGCAGCAAGGTTGGAGGCCTATCGAAGGAGGATGCAGCTAGCCTACAACCGCCGGGTGATCGCCCGCAGCTTCGAGGTAGGTGATCGAGTATAGAAGAGAATCAAACCGGTAGGTGATCCCGGGAAGTTGGAGCCGTAGTGGGACGACCACTACGTCGTCGTCAAAAAACTTACAGGAGGCAGCTACTATTTGGAAGACAATGAAGGCAGAAGACTGGAAAGGCCCTGGCATACTAATCATCTCCACCCCTACTGTACTCCGTGAGTTGCCGTGTAGGGCATTTTCTTTGATGCATTTTTTCACTTCTTCACTGCCTTGCAGTATAATCAATAAAGGGTGTGAATGACATGACATTTCGAAAATGCTAAGTCTCCGTTTCTGATTAAACCCTACAGTCTCTAGGTGTGTAAGCTTGGCCTCGGAGCTGTACATGTCCGGCCAAGAGCTAATTAAACTCTATAGTCTCTCGGTGTGTAGGCTTGGCCTCAGAGTTGTACACGCCCGGCCAAGAGCTGATTAAATCCTACAGCCTCACGGTGTGTAGGCTTGGCCTCGGAGCTGTACATGCCCGGACAAGAGCTGATTAATCCTACAGCCTCTCACTATGTAGGCTTGGCCTCGGAGCTGTACACGTCCGACTAAGAGCTGATTAAATCCTACAGCCTCTCAGTGTGTAGGCCTGGCCTCGGAGTTGTACATGCCTGGCCAAAAGCTGATTAAACCCTACAATTCGGTGTGTAGGCTTGGCCTCGTAGCTGTACTAATCTAGGTCGGTATCAGTAGGTACATAGGTGAAAGGCGCATAGTGAAGAAACATCAGGCCGTCAATTTCCAAGAATCAACCTATGACTATTACGTTAAATTTGTCATACGTTTACCATCTGTGCTTCACCCTTGGGCGTAGGTGCCATACAATCTTACATGAAACAATGATGTTCAAATTTCCTTTGTGAATCTCATGGTGGATCAGTTGGAGGAATGTATAGATTTCATCGTGAACCATTTCAAAGAAAAGGCTTATTAGTTTTTCACCGAAGAATGGACAACTCATCATCATTTCCACTGCTGCATTAAACGATGGTCTCTTATGCAGAGTTTTTAGTTTTTACTCCTTTGGTAGTAAAGGCTTATGGTAGTAGTTTCTCATGCAAGATTGTTCACACATCTTTCCTCAATTTATTTTAACGAAGCAAAAGAGATGAATGAATATATACACTTTTCCCATTTCTGAAATATAAACTGCAGATACTAACTTTTTAGAATGAAAATGATTGTTCCCTGCATGATTTCATTTCAGTTTTGCATGAACAGTGAAAATGGAACAATTTATTCTAATGAATAATTTTTTCACGATGGAAAGTTTCATTCCAGCTTTATAAAAGAAAATACAAATAAATAAATGACCAAACCAAATCAACTAGGGAACTAGTGAAGGTTGTACTAGAGATCACCACGCCTTGAAGAAGAAGAGATTGCACCAAGTGAGATCATGACGCAAGAAGAGATACGAATACCACAAGAAGAAGAGATCGTACCAAGAGAGATCGCGACGGAATAAGATGCGGACGTTGCAAGTAGTGAAGGGAGGCGTACGCGCGGTGTGAAGAAGGAGAGCACGCAGGAATTGTCCGCAAGATTGGATCGCAACTTAGGTTTTGAGAAAGCTAAGTTGCGGTTCATTTTAACTCAGCCGTATGATTCAAGTTTTAACCCAAGCAACGGTTTAATTATTTTTTAACCGATTCAGACATATTACTTCATCATAATTTAATTATAATTTTTTTAAACACTTATTACTTTATCAAATAAAAAAATAAAATATTATTAAAAATATAAAATGAAGCTCGTTTTTTTTAACTTAGTCTAAAACAATATTTACTACGTCAATTTTATTATCAAAGTTTAATATCATATATAACTTCGGAATCAATAATCACTAAAGTAATTATTAACGAAGTCTATCATCAAAATTCCATGAATTCCATGAGAAGGATTTCCCTGAGGACTTGGGGGAGAATAAGGATCTTGGCGAAGCAGGGCTCTTGAGCGTCTGTGAGTTATTATTTTCTCATTTCCTGCAGAATCACAAAGATATACTTTTTTATGCAAAATTACTATTTGATTATACGGGATTATGGTAGTTGCATGTAATAATAAAGTGAAAAGAATGGGAAGATTAAAAATACCATGAGAACTTGGAAGGTGAATGACTCCAGGATCTCCACAGCTACTGAACAAGCAAGCAGGAATAGAAGGAAAACAAGCTTAATGTAACAATATCTGCTCTCCATCTTGTCGCTACTCAGGCTACTGCCATGCCACTTCTGTTCTATTTAGAGCACAATTTTTCAAAGCCATGGCTCGATAGTCTCTTCCTCAGCCTCTTGGTCATCTAAAATAAGCTGAACGAGTCATGGAGACATTGATAGGCCTTGTGACATCTTCTTAGTTTCTGCATCATGAAGGACTATTCTCACTTTGAGAGTTAAGGCAATGAGTTGAATGTTGTGCACAAGTATAAAGAAGACTAGCAGTTCCACAACTTTGATCCAATGAAATTACAAGAAGTATCAAGAGGATAATAGTGCATAGTCCAAAGACTTGCGGTCAATGGAAGATGTCAATTACTTAAGAGGTAAGACTTGGACAATTGATTTATTGAGTTTGTGGTGAGTGTACACTCTCATCTATTCAACTTGTCTACCAATACCATTCTCATCTCTCATGTATAATGTTTTGTACTGTATTTTATCTTATTGCCTGACGCTCTGATCTATTAGGTGTTGAAGACTACCACAACATTGTTCTTTTTAATCTAAGGAAGAAATGATGATCACACAAGACTAAGCAACTCTAAACACCAAGTGAGACTATAATTCATGAAAACTGCAAGTGTATACTGTATAGTGACCAAAATACAAAAACTATCAATTTCCTTTTTATTCAAACTACTGCACAGAAGTACAAGTGCATTAATTTCTACATACTGAGGTGGATACTATAAGATAGATAGATGCATCATGAATCATGAATATTATCCTAACAAAAGAAAATTTGTCCATATATGGCTATTGGCCTCATCTCTTCCAGCTCATTTGTTCTCTCAACTACATGATCAGCCTTGTCAACAAGTAGCTCATGGGCTGCTGCCAGATTCAACATCTTGCGTAGTTAACTATGAGTGGATATGTTATCTTCAGTCTTCGCAAACCTTCCCCTAATCCTAGGCTGACTATCAGCAAGAGCCTTCCTGCAAGCATACTGCAAAACACCCAAAATTTATCAGTTTCTAGCATTTGTTTTTAACGAAAAGTTGCAAACAAGTGGCTACATTTGAAAGCATTTTGACTCAGCCACCCTATGATAGCTTTTCATTGTGGTATCAAGGCAGTTTAGACTCTAAAGCTAGCATACTTCTGCATGATGACAGTTTACTTGTCACGATAACAGCAGCGTCAATAGACAGATCAAGAAATTTTCATTTAGTTCAAACTAAGGAATAAGTGCTTTGCCTTGCAGTATCCAAATTACAATACATGTCATCCTTTTTTCATTCTGATTATAAAATGTTATGTCCTGTTAAAACTCTTCTCTTTGCATTGTTATCCTTCACCTTAGTCTCTTCTCAAATCTGATTAGTATGACCTCATACATCCATCCATAATGACTGATAGAAGCTATATAAATCTGGGGCATTCAAGTGTTCTTACATGGCTTCAGAAAGAATCATAATGGGGAAAGAATAGCTTCACACCTTGATTTTTCTACCAAAGTTTCTCTTACTCTTCTTCTCCCTGTATCTGGAAAGTTTTTGTAGTCGCAGCTCTGCCTTATTATCACTGATGGAAAGGGGTTGCTCGACTGAAGAACATACAGTGGTGGCATTTCTTGAGTTTGTGCTCTTATCACCAAGATTCTGCGAAAACAAGTCAAAATAAATAACCATGCCCATCCTGGCACACAGCAGGTAGAAATTTTACATACTACAAGTGATATATCTTGATGAACTCATAATAATCTCAGAATTTCTCAGTCTAAAATGTAGCCAATACATATTTTCTCTGGGAAGTCACAAATATTAGATAATCATCCAAATCAGTTAACTAAAATATTATCCTTAATTCTTAAATCTGGCAATCCTTTTATAAGTTGGTACAACTAATCCTCATTGTATGTATTGGACCAATAGAAGACTAATATGACTTTCATTCAGCATGACACTAATGATGCGGGTTAAGTAAATGTTGAAGCAATTGATTAACAACTGACAAGCATGGTAAGGTCAAATACTGCGTTAGCTGAACCTTTATGGGCCAAGGTAGAAGAGATAAAGCGAGGGAAAAAATAAACATGAAAATTAGTCAGAAAACTAGATGTTTACTCATACCTGAACATCTCCTTCGCTGCATGCTCTCCTCAAACCAAGCGCAGCTTCAAAATCCAATCCTTGGAAATCAAGAAAGTCTAGTCTTCTACTGCAACTAGGGAACCACTCTAATGAGCTTAAACACTCAGAACTTGCACTTTTCTGAATTAATCTTTCTACCCGGCTAATTTTTCCAGGGGGTGGAACTCCGGCCATCCCAACTGCAGGAATCTTCAATTCTAGGAGTTCGGAAATTGTCTCTTCAATCTGTGACTTCTCCTGAATGGCTCTTTCTACGCAACTAATTATTTCAGGAGGTGAAACTTCAACCATTTCGACTGCAGGAATCTCCACTTCTAGGAGCTGAGAAATTGGCTCTTCAATTTCTGATTGCTCCATAAGGTCCTTCTTGCACTCATAGTAAATGTCACTGAGATGGTCGTTTTGGATTGACTCTATATCTGCAGCCTTGATTGTTTCTGTGATGACATCTCCTCCACCTGATATAATGGACATGGCATTCGCCATGGGATCGAGTGCAGGATTTTCTAAGATGGGTTCTGGAGCTTTGAATAGATCTCCTTCTCCTCCCATATCATATTCTGAAACAGAGGGAGCCTGTTCCATATTGGCCTATACCAAAATCAATGAGTGAATTACAGGAACAGACATTATTGATACACTAAAGATTAGTAGTTCTCTACTGTTTCTTTCAACAGACATATTGAATGAGGAATTCACAAAAGTCAACAAACATTATCAGTATGGGCATTAAGAGAATCTTATTGATGGCCAGCAATTTGCTTCTCATACTGGATTGATGCTTTCTTTTTTATAATTCCATCATAATCAGAAGCATGGATATATGAATTTTAAATTTCGCCTTGGTAAAAAGTTCCCATTCTTCCATCAAACATAGGACACTATCCAAAACTAAATAATACCCTCAAGTTGGAAGTTAGGCATTAAAAACTTTCTTAAGTTTTCACTTTTATGAACTTTTTGTTTTAAAGATAGGGTTGAACAATTGTCTAATAAATAAATCATTTTTTCTCCTTTCATAGAGTCTTGTCCACTTTAACTAAGCATTAAACACTCTCCTGTCTCGACCTTTTGGACCTTAAGAATTTCAGTTTCTTTGCTTTCAGAAAGTTCTCTCCGAAACTGCTAAGTGTCGTGCGCTTCTTGATTCTTTCATTCTTTGTAAGGACAAGCGCCTTTAAAAAAAAACTAAAATTCACCAATAAATTGGGTGTTTTAAGATCAAAATCATCTGCAATATATCTTTTTTTACTTTCCTTGTCTTTAGGAGCCTTTTGAAATATAATTTGGTAACTGTCCCAACAAATCAAACAACTTGTGTCAGCGTTTCACTTTTCACCAGGCAACCTTCATTATCAGATCCAAATCTCTCCAGAACAGAGCAAATTCCTCGACCGGATCCTTTAATGAAACAGTAAAGAGAGATCAGTTTAACCAGAAGGCAAAATTACCAAGTTATGCCGACCGCCCTCAACGCCGACGTAGAATGGGTGGGAGAGGAAGCCCTCTTCGGAGAACGGTAGGTACGAGTAGTGGCCGCCGCTGTAGTCATGGAAGAAGCCGTGGGAGAAGATCGAAGGCAGATGAAGCCCCGCTTGGGCATACATCGTCGAACTCTCTTATCGCCAACTTCTCTTGAATCGCTTCCCCCGCGAATCCTCCCCTCGTCGTCGTTCTCCGTGGGTGGATCGGAGGAAGGAGAGAAGCACATGACCAACGAGGAAGGTAAGGGCAAACGAAAGAGGCCCATTTATAGAGTGAGTGGAGAAGCTTGAACGATGAATGGATCAATAACGATCAGGTGTCGGACTAGGAATGCGAAACAGCATTGTTCAACCAATAAAAGAGCCCAGACAATTAAGTGTTTTGTCACATCCTTACAGTGCGGTGCAGCAGTAAAGCAGAACAATTTTTAAAAAAATTTAAAAAAATGCAGGTTCGTATTTCAATGGAAATAAATATTTTAAAGGTGAAAAACGATTCTCCAGCTCTTTCAATCTATTTTAAAATTAAAAATAAATCAGATTATTAACCCCCAATATTTTTAAAGATTAATTTGAGCATGTATAAATTATTGAATAAAAATTAAAAAAATATTCTTTCAAAAAAAAAATTAAAAAGACATTCTATTAGATCTTTTATATTTAAAATATCTATTATGATAATATTATTACGAGTTATTCGGTAGTATTATAGTGTGAATCAAATTTTAACTATTTCATTTTAATTAAAATTATTCTATATATAATATTATTATATCAAAATATATTTATAATTACTTAAATTTTATTCAAATTAATTTTAAATTAGTTAAAATCATTTAAAATAGTTGTAATGGCTGCTTAAATAATTAGTAAAAATTATTTATTAACTATTATATTATTACAATAGAATTGTAATAAATTATAACGTAGTTGTTAAACCATGCTGAAAATAAAGATATTTTCGAAATAAAAAATAAATAGGATATCTATTATTGTAGCTGAAATTCAAATTGACAAATACACGGACAAAGACATATAAAAGTGATAAAATTTTTGAATTTTGATCTCTCGATCACTATAATTATTATCTCATATATTTACCAGCTAAGTGAGTCGGAGACCTTAGTAAAAAATTAAGATGTGTGTCATGGTGACGGAATGGTAAGCTACTAGAGAGAATATGAGCATCAAAATTTAAATTTAAATAGTATAAATATTAAAAAGGTTGACTCTAAATTTACCGGATAAATGAAATAAAAAAGATTGTCTACCTAAGATTAATGAGGTGAATTCCAAAAGATCAGACATCTCAATTATTAACAAAAAAAAATCAAGATTTGCATAAATTTGTATACAAGTTAACACATTTACTCGTAATTATTTGGTTGTCTTTTAGATCAAAAATATTTTTTAAAAAATTTGTCTAATAAATAAATATTCTAAGGGCAATAATACCTTTGTTCCCTTGTGATGTGAATTATTATTTGTTTGTTTCTCTCTTTTGCCTTGATCAAATTGGGAAATGAAACTTGGACATTGACATGCATTGCTTGTTGATGTGGCATCTTTGTTAGTTGATTGATGGAAGCTTGGACTGAGCACAGCACTTGAAGGTGCACATCAAGGTCAATTCATGTTCTCAATCATTAAGAGTCAATGCACTTGGCATTAAACTTACCTTAACATTATTATTAATTAATCCATGAATAATTAAAATATTAAGCTATAAAATATAGAACACAAGCTAAAAAACCAAAAAAACAAAGAAAAGTGGCATACATATCTTATCCTCCTAACTATTCCAAAATTATTCTCACTCCACTTTCACTCTTTGAGGCCTAGAATTTCACCTGCTTCATCCTCTCAAAGTAAAACAAAGAATAATATTTTTAGTAATTGAAGAATGGGAAAGGATGAGTTACTTTGATGGGTTGTGATGGGAATGGGAGGGAAAAAAATACTACAAATTACAATTTATCAAATATCACATTGTGAAACTCTCAAAAGACATATCTAACTTTCAGATTTTCCAAAGGAGATATTTGTTTTCCATTTTACCCTTCCTCCAACCACTTGTAGCGTTGCGTTCAAAAAACACCACCACTGCGGTGCTGCATTTCAAGAATCAATACCACTTTGATGCTTTATAAATCTTAAAATCAGCACCACAGTCGTGTTGATTTTGAATTCGATACCAGAATGATATTGTTTCTTGAAATCTAACGTCACAGTGATTTCTTTAAATGCAATAACACAGCAGTTAGCAGGAGAGATAAATTGAAAAACAAATATATTCTTTGGGAAATCTTTAAGTAAGTATGTCTTTTAAAAATTTCGTAATTTTAAGTGCATCCTTCAGTCTATTATAATGAAGAAGAATAGTGGAATCTAATAGGAGAAGTCCACTTGAAGATAGCTAGAAGAAGGTGTTGGTAGAAAGCATGCACTTGTACAGGAGAACAAAAAAATTGATGTAAACAAGATTGAGAGAATTTTGCAACCATTCAAGATTGAGAGTGCAACACATTCTCCTTTTTCACTTTCGGAAGGAGAACCAAAAAGAAAGAAAAAAAACTTCATTGTTCTTGATATAGACTTTTTTTGCAATAGTAGGAAGATGCTATAGGAGCCATGGCCCTACCCTAACAATGATAGAGAACCATTTGGTTGGGTGGCCACATTCCATTATCTTCTTGTGTGATTGCATACATGGACATAGAGGACAACAGCTGTATGGAACATTTTTATCTCTTTGCACAAGACTTTTGCCACTAAAGTTCAACTTATCTCATTGACCTTTATCTTCACTCATTCAATTAATATGATGGACAATATTTTTAAAATTATCTTCGTATTTGAATTGTGAATTTTATATAAAGAAAGAAGAGACAATTAAAAAGGAAGCCTTTACTGTGTTTTCTACAAAAAAAAAAAAAAATCTTTCAGTAGCTGAGACATGCTACATTAGTTGACTGTTTAAATAACCTAAACAAAGACAAAAACAAACAAGAAAATTTTAATTGTATAGTAAAGTTATGAGCATTGTTAGGCTGCTGCATACAAATACTAATAGATATTCCCTTCTCTTATGGGACTCGCAGGGCTTGAACAATCCCATAATTTGGTGCCAAGCTAACTTAAACAGTGCGACACACGAAAAGAAAAGACTGATCATAATTACTGCCAGTTCCTTGCTCTCTAGCAAATCTTGGTTGCTCTTGATCTTTTCCAGATCTTCTCTGCAATCAAAATGCAAAGCTCAGTTTCTTATTGATGAATTAAACTTTGGAGTTAATTGGAAGACACAGAGATAGATCTAGCAGCTACTTTGGCAGCCTAGAATATACATCAAATTCATTTGCTAAAAAACCCAATTTGGCATTTACTCTTTGTATATGATGGATTTGCACTACAATCTTATGAAAATTTCCTTTTAACCCAAAGGCCAAACTACAATCATACTAACAAGATTCTGGATGCCTCCATTTAAATCACCCTTTCTTATCTCCTTTAAAAAAAATCTCACTTTTAGGAATTTCACGATTCTTCTCTTCCAGTGAAACTATAATTCAAATATTCAAATTTAGTTTTTAGTTTCTAGAATTTTTTTTCCTCTACAATTAAGCTTTAAACTTAACCTTCCCACACACTCATCGCACACTATTACCCATACATAACATAATTTGTAAAAATGTTAAAGCACCAAAATTAGTTTGTACATTTGAATCTAATGCTTTTGCTAGTTAAATGTACATGCAATGGGTCAAGTAGTTGAAGACAAACAATTTTATAACTACTGACTGACCTGAACAAGGCATTTTCTCGAACCAAAGCATCAATTTCAGTTGAAACTGAGGACCTCCAGCTCCCAAGTTCATTGAGTTCCTTAGCCTGAAAATTATTTCAGTCAGATACTAGTCGACCAAAGAGGTCTTGTCTTCATCGAGAAGTAATAATGAAGATACCTACCTCACCCTCCTTCCATTGGCTCAGCTCCTTAATCTCTGAGTTCAATTTCTGCAAGAGTAGTGCACCTTCAGAGTACTGCTTCTGCAGGTCCGGAAGAGCTTCACTGTATCTTACGTTAAGCTCTTTAACATATTCCTCCAGTATCGTAAGACTGAGCTCCATTGATCTCACCTTCTGCATCAAAATCTTCAAAATGCCATCACTAGGTACCCTTCCACTCGGCTGCTTAGGATGGTACATGCTCTCTTGTGAAACTCCGTTCTTCGATCTGTTAGGGTCTAATTTGACTGGATCATCAACCCGAGAATTGTTAACTTGAGCAACCTCAAATTTGTCATTGAGTTTTGGATCGGCCTTGACAGAATTGTGACTGACTGCAGGCTCATCAGAAACCACGATGAGGTCTTCGAGCATCCGCTCTATGGCATCCACACCATAAACCTCAATGTAGCTCAATGTGCAGTAGAACTCCGAACCATAGTGACTGACCAAGTTCAGCTTCATGTATCTGGCCCACTTAGGTTCCGAAAGCATGAACCGCTGGGCATGCTTAACATTCTCTGCCAAAAAGGTTCCAAGCAGTGTCCACTTCTCTGTGGGGTAAGTCAAGCTTCCAAGCAACTCAAAATCCTTGAAGTTAGACGAATAGTGCTCCAAATTAGCAATCTCAATGGCATCGACGAGGGTCTCCTCGGAGAGCTCCATCACGATGAATTTCGGAACGGTTGAGCAGCGGTTTCTGAGGTACATATCTTTGTCCCTGCTCAATATATTTGCCACTCCTTTTGCTTCCTTGTTGTGGTCCAAAATCTTTGCACCTTTCGAAGAAGCTGCGTAATTATACTCCAAACCATCAAGTTCAAGTCTGTGGGTAATTTTGCCATGCAGCTTGTCTGCATCACTTTCCTTTCTTTGAAGTGCCTGGTTCCTGAATTCATCCAGTCCAATATATCGATCCCGATCACGATCCCTCCGATCGACTTCCTTGCGATCCGAGATATTTCCGTCCTCAATGTTCTCTTCAATTCCAAAGATTTCCGTCGGTGGATCGTCATCATCTTTCAATCCGCAACAAGAGTAAGTGTTGTTCAGCGGGGGGAGAAAATAGAACTCTAACGGAGTTCTCCGGCAAACAAAGTTGCTTCCGACATCATCGGACAAGAAATCTGCCACGAGGAACAAGAAAGGTTTCAACTTTACACAAATCTGACATCAGTGCGAATCGAGAAGTTCTGGCGCAAGAAAGTGAAGCACCAGAGGAAAAAAGGTAAAAAGGACAAACTTTTAGGAAGTGAAGCGAGCATTAGGGAGTGATTGACCTCGACGGCGATGGCCATGGCCGAATCGGGAGTGGAGGGCGAAAATGATGCACCAGAGGGGGACGGCAACGGTGAGGGACAGCTCGTAGAGGCTCTTCCTTCTGCTTCTATCGACGGCGTCGTCGTCAGAAGTCTTCTTCATCTTCATCCGAGCTAAGAGAGCGCGAGAGGGAGAGGGAGCACGAGAGGTAGAGGAATTTGACGAAGGAAAAGGGAAGAAACCGCGGAATGCCGATGTGAAGCAACGGTTGCTCATGGTCGGCACGAGTAAATCGGAACAGGAATCGGATCAGAAAGGAAGGGAGAAAGAAAGGTGAGAATTTTCTAAAAAACATTTTAAAAAAACTTCTTTAATAATTACTATATTTATGTATAATAATCATTTATTTAATCCTATAATGAATTTAATACAATCTTTTAATTATAATTTAATAAAAGAATATTTTAATTAATTAAAATATTAAAATTTAAATTTAAATCTCAAAAAGTGGCAAAAAGATTATTGACCCAACGACCCTATCAATCTATCTCATGATTAACACGGAAAAGATAAATCATGAAGTTATAGTCCAGATGTTATAACTAACACGTGAGGAGGAGCGACACATTGACAAAATTTGAGTCAGATTTCAAGATGATAACATCATATGCGTTAGTCATCGATCCATTCTATGGCCAAAGTTGATCAGTTGATGATAAAATTTTATTTTATTTTCTTTTCTTTTTAATTTTAAAAATTTATTTTCGAAAAAAAACTCGAGTGAAAACTAAAAAGTAGGGAACTTCAAGAGCAGTGAAAGAATAACATCGGAAGATCGATGCGCCACAGGACGAAGCTGGTCGGAGATCTCCCGTAGCCCTAATTGGTCGATGACCCAGTCGCTATCACAGTCGACGATGATCCTATCAAAGTCGAACAGCACCATGACGCTGGTCGATCGTCTACTCCACCTGGATCGTGAGAAGTTTCTACTGGCGTTGTGGAGGCGAAGGGTCGAGGAGGATGGAGATTACAGAAGATTCATCGACGATGAGGGATTGAGGTTGTTAGGAATTGCTATTGCGGTGGCAGCTCTCGTGGAAGAATAAATCATGTTATTGACCCACGGAGCTTTTCTAGGAAGTGCGGGATGTTGGGCTTCCGAAATGTAGTGTTTCCTAATAATCGATACTAATAATCGATTGAACTCCAATTGGACCTGCTACATAATGAGCTCTTCTGCTAGTTAATTGCAGCTACGACACATTTTGCAGGAATTTTTTTTCCAAATGGGGCGTGAACCCTGGGACGCTGGGCTTCTAGATTGCCACCGCGAGCGCTTCCCGATTTACCCTGGTGACCAGTGGGAAACTTCCGTGGGGCCGGGCCGGTCACCCCAGGTTCAATTTGTCTGCTGGCTGGTTCATCATTTGTTTTTTTCTTTTGCTAGTTAATTGGAACGATTAACGAGGTTTTTCCAACCTCGGGCGACCGCCCCAGCCTCACGGAAGTTTCCTACCGGTCGCCAGGGTAAATTTGGAAACACTCGCAGTGGGCGGTCTAGAAGCCCAGCGTCCCAAGGTTCGCGCCCCATTTGGAGAATTTTTTTTCTTCTACTAGTTAATTGGACCTCGAGGCTATGGTGCAGCAGAATGACGATTAATTATCATCTCAGACATCCGCGGTTCGATCCCCAACTACGGTATATTTTGCGAGAATTCTTCCACCAAATAGGGTACGAACTCTGGGACGCTGGACTTTTGGACAACCCACCGCGATCACTTCCCGATTTATTCTAGCGACTGGTGGGAACATTTCATAGGGTCAGGCCGGTCACCCAAGGTTCGACGTAATCCAACCTCATTAATCATTTTTTTTCCTAAGCTAGTTAATTGGTCCCACAGGATGGACTGATGGTTAAGACGTGGGTGTTGCTACCTTGAGATCTGAGAGTCAAAACTTGGTAAAGTTAGTGTACCCCGCTTCCCACACACCAATCACAGCATCTGGGCTAGTAGCCCCGTGATTTACCTCGCTCGTGTTGGCCTTGAGATAGGTTGGCGGGGGCGTTGGGGGCAAACGAATCGTCTTTTGCCACCTCCTGGACTAGTCAATCATTTTTTTTAGCGTAGTGTTTCTCTAAACCCTATATTCGACGTTATCCAACAATGTTAATCATTTGTTTAGCAACATCTGGGCTAGTAGTCCCCGTAATTTATCCATTTCATGTTGGTCTTGGGACGATTGGCGGGGGTGCTGGGGACGAGCGAATCATCTTTTACCAAGTTGATAATATTTAAGAGGGCCCCCGGTGCAGCAGAAATGCAACTAGTTGTCTCCCACGTACTCACGGTTCGATCCCTAGTTGTGACGAATTTTGCAGGAATTTTTCCTCCAAATGGGATGCGCAACCGTGGGATGTTGGGCTTATGGACCGCCCACCACGAACACTTCTCGATTCACCCTAGCGGCCAATAGGGAACTTTCATCGAGCCGGACCGGTCGCCCCAGGTTCGATTACCCAACCTAGTTAATCATTTTTTTGATAATATTTAAGAGGTCCCGATGGATGGACTGATGGTTAGTGTATGAGTGTTACTACCTTGAGGTTTGAGTGTCAAATTTTAGCAAAGTCAATATGTCCGCCCTTCTCACGCGTTAGCCACAACATCTGGACTAGTAGCCCCGTGATTTACCTCTTTGTGTTGGTGCTGAAATGGGTTGGCGAGGGCACTGCGGCAATCACCTTTGCCACCTCAATAACATTTGAGAGGATTTCCACGGATTGATTGATAGTTAATGTGTGGGTGTTACCATCTTGAGATCTAGGGATCAAAATTTGACAAAATCAGTGTGCCCACTCTCCCTATAAGCTAGCTATAATATCCGAGCTAATAATATTCATAATTTATTTTTTTCGTATTGACTCTGAAATAGATTGACAGAGATATTATAGACGAATAAATTATCTTTTATAACTTCGATGAGAGTGAGATCAATTTTTTATTTAGTTAGATGAAAATGGTCATTTTAAGTTTTAATTTTATTTTTCTAATTTCATATTAAAAGCATTAAATAACACCCTTTTTTTAATAAATGTTACTTTTTTCTCGTTATATTCATTGAAAATTAAGAGAACAATATTGTTTAATTCATAAACAGATAGGAAATCAAAATAATCCAAGCATTCGATCATGATTAGATGCTCATTCCAACACATATTCATTGAAAATTAAGATAACAATATTGTTTAATTCATAAACAGATAGGAAATCAAAATAATCCAAGCATTTCGATCATGATTAGATACTCATTCCAACAAAAACGATGTTAAAAGATGTTAATTTTTTATGATAAAATGAAAGGTATTCGTATTGCTCTGTGGTTCCTGATCAAAATGAATAAAATACAAAACGTTTTGTGACACTGAAAGCTTTACTAACTATACAACAAATAGATATGACTACCGCAAACTTACTCAAAGCGGTTCAACACTGATGACATATATGTTGCTTTTCGAGTAAGCAGCGTTGCGACGACCACATGATGATCTCTTTCACATTCCAGTTGATCATTTTCGGGTATAGGGATGATGATGGCATTCGCTAATTCTACAAAGATTAGACTTAGCACACCATATGAGACATGACGGCGGAGTTGAAAAACAGAATGCTGAATTGCAGCCTGAAATTTACTTCGGCAGGGGAACCTGTCGGCAAGTTGGCGTGGAAAGTGACGGCGAAGAAAGAATTTACACTAGTGCTGCTGCTGTCCGAGCTCTAATCACGGATCTTTCGTATAGCTCTTCGTACTGTGAGGCTGACGAATCCCAACTGAAGTCCAAGGTCATGTCCTTCTGAACGAGCTGCTGCCATCCTTCAGGGTTTGTAGAGTAGTATTGAAATGCTCGGCCCATGACACTGCTTAGACCCTACAGACATGTTCTCGCCACTTGTTGAGTAAATCACAAACAAAACTTGGTATTGAATGAAAAAGAACATTTTTATTATGGAAAGAAATCAATCGAAAAGTCACCTGTTCATTAGGTGGCAAAAATGTGAATCCGTTACGGTATTGTTCAGGTACCGTACTATCATCGACGTCAAAAACACTGCAGGAAGAAAAGGTAATTAAACAAAAAAAGGGCGTGTAAATATTTTTGGCAGGGACACAGGTAAGTGAGAACCAGATCAAGTGCTCACCTATCATTCAGTCCTCCAGTTTTTCTTGCAATTGGCACAGAACCGTATCGCATAGCAATCATCTGTGTCATAAGAACATTTACAAACTCTAGTAGACAAATTTCTCTGAATGGAGATAGGTTTTGTGAAAGGTAATTTCATCATGATGTAAAGAATTTTCTAATAGTATAAGAGTTCAATTCTCCATGTGAGTTGCAAGCATTATAATAATTAATAAATGTTGCTATCGCACAGAGAAGCTTCGGTTAGCAGACAAAAGCATAAAAAAAAACAGAATCCATACCTGGGTAAGACCACAAGGCTCAAACAAGGAAGGAATAATAAACATGTCAGACGCTGCATAAATCAAATGTGAAAGGGCATCATCATATTTCAAGAGCAACCGAACATCTGGGTGGCTGTTGAAATGCATCGCAATATCCTCAAACTCCCGCTGGAAGATTAAATCATTTGTCACAAGAAAAGGCCTCAAAACACACGGAAGAATTTGCAACAACAACAACAACAACAACAAAAGGGGATCAATTGTCATATGTAGATCAAGCATATATAGACTTCACAAATGTTTTCCTTCACCATAATTCTGAAGAATGCAATTCAACCTCTATGATCTGCCGAAGTTATGATAAAATTAAAAGAAGTTAACTAAATCAGCGGGAGGACTTTGGATGATTATTGATTTCCAAAACCTCCATAACCTAGACAAAACCATATATGCCTAGGCAAACAAATTCTGTTATTTTTGTAGTGTATCTCAACAATTGATGATTGTTCCAGCAAATAAATTATCATAAATTGAACATATCTCTTTAAAACTGGCTATGTTTCTTTAGAAGTTTTCTACTCCAGTAAAATGCTAAATTATGTTTTATTTTGCATCAGATTTGCTAGGGAATTCCATTTAGGTTCCTCCCGGATCATCTGGATGCTTGGGCACACAAGCCATGTTCAAGTAAATAAAGTATATTGCTGATATCGCAAAGAAAATCATAGCTGTTTGAGAACAAATAAGGTCGCATTAAAAACTAGAATAAGTTAATTTTTATCAAATCAGCGGGGGATAAGAACACGTTACTTGAATATGTAGTACTGGACTTGAGCCAAGAAGCACGAACTGTCCTCCCAACTCCAATGTGCGATAAATTGCATGCCTGATAAGATGCACGCCTTTTTGTGGTACGAGACGTGTGATGCATCCAACCTTTACATGAAACAACACTTAGATTGAGGTGACAAAACAATGGAATCAGGTTCAAAAGATGGTGTTTTGGTTAAAAAGACGAATTTAAATGGAGTTTGAACATTGAGCTATATCTCACATCAAATATGAGTAGAAATCAGAATAAACTACCTTTATGTAGGATTATGAGAAAATTACTATTAGAATAAACTTAGAGAAGAAACTATTGCAGGTATCTTATTAATATGCATGCAAGCAAAAAATTGAAATGATTTTTTTAAAAAAAATGTTAATACATGGCACCAAGCTGGTCTGCCAGTGACATATCATGAAATTTTTAAGTGGGTGATCAAATTGTCCATCTTATAGATTATTACTATATAATTGGCCATAAAGAAAACAAGTATTGCATGCTTGTATGACCAAATGAGTTGAGGTGTCTGAGGATACAAGTGCAATTGCTTCAATTGGTTCATCTTTGACTAATACATTTTGACCATTCTCCATGCAATTAAGCCAATAACTTGCAAGGAGAACTTGTAGTTATATAACATGTCATTGAGATGCATGATCATAATCTTAATGTCTAGAAAAGATCCAGATAGTAAAGCCACAAAAGTTGGGGCTTAACTCCTATTGTCGGCATACTTATGCATGGTAATTTACATGCATGCTAGTTTCCATTATAATACAAGCAATTGGAAAAGAGTTTAAGCCTTTCAATGAGTTAATATCCGAAGAGTGTATAATAATTTGTTTATGAGGTGTGGCAATATACCAGAACGAGAAAACAACTTAAAACAAAAGGAAGGAGAAGTGATAGTACACATGTCCTATCTAAGGGAGAACACGATTAAGGAAGTAATAATTGAGGGAACCTAACTTGATTGACACAAAAGAGGCTCATAGGGAAAGATGACCAAAAGTGTGTTTTATCTACAAGGAAAAAAACTAATTATGAGAAAAAAGATAGGGTGGGTTACAAGGGAAAAAACTAATTGAGAAGATAAAGAGGACAACTTATTCTAATTCTTCTCAGTTAAATGGGAAATTAAAGTAATCTTCGAAATGACCTCCTTAGGATCGTCTTAGCTTTCTCTAGCATCAATTTATAACCTTAGCTCTAACGAACAAAAGAAAGCAATCAGATATCATGCTTTTTGTAGGAAAAAGTTCATTATGCTTTATCTTGAATTAACCCTAAGAACGCAAGAAACTTGGAAACAAGATGTCTTGCTATTATTTTTATTTGAAAAAGTTTACCAGCGGCTGAGAACTGTTTGACGATGAAAGTTTAAGATGCTTCCTTATAGCATTTTTGTTCTCTGCTTTCCCCCGAAGATCATCAGCATGGTATTGGGCACTAATGTACTTATCTGTGAATGGATTCCATGCATCGGTATCAATACCATTAAGAATTCCAACAAATTTCTTGGAAAATGATTTTAATGTTTCATGGAGACCACGACCACCCTGTCAAAAAGAAGCTAAGGCACATCAGAGTATAGAAAATTACTAAAGGTTATATATATTCTTCCAAATTGTCAAACTTAGCGCAGTATGATATCAACAAAAATTGGCTAGCAAAGTAGAAGCAGATCAACACTGGATAAATAGATCATATGTACCACAATAGCAACTTAATGTGAGCTAGTACAACTCATTTTCCACATAATAGGATGGGGATGAGGAATTCAATGCTAACATTGACAATATAGATTGGGCCTCTAGGAAGCTTATTGATTCATAAAAGTGCAAGTTGAAGCACTTCGCAAGGTTGTACTCTACATTCTCAGTACAAGTTTTCAATAAAGAAGCTCACTTATTGATACTTGATGAAAACTTGTAATCCACTGAAACTTAGTAAAACCTGGATGACCAGTATGATTTTACTTTGGGTAACTAATTAACAAAAGACAAGAAAAAACTTTATGAATCAGTTAGGAATTTAGTACAAACTAAAAAACTAAATTAAAACATAAAATGTTGCAAAAGAGATCAGTTAGCAAGAACTTGTTGCCTTCTTATTCATCATTAACTGATATTAAAGCCAATCCCACAGCTAACAATGTACTTGATTAGAAAAAAAGAAAAAGAAAACCTGCACCACATTGTTTTTATCAAATCAGCTACTTTGCTGGTAACAATAACACCTTAGAACTATGAACAATTTGGTTATACCCATGAAATAAGAACTGTTATCTATTAAGTCTACTCTGTTCTTTAGCAAAATCAGTTACTTTGCTGGCACCAATAACACCTTAGAACTATGAACAATTTGGTTATACCCATGAACAAGAATTGTTATCTATTAAGATTACTCTGTTCTTTAGCATATAAAGACCAAGACCTGATATGATATTGAGACACAATTAGTAATGGTTCAGAACTATTTGACAAATTTTATGAGGTAGAAATGAACAAAAACTTCAAAGAAGAAAGTTATATTACTTGAATAGATGGTTCATGTAGTACTAGTCCTTCATCAGAATACTTCTTATCACCCATATAGAGAGTACAATATGGGATTTTGAACCAAAATATGAGAAGAATAAAATAAAATGAAAATTAGTTATGGAATTTCACAAGAAAAACATTTTTGTGAAAAATTTAATCCATTTCATTTGAACATACATTGGCAAGGTATTAGGAACTTTCCGAGTATAGTTAATCATTGTGAAAATCTATAACCAACCAAATGTCGTATTTTGTGTTTTAAGTTTCACGCAACAGTACCTTAAAAGCCATATGTTGAGAGTAATATTTTGTTTGTAATGTTGAGTCTGGTGGACCATTGCATGTAGGCAATTATCCAACACTCAGTTTTTGGACATTCGCAAGCAAGCTGGGAATTCTCTAACACTCAATCTCTCTTCTGCTATTAACTCCACTACTCAAGGGTAGGCAATAAAACTCTAATATCAATTCATCATAATTTATCACTTTGATTATGCAAACTTCACAATCCTTGGGCATTTTAATTTTAGGGGAGTTTATGAAGGAAGATTGGACTCAACACTATTTTCCTCATTTGAAGACAAATCAATTTATCAAGTTCAACCTTCAACTTTTTTCAAGATCAATGGCCTTCCAACCACTGTAATCATCTTTGACGAGTGTCTTTTCATTTTTTATTATTATTATAATATTTGTATTTTTTTACGTTTTATGTAACAAGCTTCTTTTGATAATATATATGCTCTAACTTGAGAGATAGTACTAGAGTTACTAGACACATATATTATTGGTTTAGCCCACGTGGGACATTTAGTTATTATGTATTCAGTCCTTTATATATATGAAGCAATTGACCTCTCTTACTAAATACAATCCAATGTTTTCCTTCTCAAATACTAGTATGTTTTTTGAAGGATTGTTCCCCTTCGTGAGTAGGTGCACCAATTAAGAAGCTTGACGCTTCCAAGCACACACATACCAGTGTGGCTCAACCAATCACATAGATTATTTTCAAAGTAACTGAACCATGTGAAAACTAACCCCATGCGACTCTATCTAGAATGTAGGTTTGTCAAGAAACATTGTTGAATATCTTACAACATTTTCATCTTCACTGCACACTTTTTTCTTATTTCAGGGGTTGTTGGCATCTTTAACAACTTAATTTGTAACGATCTACATAATTTTACATGCTTTTAGGTTCGCAGATTCATTGAAGTTAGTAGGTTAAGCATTCTAGTTAGCAGAGGACGAACCACAAAGATATATTACAAACCACAAAGATAAATATATAGCAAGAAAAAAAAAATGCAGCTGTCGCCGCAAACATCCAAATAACAAAAAAATCAATTGCAGATGTTCCCAGGAAAAAATTACCTCTGCTGTACAAACTTCTTGAGCATATGTTGGAGATACAGTAGTAACAATGTTGGAGAATACAATTGCACCCTGAAATTTTGATTCATTAGAAGAGTAAAATGGAAGAAAAAAAGATTTACATAGTTTTATTCCTTAAATAATTGTATCGTGGTCTATGGAATTACTTTGACAGGATTAACTCTATCATGAGCCGAATTATCCTGCATCCTATCAGATCTGTTCATGTGGTGAACATCAAGACCACATGATGACAATTCTGAAGCAGGAGCTGTTCCTTGATGCTCAAAGTTGTGGCAGGTAAAGCAAATTCTAGCTGAATTCAAACCCTTTGCAGCATATATGTCCCAATAAAGTGGCGCCTAACATTTTTTTTAAAAAAAAACTGATTACGTTAATAAACAATAGAATGTTAACCATAGATGTATAAAGTTAAGGTCCATTAAGTTTCATTAGAAATCAATGACCATCAGACAGCACAATTTAAGAAGATGGGATTTGGTCCATACAACGAAGGCTGTCTGCCAATCATGACAATGGATTATGTCAGGCCTTTTCCCAGCTTCATAGAGCAACTCAAGCGCAACACGACTGAAAAACGAAAATCGTTTGAAGTCATCATGCTCTCCATAATATGTTCCTCTCCAGAAGAACTTGGCTGGATGGTGAGGCTCTATAAAATAAACAGGCAGACCTGAAAATTGCATTTCTGTCAAGCTCAATTTGTATATCTAATACAAGTTAAAAATCAGAATAAACTTAGCTTTACACCTTCAACAGTCCCAACCCAAATTTTGTTCCTGAATAGTCGTCCATCAAAATAAGACTCTAACACAACATCCAGTGCCTACAAAATCAACTATACTGAGAACCTACAGTAACACCATATCATCCCAAAAGTAGGAACTGGTAAAAACAGCAATGTAATATACCTTCAGATCAGTAATAAGATCATACTGTATACAATCATATTTTGGAAGGACAATTTCCACTAGGTGTCCCTTCCTCTGCAATGCTTTACCAAGACCAGTGATAACATCCCCTAAACCACCAACCTAAAAAATAATGATAGATAAAAAAAATAATTAGAAGTAGTAGAAAAAAACATTGAAGTTCATAAGGGTAATTTTCAGGTAGAACATATGCATGTACACAGACAAGCACTTAAAATCAATGACCATCAGACAAGCACTTAAAATAAGAAACAGCACTTGAGAATGATGTTTCTTCCATAATTGCCTTTGATTCATAGCACCTGACAATATTATTCCATCCCTATTCCATCCACATAAATTTCATAATTTACATAGAAGAGATTTGTATGGAGGAATGGAAAGTTAAGAGGTTCAAGAGTTAGTAGAAGTGTGCAACAAAAACATAAAAGCAAACAGATATTGTAATATGCACAAGTATTTTAACAGAAATATCTGTTTATTATTACTCAAGAGGCTAAGCAGACATTAAATACTGAATGCTCACTTGCAACAATACTTAGAAGGCACTTCAAAAAGCAAAAGAAGGTATCTAAAAGTATCCTAAAACCACTTCAACATGTCTGAGCAGTGAATAAGAACTCATCTGATTAAAACTTTGAATATAAGATCGCAAAGTTCTGATACAAGCAACAAAGAGTTCACATTATGTAAGTTACAGGTTTGGCTCACTTTTGCAACTGGCGCCATTTCCGCAGCAATATGGATAATGTGCAATCCTGGCCTGCATAAGAGAAACAGAAAAATAAAGAGTAACAATATGAACTTTCATAAGTAAATGTCTTACAAAAACATCTGAATAGCAATAAGAAACCAAACCTTGTACCGGTGTACGTCAACTTCAGGAAGGTAGTCAACCTTTCGTGCTCACCCTTACTCTCGCAGGCCAAATACGCATCTCGAATTCGAGAATCTTTCTTCCATACCATATCTCGCAATGACTTGGCATCATTGGTTGATATCTTCTTCTCAAGCAACCAACCATCAATTAGAAGCAGCAAACGGCTCCAAAACTCCCAAGGTAAATTTTCCAAAATCTGTTCTTGTGATCTTTTCTTACTATCCTCTTGGAGCTTGTTCAATGTATCCTGAAATTCTCTAACTGATTCTTGAAACAGTTGAATTTGAGAATGTATTTCTTGATCAGAAACTTGCAAGTGCTTCTCAAAACTTTCAATTTTTTGCTGCAAAATCTCCTCATAAAGACGAAAATTTTCATATGGAAGTTGTGTCATATTTGCTTTGCTTATTGAAGCTTCTAACTTATCAACCTTCTGCTGCAGCTTAGCAAATTCAGAAAAATCTAACGAAGCCTGATCCTCTTTGTTAGAGCTATCAACTGATCCTAGCAAACTTTTTACCTTCTCGGACAATGCTTTGTAATAAGATGGTAGAGAAGAAAGTCTATCAACATCAACTTGAGCATTTGTAAACTGGGACTGCAACTCTGTCAGGGAAGTATCCAACAGACAACATTCTTTCTCCAGCAGTGATACACGCTTCTCTGTTTCAATAACATCATTCAGTTTCAACTTAAGAGTCTGTATATCAGCCTTTACCACTGAATACTCTTTTCTTAGGGCATTAAGTTCCAAAACAATAGGAAATTCACCACTAAAAGAACTATGATTTCCTTCCATGATACCATTCCCTGAAGGCACTATTTCCTTATGCTTTTCAAGTTGATCTTCAAGGAGTTCCACATTTATCTTCTCTTGAGCAGCAACTTTAATCTGTGCGTCTGTTTCTGCCAATTTCATCTCTTTTATGTTTATTTCGGCTTGCAAAACCTCTTTGTCTGAAAGAATTTTATCAAGTTCTTGAAGTGCACCAACTTCAGCTTGATTAAGAGAGGAAACATCTAGCAAAGAAAACATACAATATTTGAGAGACAAATAACTTGATATAGATAACAATTTGACATGTAAGGAGTATGGCTACTTTTCTCAACATTTCTGATCATAGATTTCAAGTCCTCAAGAGGAATGCTTGGATGTTCCTGTATAACTTCATCCTCCATCTGTAAGAGAAAAATTGATCTTCAAAGAATTGATGAAAGCAGTTAGCAATAGATAAAATCATAAAAAACCAAAGGGTAATCTATACAACATAGAAAAGTAAGCCGAAGCTAGTAAAAAGGTTGTTAAGGGAGATATGAAGTAAATAAACACAGCGGGATTAGTTCAAGGAGAATATGACCTTAAAGCATTTGCTTATAGAGGTAAAAAACATAAGAACACTTGCATACTCAGTAGTTATATTTCAGAATAGTTCTCGAGCAAAATAAGAGATAAACATAAGCACTTTTGCTCATAATGCAAAGGGGGAGAGGTATATTATCAACTCATTCAGAGCAACATATCCACTTAATTATTCCATGACAAGTAATGTCAGATACTGATTAGATTCATTAGAAAGCCCAATTTTTATACCAGTAAAATGGGGGGAGGAAAACATTTTCAATTGTCCTTTGTACTATAAATGTAAAAGAAACAAATTTGAAACCAACGCTTTTAATATCCTTCTTAGCTGTATTCATTATCAAGCTTTAGCAAACCAATTATCCAACAACTAAAATATCCAACAGATCCAGTCAAAATTACCAATGACAAGTGCAGATCTACTTCACAACACAATCCCAGAGATACGCTATTGCTAAAAGATAAAATGATAAGAAGTGTTCTTTAAAGAGAATAACCTAAAAGGATCAAGTCTACTACAACAAATGATATCTAGAAAGTACCATATCAAAATTTGATTGACCTAAAGGTGATTTACAATCATAAGGCGAAAATACATTTATCAAAAAATTAATAAAATGAGTATAATACCTCACTTTTTGTCTCTTCAACAGATGCTGCTGCCATATCCTTGCTATCGTGATCAGAGTCAGCATCATTGCTTAAAACAGATTCCTGGTCTTGATTTGATAAACCATCAGAACTAGCTTTTTGAGAAATGCCGTTGCCATTGTTGTGGGATTCGGAATTAATATTTGGTCTCAACTGCTCTCTAGAAACTCTTTTAATTTGCTGCCTCTTTTGCTGGGAACTGTATTTTCGAGCAAGACATTAATTAAGCTGAAAATGATTAACTTAAGCTTATATCATATTTCTCATGAAATGACCAAAAAGTTATTAAAAAATTAGCTCAAGCTGCATCATAGTTAATTCCTGAATCATCTTATGGCTATACCCAGACAATTGCCCCTTTCTCATCTATATCGCAATACGATCAAGAATGGAAACCCGAGAGAGGAAGGCGGGAACGAACCTGAAATGCTTCTGCCGCATCTTGCAGGATACCGCGAGCGACCGGGAAGGCAAAAATAAAGCAAAGCGAGGGGATCGGGGCGTCGCGCGGATCCAGCCGCGCCCGAGGACCAGTGAGCACGCCTCCGACGCCATGCGAACGCTTCTCGAACGACGGCACCAACACACAAGTCCAGCAAGAAAAAGAGAGCAACGGTTCTCAGATTGCCATCGCCAGAAGAAGAAGAAGAAGAAGAAGAAGAAGAAGAAGAAGAAGCCTCCGACCAAAGTAACCGCTTTCCACCGCCCTCGTTGAGATGGAAGCGATTTCTCCACCGGCGCAGCTCGATTTCCGGCCCTCGGTTCGCTTCTTAACTGCTTCGCTTTCCCTTTCTAAGTGAACAATCGACGGTCACGATGCAACCTAAGGAGGAGTTCTCTAAATCCCAACGGTCAATCTTACTCGTCCTTCCCAGACACAAATACCCACGGAGAAATCGGAGAATCTGAGCCGTTCGAGAAGGATAGAGGAAGAGGCGATCGCGGACACGTGCCCGCATCGATGCCTTATTTTAGAGTTTAATTCGGAGAGTTTATTCCCGTGACAAAAACATTTATCACCTAAAAATGATAATTAATGTGACTTTCTGATGACGACAATCTTCTCCTTTGAAATCTTATCTGTTAATTTAACCGCCTCTGAAATCTTGTGGATGTCAAATTGTTTTGAAATAAAGCCTTTACTAAACGAATAAAGTATATCTTTTACTCGTGGACGAAAAGTATTAGGAAGAGAAGATGTACACGTCCGTTGTATTGGTTTGCAAAATATGTATTTAGTAAAGAAGAATTTATAAGAAAATATATTTTCATTCTCGTATTTTCAAAAAATTATATCACAATTTTTATACTTTCAAAAACTGCATTCTAATCCTTATATTTTCAGAAAATAAGACTTCCTATTTTTTTAAAAAAAATTATATCATAGTCTCTATATTTGGATTACATTAGTGTAAATTGATGAAAAAACATGAAAATAACAAAAGGACCAAAAATTTCTGTATAAAAATATTTAAAAAAAAAGAGAAAAATATATACCTTTTACCTTTTATATGATATTCCTACCCTATTTTTATCCAATTTGTGATAATTTAATATTTCTACAATATTCCATATAAATTTAAAAATCATGATGAACCTAAACATATGCATAATCATAATATTCCAAACATTCTAAAATTGATAGAATTATAGTTCATCCCCTAAACAATCGCATCATCAATTTAAGCATAAAGATAGCTAATAAAATCAAATTCATCAACACCAAATTGTATAATACAGTGTTCAAATTGAAATTCATTGGTGGGGAATTATATTCCTCGTTTCTCTCTGTTTTCATGTTCCCTGATGAATAACCATACTCAGTCCTTCATTTTCTCTTACCATTTATATAACAATGTTAGTCATCCACCACATCTATGATAATCCATTTCAACCACCTATGAGTATTGCAATAATAATACAATTTGGATATTTTTAAGATTTTGACACCAAAACCGTTGTTTTTCTATTACAAATATAAGAGATATTTTTAAATCACAAATTATCTATTATGGCGTTGTTTAGGGATCGTGATGTAGTTTTTAAATTGTAAGTTTACACTATCGTCATTCCAATATAGGGATCGAATTGTAATTTTTTGAAAGTATAAGGATCGTGACATTAATTATTTTTTGAAAGTACGAGGAGTGGGATATAATTTTCTAAAAAAATATAAAAATCACGATATAATTTCTGAAAATATAAGGTTTGGGATATATTTTCCCTGAACCATACGTATTGATATGTAATCCTCTCTTTAATAAAATATAAAAAATAGCTTGACAAGGACTTGTATAAATTTGGACAATAAAAAAAAATAAAAGGAAGTTCATCTTCCCGTAAAGAGAAGACGCTGCCTTTTTTTTTTTTAATTAACATCAATCACACGTAGGAATGGAAATGGATAGTATTTATCCACGTTGATCGGTGGAGTCTTTCATTCAAGGTTGTAGGATAGGACAGGTCAGCCAAACGAATTAGTCGGTATAAACTTGGATACCCCTTGTAAATAAAAAAAAAATAGTATTTGAATCAGATTTTATATCTCTCAAATTCCTCCTATCTATTATATTAATCTTTATATTCACTGAATATTTAATTTTTGGATAATGATTGGAAGAGTGAAAATGAGAAAGTAAAAACCATAGTGAATGACGTGGCACCTTGCATGCACGATCTCCAACGGGTTCACCGTGCCCCCCAGGGTATAGTTTGATTCGGGGCGACGGTCGAAGGTCGCCGATGGTGTCCAAACGATAATCAAACGTGTACATATAAAATATCACGTCATACCACATCATTCACTATGATTTTCACTCTTCCATTTTTATTCTCCCTATCATTCCTCTTAATTTTTATCCTAAACATATTCTGTCCATTATTATACTAATTCTCTTTTAAATAAAATCTTTTTAAATAAATTTTTAATATTTATTATTTTTTTTTGTTTTCCATTTTTTCTCATCTTGCTTTCTCATCATGAAAAAAAATATATGAGATATGTATTGATGACCAAATAAAAAGATAAATTAAATTTTTTTTCTTTATCGATAGGATTTTATTCGTATCCAAACTCAAAAATACTTATATTTGATAATTTGATCGGATCTAGAAATTCTCTCCCTATTCTCCTCAATTCGAATGTCATATTGAATTATCAATCAGATTCAGGAAATTATCATGCCCCAGATGGTCATCCTATTATCATATTTAAAATAAATTATTGAAATATCTCAATAATATTTTTAAGATTTAAATTACTATAATATCATAGCTAGATGAAAACTTTTATATTGTGAATTATATTTAGATAGTATTCATTTTATTTATAGTAGACATTATGAAGTCTCCTTCATTTATTTATAATTTTACATATAAATTTAATTAAATTATCACTTTTAAATAAATAAATAAAACTGAAATGAGATAATAACACTGATAGAAACCAGCAACTAATTGTTATAGGTTATCGTAGCTAACAAATAATTTCATTTTAAATATAGTTAGTATCATAAAAAATTTTACTTTGTTTTACTTATTAAAATATTATTTTAACTAGTCACTCTCACAAAAGTAAAATCAAAATAAATAATAATATTATTATAAAAACTAACCACTAGCTATTATAAATTATAATCGATATATGCTAAATAATAATAATATTATTATAAAAACTAACCACTAGCTATTATAAATTATAATCGATATATGCTAATTTCTAGACAGTCAATCGTGATGGAATAATATTCATCTAAAATATAATAGTGTCCTAGAATCATCTTAATTTATTTTGTAATTTATAATATTATATTTAACCATATTATCACTCTCTAATGAACAAAATATAAAAGAAATAATACTACTAGGTAGAAGTTGTTGGGAGTCGATTCCGAGGTTACTGCCAGGAGGATGCAAACTGATATGATTTCGACGAGGCTAATATTAGAGACTATCTCCGCTAAATGATATTGCTCCGCTACAGGTGCCTATAGATAGCAGCAATATTCATTTTCCAAAATACAATGACGATGTCTCGAAATAGCTGCACTACAAATTTCATGACCAGCGAATTTTCTCGTAGACTTTTTGGACTCTGGATGCACAAGATAAGATGAATGCTAATGACTTTGATGAATGAATGAATCCATCATCTATGGGATTCTATTTATACAAGAGAAGAGGTGAAGTACCCTTTGGTAAGTGGATGTGACCTTTGATTTAGGATTAATCTGGGTCATTCGATCTGGAAGGTTGTAACACTTCAGATAGCCCTTTGATCTCATCTATCAGATCGGATGGTTGTAACCCTTCAGATCCCCCTTTGATCTTAGTCGTCAGATTTGATCTGACGTTTTATATCAAGTCTTATTACCAACGGTCAGATTGTGACTTTTCGCGATCAACACTCCAGATCGCATCACTTGAGATCCAGCACCCATCTTTGATCCAGCGGTTACCATTCATTTGCTAAGTCAACAGTCTAGTCATCTTTCTCCTCCTGCCTGAGTGCCATGCAGGCATGCCCACGCCACATGCCACGTCACACGAGCGCCACGTCACTTGAAGCATAAATTTAACGGCAATTTACCAAAGGACGTACCCAAATATTGGTATTTACCAAAAGACATACCATGATTTCATTGTTACCAAATAACGCACTTATTTTAGTGAACTTCCTCTTATACCCCTCCTGCCAAAGTACTGCATGTCATTTTCATTCTCTTTCTCTTTCTCTTTTTCAATAACGAATTTCGAGACATTTAAAATATTTTTTCAGACTTTTTATTTTAAAATAATATATTATGGAATCGGATAAAAAACGTACGATAAAAATTGAAAAAATATTTCAATTAAAAAAATATCTCAATTAATAATTTAATATTTTTTAAAAATATAAATAAATAATTTTTTTATATTTGATTAATATAAATTAATATATTTAATAATATTATTAAATATATTAATATATAAAAAACTTAAAAAAAGTTGAAGTTTTTTTTTTTATTTCAAACAGCGTGGGCCTGAAATAACTCAGGGCCTGAAATCTTGCGTCGAATTGAAAGCATGTGTTATGATAGGTTTTTTTACGTAGGTCTAAAACGTAAAAAACATCTCTTTATATTTTTAAAATCACAATAAAAATTATTGAGAAATACTACCTACGACAGGAATTCTAATTAATATAAAATGAGGATTATATTAAAAATGAACATATATCGATTTTTTTATAAAAAAGTCAAAATTATTTATTATATTAATTTAAATATTATATATTATATTAATATATTTAATTTTTATAAGTTTTGATAGGAGGGCCTGAAGTCATCTGACTTCAGGCCCTGCATAAATAATTAATTTAATTAAAATAATTAATTATAAAAAAAGCTTCTAATGATTATTTTTGGTGTCCAAACTTCTAATGATTATAAATTATATTGCAATAGGAGTTTTCTAGGTCTATCAGTGGGTTTCGCTCAAAACCCACTGATATTTTTTTAGAAATCCAGATATGAGAGATCCATCAGTGGGTTTTGCTCAAAACCCACTGATGGAACTAAACTACACCTCTTGCTTTGGGAAAAATAAAAATTTGAGGTTTGGACACCTAAAATATTTTCTCCAACCTCAACCCTAACTTTTGATAATAGTATTTCAGAAATTCAGATATGGGAGGTCCATCAGTGGGTTTTGCTCAAAATCCACTGATGGAACTAAACTACACCTATTGCTTTGGGAAAAATAATAATTTGAGGTTTGGACACCTAAAATACATTCTCCTAACTCTACCCTAACTATTGATAATGTTTTTTTAGAAATACAGATATGGGAGGTCCATCAGTGGGTTTTGCTCAAAACCCACTTATGGAAGAACTAAACTACACCTATTACTTTGGGAAAATTAATAATTTAATAATTTTTAAAAATATAAATAAATAATTTTTTATATTTGATTAATATAAATTAATATATTTAATAATATTATTAAATATATTAATATATAAAAAACTTAAAAAAATGTTGAAGTTTTTTTTTGATTTCAAGCAGCGTGGGCCTGAAATAAAATATTTCAGGCCCACGCTAGGCCTGAAATATTTTATTTCAGGCCCAGCGAGGGCCTGAAATATTTTATTTCAAGCCCAGCGTGGGCCTGAAATAACTCAGGGCCTGAAATCTTGCGTCGAATTGAAATCATGTGTTATGATAGGTTTTTTTACGTAGGTCTAAAACTTAAAGAAACATCTCTTTATATTTTTGAAATCACAATAAAAATTATTGAGAAAGACTACCTACGAGAGGAATTCTTATTAATATAAAATAAGGATTATATTAAAAATGAACATATATCGATTTTTTGAATAAAAAAGTCAAAATTATTTATTATATTAATTTAAATATTATATATTATATTAATATATTTAATTTTTATAAGTTTTGATAGGAGGGCCTGAAGTCAGGCCCTGCGTAAATAATTAATTTAATCAAAATAATTAATTATAAAAAAAACTTCTAATGATTATTTTTGGTGTCCAAACTTCTAATGATTATAAATTATGTTGCAATAGGAGTTTTCTAGGTCTATCAATGGGTTTCGCTCAAAACCTACTGATATTTTTTTAGAAATCCAGATATGAGAGGTCCATCAATGAGTTTTGCTCAAAACCCACTGATGGAACTAAACTACACCTATTGCTTTGGGAAAAATAAAAATTTGAGGTTTGGACACCTAAAATATTTTCTCCAACCTCAACCCTAACTTTTGATAATGGTATTTCAGAAATTCAGATATGGGAGGTCCATCAGTGGGTTTTGCTCAAAACCCACTGATGGAACTAAACTACACCTATTGCTTTGGGAAAAATAATAATTTGAGGTTTGGACACCTAAAATATATTCTCCTAACTCTACCCTAACTATTGATAATGTTTTTTCAGAAATACAGATATGGGAGGTCCATCAGTGGGTTTTGCTCAAAACCCACTGATGGAAGAACTAAACTACACCTATTACTTTGGGAAAATTAATAATTTAATAATTTCTAAAAATATAAATAAATAATTTTTTTATATTTGATTAATATAAATTAATATATTTAATAATATTATTAAATATATTAATATATAAAAAACTTAAAAAAATGTTGAAGTTTTTTTTTGATTTCAAGCAGCGTGGGCCTGAAATAAAATATTTCAGGCCCAGCGTGGGCCTGAAATAACTCAGGGCCTGAAATCTTGCGTCGAATTTAAATCATGTGTTATGATAGGTTTTTTTACGTAGGTCTAAAACGTAAAGAAACATCTCTTTATATTTTTGAAATCACAATAAAAATTATTGAGAAAGACTACCTACGAGAGGAATTCTAATTAATATAAAATGAGGATTATATTAAAAATGAGCTTATATATATATATATATATATATATATCGATTCTTTGTATAAAAAAGTCAAATATTATTTATTATATTAATTTATATATTATATATTATATTAATATATTTAATTTTAATAGGTTTTGTTATGAGGGCCTGAAATCTTTTTGATTTCAGGCCCACGCAGCCTGAAATCAAAAAAATTTCAATTTTTTTAAAGTTTTTTATATATTAATATATTTAATAATATTATTAAATATATTAATTTATATTAATCAAATATAAAAAATTATTTATTTATATTTTTAAAAATTATTAAATTATTAATTTTCCCAAAGTAATAGGTGTAGTTTAGTTCTTCCATAAGTGGATTTTGAGCAAAACCCACTGATGGACCTCCCATATCTGTATTTCTGAAAAAACATTATCAATAGTTAGGGTAGAGTTAGGAGAATGTATTTTAGGTGTCCAAACCTTAAATTATTATTTTTCCCAAAGCAATAGGTGTAGTTTAGTTCCATCAGTGGGTTTTGAGCAAAACCCACTGATGGACCTCCCATATCTGAATTTCTGAAATACCATTATCAAAAGTTAGGGTTGAGGTTGGAGAAAATATTTTAGGTGTCCAAACCTCAAATTTTTATTTTTCCCAAAGCAATAGGTATAGTTTAGTTCCATCAGTGGGTTTTGAGCAAAACCCACTGATGGATCTCTCATATCTGGATTTCTAAAAAAATATCAGTGGGTTTTGAGCGAAACCCACTGATAGACCTAGAAAACTCCTATTGCAACATAATTTATAATCATTAGAAGTTTGGACATCAAAAATAATCATTAGAAGTTTTTTTATAATTAATTATTTTAATTAAATTAATTATTTACGCAGGGCCTGAAGTCAGATGCTTCAGGCCCAAGGAGGGCCTGAAGTCATCTGACTTCAGGCCTAAGGAGGGCCTGAAGTCATCTGACTTCAGGCCCTCCTATCAAAACTTATAAAAATTAAATATATTAATATAATATATAATATTTAAATTAATATAATAAATAATTTTGACTTTTTTATACAAAAAATCTATATATGTTCATTTTTAATATAATCCTCATTTTATATTAATTAGAATTCCTGTCGTAGGTAGTATTTCTCAATAATTTTTATTGTGATTTCAAAAATATAAAGAGATGTTTCTTTACGTTTTAGACCTATGTAAAAAAACCTATCATAACACATGCTTTCAATTCGACGCAAGATTTCAGGCCCTGAGTTACTTCAGGCCCACGCTGGGCCTGAAATAAAATATTTCAGGCCCACGCTGTTTGAAATCAAAAAAAAAACTTCAACTTTTTTTAAGTTTTTTATATATTAATATATTTAATAATATTATTAAATATATTAATTTATATTAATCAAATATAAAAAAATTATTTATTTATATTTTTAAAAAATATTAAATTATTAATTGAGATATTTTTTTAATTGAAATATTTTTTCGATTTTTATCATACGTTTTTTATCCGATTCCATAATATATTATTTTAAAATAAAAAGTCTGAAAAAATATTTTTAAATGTCTCGAAATTCGTTATTGAAAAAGAGAAAGAGAATGAAAATGACATGCAGTACTTTGGCAGGAGGGGTATAAGAGGAAGTTCACTAAAATAAGTGCGTTATTTGGTAACAATGAAACCATGGTACGCCTTTTGGTAAATACCAATATTTGGGTACGCCCTTTGGTAAATTGCCGTAAATTTAAGCTCCTCGCGACGATGCGTACATGTGAAGTGCAAAGTGCTCTAACAAAGCGCCCATTCCGCGTGCGCGCGTGCATGCATGGCGGGCGACGGGCTCGCAGGTGTGAGCACCTGCTCGCCTGTGAGAAAAGACTACCTGTATTTTTCTTTTTTTAACTCCATTATCACAAAGAACATATTTAAGGAGGCAAACTCTTTTGGAAATTTCAAATGTGGGATTATTCCCCATCTACTTCCTTCTATGTCAATTTTTTACTACTTTAAATAATTAATTTCTCATTCATCCGTAATCGATTTTGAGCAAATTAATAGTCTAGATTTATCTACGCAAAACGTAGATTTTGTTTTTGAAGTAAATTCTAACTTTCATCGATTGATGACATCTCGATTTTCCTTTGCTAAACCGTATTTGGTCTTTTTTAAGAACCAAATATCCAATAATTCCCCACATGAATGGAAATTAATGCATGTATACATGCTGACACTTTACAAGAGTTCAATCGATAAGTCAATGCATAGGGAGAGGTAGCATATGGCTTTGAACCTTCCATAGTGGAATGCTATCGAGTATACTAGGCTGCACAGTAAACGTGATATCTTGAACTGCTCAGCTGTTTGTGTATATTAAAACAATCACATCCACACGGGGACTTATCTCACCTACTTTTGGTCCTCATGGTTGGTTCCATTTTGGCCATGGATATCATCTTGAATTCATGAGTATTTCATTGAAACGATCTGTCTTCACACTCACATAGGTGACACTTCTATCAAAAATATCATACCATACTCCACCTTATAAAGGTATAGAAGTCATTAAAAGCATAAGCTTAACCTCACTACATTTGGTAGGACAACACATGTTCATCCTAGGATTGGGCTAGAGATAATATATCTCGTGTGCTTTAACACTTCTGTAACTTCGTTGTCCCATTGAACCAAGATCGTGGGATCTCTAGTTAACAAGGTTGGGTTACCGCTACAGTCGTTTCAGTTATAGTTTTTTAATCTCATTCCTCTTGATGAGCAGTATACTTGATCTCGACGTAGCCCCTTCATAAGAGGATTAACCAAATTATCTTTGGACTTAACATATTCGATTGCAATCACTCCATTCGAGATCAACTGCCTAATGGTATTGTGTCTACGACGTATATATCGTGACTTACCATTATACATACTACTATGTACCCTTCCAATCGTTGATTGACTATCATAGTGTATAAGTACAGCGGGCACAAGTTTCGTCCAGCTTGGAATATCTTCTAGAAGTTCCGCAGCCATTTAGCTTCCTCAGCTGCTTTGTCTAGTGCTATAAACTCAAATTCCATAGTTGACTGAGCAATACACGTTTGCTTAGTGGACTTCCAAGATACCGCTCCCCCACCGATCGTGAATACATATCCACTAGTGGATTTGGAGTCTTTTGTATCTGATATCCAATTAGCATTACAGTATCCCTCTAAGACAGCGGGATATCTTCTATAATGTAACCCGTAGTTCATAGTATATTTCAAATACCTATGAACTCTCATCAGTGCTTTCCAATGAGTGTTATTTGGATTACTCGTAAAACGACTCAGCTTGTTGACCACACAGGCAATATCCGGACATGTGCAGTTTGTGAGATACATTAAACTGCCAATTATCCGAGAACATTCCAATTGCGATATGAGCTCACCATGATTTTTCGCTAAGTGTTGACTTAGATCTATAGATGTTTTCACTATAGAGAGATTGTATGCATTGAACCTTTTCAATACCGACTCTACATAGTAGGATTGTGTCAAAACTATCCTATTAGATGTCCTGAGAATTTTAATTCCTAATATAACATTTGCTCGACCCATATCATTCATATCGAAATTATTAGTCAACATTCTTTTTGTACTCATGATTATCTTATAATTACTGCCATTATAAGCATGTTGTTTACGTATAAACAAACGATTATATGACCTTCAAGTGTGGTTTTAACATAAATGCATTTATCACATTCATTTATTTTGAATTCGTTTGACAACATTACTTTGTCAAATTTTTTGTGTCATTGTTTAGGCGCTTGTTTAAGTCCGTATAACGACTTAACAAGTCAACATATATTTTTCTCTTTTCTTAGAGCTACGAACCCCTCGTGTTGCTCCATATAAATTTCTTCTTCCAACTCACCATTTAAGAACGTAGTCTTAACATCTATTTGATGTATTTCAAGATCATACAGTGTTGCGATGGCTATAAACACTCGTATAGACGTAATCCTTGTCAAAGGTAAGTAGGTATCGAAGTAGTTAAGACCTTCCTTTTGCTTGAACCCTTTGGCTATAAGTCTGGTCTTATACTTGTCAATCGATTCATCAACTTTATACTTGCGTTTTAGTATCCACTTATAACCTAATGGTTTAGTACCAGTAGGAAGATCCACTAAATTTCAAGTATGATTATTCATGATGGATTTGATTTTATTATTGGTAGGCTCTTGCCATAATGAGGCATCGGGACTAGAGAGAGCTTCACTTAATGTTCTTGGGTCCATTTTCGACATAAAAGTCATAAAGTTCGGCCCGAATAATTTCTCAACTCTAGCCTGTTTACTCCAATGTGGCTCTAAGCTTTGATCGCCAATAGTCATTTTTTGACAATTAAGTTCAGGAACGTATTGTTATTGAACTTTCGTTGCAATCACTTTGAACGTCTCCCTTCTTGTTTGGGAATACGTTTTCAAAGAATATTGCATTCCGAGATTTTATGGTTGTTCCCACATGAATATCAGGAATGTCTGACTTGTGAACTATGAAACGATATGTTGGATCGTGAAAACCGATAGGGGGGGTGAATATCGGAAATCGTTCGGACTTTCGTAAAGAGCAATTGCACAGCAGAAGTAAAAATAAACACAACACAAAGACACAGTCGATTTTACTTGGTTCGAAGCCTGTGTCGACTCCTACTCCAAGGCCCACGGTCGTTGACCGTTTACTTTGGGCAATTCTATATGAAGCGCAATAATAGTTACAGAATTTGGTTACAAAGTAAGTGCACGAAAATAATAATAAAGAATTGCGCTCTTCGTTACCGACGTCCGGAGTGTATTGACTTTTTCGGGGCAGCGGGACGTCGTCGGCTCGAGTTGGAGTGTTTCCGGGGCAAGGCACGAGCGTAGAAGAGCTTTGAGGCGTTGAGAGAATTGTTGTCCTGAAGCCTTGGTCGAGGGCCCTTTATATAGGGCCTGGGGGCGCCCGGGACGTCGGGGGCGCCCCCCACGTGGCCTCTGATCCGCAGAGCTCTCGGTCGCGTCTGATCCTCTGGATCCGCTTTGACCGAGGCGCCCGGAGCGCTCGGGGGGCCCGCATTGACCGGTCAAAGCTTTATCTTCTCGGCTTCGCAAGGGCGCGCTTCGGCAGCTGGCAGTGGGGGCGCCCGCGACAGGTGGGGCGCCCGGAGCATCCGGGGCACCCCGAATGTAGCTGTCGAGGCGCGTTGAGGTGTGTTTTCACTTCTTGCAGACTTGGGTTGACCTTGGGAGCGCCCGGATCATCCGGGGCGCCCTGCTCAGCTTCTGCCTCACTCCTTTGAGGCTCTCTGAGCTGCATATACTCAGTCCTTCGATCCTGCATCCAGGGTTAGTCCAAATAGCAATTATATTATTATTTTATACAGCCTTAGCTGTCTTGGTTCTGACTTTGGTCTCCAAAATGGAGCCCTAGGTCGAACCGACGCCTACTGTTCCCTCGACGGGGAACGCGTCCTCACCTACTCCTCTCGGGAGAGTTTACCTGATGCCAACCGCTCCTTTGGTTGGACTTTTGCCTGACGGTCCTTTGTCAGGTCTTGGATACTGGCAGTCCTTCGCCAGTTGCCTAGCAGTCCTTCGCTAGGGCTTGGATACTGGCTGTCCTTCACCAGTTGCCTAGCAGTCCTTCGCTAGGGCTTTGCTACTGGCAGTCCTTCGCCAGTTGCCTAGCAGTCCTTCGCTAGGGCTTGGATACTGGCAGTCCTTCGCCAGGTGCCTAGCAGTCCTTCGCTAGGGCTTGGATACTGGCAGTCCTTCGCCAGGTGCCTAGCAGTCCTTCGCTAGGGCTTGGATACTGGCAGTCCTTCGCCAGGTGCTTAGCAGTCCTTCGCTAGGGCTTTTTCTGCACACTCAGTGAATAACGTTAGATCACAAATAAACTTAACTTTGAATCCTTTGCCAATATCAAAACCAGGTTCGATATGGTGCTTCCTGCACCAACACGATATGCACTACTGTTAGGGGCATATCCAACAAATATCACATCGAATATTTTAGGCCCGATCTTTACTTGCTTTGGTTTTGGTACTTCGACCTTTGCCAAACACCACACACTTTCAAGTATTTGTACGATGACTCACGATCTTTTCATAGTTCATATGACGTTTTATCATTTTCCTTGTAAGGAATTTTATTGAGAATGTGATTTGCGGATAATATAGCTTCCCTCCACAAGTTCTGGGGTAAGCCTGAATTCATCAACAAGACATTCATCATTTCCTTTAATGTTCGATTTTTACGTTTGACAACAACATTTGATTGAGGCAAGTATAGCGACATTGTCTGATGGATAATGTCAGATTCTGAACAAAACTCATCAAACGGTGCATAATATTCTCCACCTCTATCGCAATGAATTATTTTAATTCGTTTATCAAGTTGATTCTCAACTTCTGATTTATAGGTTCTGAAAGCCTCCAATGCTTTATCTTGACTTCTTAAAAGAAAGATATAACAGAATCTCGTGCATTTATCAATAAAAGTAATAAAATACTTTTTACCTCCTCTAGTTTGCACGAATTTTAAGTCACATAATCACTATGTATCAATTCTAGAGGAATCGTTGACCTTTCGACCGAATGAAAAGGTAGTCTTGTCGTCTTTGCTTCCACACACACTTCAGATTTATGCGTTTTGTCAACATTGACGTTTGATAATAAATTTAATTTGACGAGACATTTTAGAGTATTGTTATTAACATGTCCAAGTCGATTATGCCATAAATTAATACTCAACAACGTAGCTGAAAGTTTTTATTTTATTACCATTAAATTCACGGTGTACAGTCATTACAACTATTTTGAATAGACTCTGTTCTAAATATCCCTTACCTACAAAGACACAATTCTTCGTAAGTACAAAGTTGTTTAACTAGAACAGCAGTCTAAAGTCGGCCTTGACAAGTGTCGATCCAGAGACTAGGTTCTTTCTGATGTTGGGAACGTGAAGCACATCAATGAGTGTTAGCTCATTCGCAGATGTCAACTTCAGGAAAACTTTTCCGAGTCCGACAATCGGCAATGTAGTGGAATTGCCCATATAGAGCTTTCTTTCACTTATCGGCGTATACTTGGAGAATATCGTCTTATCAGAACAGATGTGACATGTTGCTCCAGTATCGATCCACCATTGCTTCGAGTTTTCCACCCCGTGTTGGCATCAAACACGACCGTAGTGAGATTTAGTTCTAATAAATCGGGGAGCTTGTCATCAGAAGTTGCGACATGATTTGCAACATCCTTCTAACTCTTAGTTGGTTTCTTCGGGCGTCTACAGTCTTTGGACGGTGTCCTGGCTTTTCACAGTTGTAGCACGAGTCCTTGAATTTCTTGCCTTGAGTCTTCTTATTGAATTGCTTCGGCTTCTTGGTATTCAGCTCAACCATGTTGGACATCTCATCGATAGCTCGCTTCGTTCCTCTAGAGTCGGATAACGTTCGATTATCCTCCTCTATTCATAGCCTCAGGATCAGGTCTTTAAGTCTCATCTCCTTTTGCTTGTGCTTGAGGTAATTTTTGAAATCCTTCCACGACAGAGGGAGTTTCTCGATTACCATGACTACTTTGAACAACTTGTTCAACTTCATGCCTTCGGCATCTAGATCATGCAGTTGCATGTCTTGAACTTGAGACGTTACACTCTCGGAATCCACCATCTTGAAATCCAAAAATTGGCCGACGATGAATTTCTTCAATCCGACATTTTCGATTTTGTATTTCTTTTCCATTGATTCCCACAGAGATTTTGCCGTCTCCATCGGACTATACACATTATACAACGTGTCGTCTAATGCGTTGAGAACGTAGTTGCGGCACAGGAAATTTCCATGCGACCATGCATCATATGCAACCTTGCTATTGGCATCACCTTCCTTAGTGGCTGGTGGGTCTTCACGCAAAAATCGTACGAGATTTAACATTGTCAGATAAACAGCATCTATTGCTGCCATCGTTTGAAGTTGGCTCCTTTAAATTTCTCCGGCTTCTCTCTGTGCGGAACGGCGGTCGAAACGTTGTTTATCAATGTCATATCAGTTTGCACAATATCGTTTTACAATTGTTGGGAGTCGATTTTGGGGTTGTTGCCGGGAGGATGCAAACTGATATGATTTAGTCGAGGTTAGTGTTGGACACTATCTCCGTAAAACGATATTGCTCCGCTACAAATACTCATGGATATCAGCAATTCGTTTCCCAAGATACAATGACAATGTCTCGAAATAATAACACTACAAATTTTGAGACTAGTGAATCTTCTCGTAGATTTTTTGTACTCTGGATGCACAATATGGGATGAATGCTAATGACTTTGATGAATGAATGAATCCATCATCTTGGGGACTCTATTTATATAAGGGAAGAGAATATGGGATGAATGATAATGACTTTGATGAATGAATAAATGAATCCATCATCTAAGGACTCTATTTATACAAGGGAAGAGGTAGGTACCTTTTCGTGAGTGGGTGTGACCTTTGGTTTAAGATTAATCTGGGTCATTCGATCTGGAGGGTTATAACCCTTCAGATAGCCCTTTGATTTCATCCATCAAATCTGGATGGTTGTAACCCTTCAGATCTCCCTTTGATCTTAGCCGCTAGATTTGATCTGACGCTTCAGATCAAGTCTTATTACCAATAGTCAGATCGCAACTCTTCGCGATCAACGCTCTAGATCGCGTCACTTGCGATCCAACACTCATCTTCGATCCAACGGTTATCATTCGTTTGCCCAATCAGCAGTCCAGTCATCTCTCTCCTCCTACATGAGTACCACGTAGGCACGACCACGTTACATGTTACGTCATTTGGAGCATAAATTTAAGCTCCTCAATGCTCCTCGCGATGATGCGTATATGAAATGCAAAGTGCGTCAACAAAGCGCCTATTGCGCACGTACGCGTGTGACAGGTGGCGGGCTCATAGGTGCGAGCACCTGCTCGCTTGTGAGAATAGATCATCGGTGTTTTTCTTTTTTAACTTCATTAACACAGGAACACCTATAAGGAGACAAACTCCTTTGGAAATTTCAGATGTGGGACTATTCTCTATCTACTTCCTTCTATGTCAATTTTTTTTTGCTGATTTTAAATAATTAATTTCTCATTGACCCGTAATCGATTTTGAACAAATTAATAGTCTAGATTCATCTACACAAAACGTAGATTTCGTTTTTGAAGTCAATTATGACTTTTATCGATTGATAGTACCTCAATTTTTCTTTGCAAAATTATATTTGATCTTTTATAAGAACCAAATATCCAATAAAAGTTAACCATTATACATTATAACAATTACCTACTAATTTATACAGATTATAAGAGCTAGCAACTAGGCAACTAACAATTAGCTTTTATATATTATAGTAGCTAACGAAATCATATAATTTACATTAAAATATGGTGTCTATTTGATTTTATCTGAAGATTTATCCCATGATAGGCGCCCATTTAATTTTTACCCTATAAATTTTTAACAAAAATTATAAGAACCTCCTTTATTTTTATTACTGAAAAAGTATGTAATTTTAAAAATCAAAATGGCGGTTCATTTTAAGTTGTATTAATTATTATTCTAATTGCTATAAAATTAACTAAAATTATGATCAAATTTATTAAATAAATTATTATTATATAAAAGAATATCAACTCAAAATTATTTAATCCAGTTTAAAAATATTTTAATTTGAATAAAATTATTTTAAAAATGTATAGTCATAATTGCTTCGGTATTTAACAATTTAATTAAAATTAACTACTACAATAATTGTAAACATAATTGTTGTAAAATATAGTAAATACAAGCATAATTACGATAATAGGATTAAATATCATTTTAATCATAATAAAACTAAGAGACATTATTTCCCTTTTTTTAAGTTTTTAAATAAATACTTTACAATTGTTTATAGTTTAGAAAAACTAAAAAAATCTAAATAATTTTTTATTTCAAAATATTCGTAGAGAAACAAAATCTTCTACTTCTATTATATCATAATAGATAAGAAAATAACCATTAATTTTTTAAAATTAGCTCTCGATATAATATTAGAAAAAATGTTGGTGGTTAGCAGACGAACATGGGATGATCAATTCGGCCCCATAAAAATTTTTCACCAGTCACCAGGATAAATCGGAAAGCGCTCGTGATGGACAATCTAGAAGCTCAGTGTCCCAGGGTTCACGCCCCATTTGGAGAAAAAATTTCTGCAAAATACGTTATATCTAGAGATCGAACCGCGAATGTCTAAGATAGTGAATAGTCACCCTACCGCTGCACCATAATTCCAAAGGCCTTCATATAATATTAGAGGTCCATAATTTGAATATATATAAATTGTAATTTAAATTTATTTAGTACACAAATTAAGAAGAAAGTTAGGATTCATGAGTTAAGATCGGATAACTCAATTATATATATATATATATATATATATATATAGATATATATATATATATATATATATATAGGAATGATCTGCAGCGGATCGCATGCGGAGTTGTGCCTGATTGGTCACCAAACCGATCAGGCACACAACCTCAACTTCTCGACACCAACGGCGGCTTTCGACCGCCGCCCCAGAACAAAACTATAACCCGGGGGGCGGCGCGATGAACCCTAGGGGATAGGGTGAACTCGTCGGGTACGAGTGAACCAGTCGGGGACGCTCCCGAGCCTCCGGTGGCCGATCAGGCGCACGACCTGCGACTTCTCGACACCAACGGTGCCCTTCGGCCGTCGCCCCCGAACAAAACTATAACCCAGGGAGGGTGCGATGAACCCTAGGGGTAGGGATGAACCCCCTTCAGCCGTCGCCCCCGAACAAAACTATAACCCAAGGGGGGTGCGATGAACCCTAGGGGGTAGGGGTGAACCCGTCGGGACGCTCCCGAGCCTCCGGTGGCCGACCAGGCACCTTCCTGATCGGTCTGGTGACCGATCAGGCGCCAGTCCGCACGCGGTCCGCAGTATATATATATATATATATATATATATATATATATATATATATATATATATATATATATATATATATATATATATATATATATAGTCGGGAGTTTGACTAGAAAGGAGGTCTTGGCTCGGGCATAAAAAAAATCATCCGACTCTCATTTTTTTAGGATAATAGAAGAAGTGGAAGATTTTTGGTCGGATAAGTGTAACGACCCGGCCCGTCGACCCTGTTGGACCTTGGATGGCTAGAGAGGGGGGGATGAATGTAGCCAGACACTTAAACTTTGGCTCTTTTCAATTTTCTGCGACTCAAAGGTTTAGTAGCAAAGCGGAAGCAATAAAACAGAGTATGCAGCAAACTAAACCCTAAGTTAAGCACAAGCACAAGAACGCTAACAAGAGGATTTACAAGGTTCGGGGATAACTTGCCCCTACTCCTTGGCGTGCCCTTAAGGCGGGTGATCCCTTGATCGTCAGCAGATCAAGCCCCGGTGAACACCGGATAATAAGCAACCTCTTTCTCGGTGGAATAACCTCTCCACAGTGTTTCAACAAGGATGAAGTTTTAAGCACAATGAAACAAAAGAAGGATCTTACAGAGCACTCAGGACAGCAAGAACTCAGACAAACTTCTCCCGAGCTCCACTCAGCGCATATCTCACGCAAGAATCCCCTTATTCGTGTCTTCTCGCTGATGGACTCACCAAGCTTTCTGACTCTTCTTCCCAATGCTCAAGTAACAGATGGTTGCTTCAAAGATCGCAGTTGCTTGCTCAAGATTGATGGAATAGCAGATAGCACAAGCAAAGCAAAGTATCAACTGATCGCACATATGCAGTATTGCTGTTAGAGTAAGAGTTGTAGTTGTTGAGACCTGTTCGCCACCAAGCGCTTAAGTCCCTCCACTGATCGCAAGTCACCACCTCACTGCAGCCTCCAGCTGCTCACCTGACAACGCCAGCTACCACTGAGCTCTCCCTGGACTCCCTGAGCTTCCCTCAACCAAGCTCCAGTCAGCAGCTCCAGTCAGCAGCTCCAGCCGTTGCAACCTGAGATGGCAAATGGACAAACCTGCTCCAAAGAAAGGCTTCCATTGACTCTCCTTGAGTGTTTGAATCCATCCCTGTCACCTGCACACTTAATCAGAGCATTAACACAGCATATCGAGTATAGAATCAAGTATCAGAGGTTAAGTGCAGAGGATCAGATGTGTTCAGACGCGATCAGAGCGTCTGACAGCGCGTTTGAATTAAAGTGATCGGTCACCGGACCGATCAGGACTATCCCAGAGCAATCAGGCTCCAACCTGATCGGTCCCCAGTGAGAAACTTGGGATCGCAAGCTCGTATGATCGGTCACCCTGACCGGTCACCAGATCGGTCACCAAACCGATCCTGAAATCAGCTTGCCACAATCCCGCCCAGAATCCACTGGCTGATCGGTCACCAGACCAATCAGGCTGACCCCAGACCGGTCAGGCTCCAGCCTGATCAGTCAGGGTGAGAAACCTCGCGACAGTTGATCGTTCAGTCTGATCGGTCACGGTTTCTCCCTGATCGGTCACCAGACCGATCAGGAGCTGTGCAGTAAGTGAAATGCATACTCCCTGATCGGTCACCAGACCGATCAGTCATCGCTGGATCGGTCACCAGACCAATCCACGAAGGAGTACCGTGCCAACCTCCCTGATCGGTCACCAGACTGATCCAGGGGCTCCAACCTAGCCCGCCAAGCAAGGGTTTCATCCAACCTAGCCCTCCAAGCTAGGACCTGACCCTCTAAGTCAGAATTTCATTCAACCTAACCCTCCAAGCTAGGACTTTTCACCTAACCCTCCAAGTTGGGACTTTTCACCTAACCCTCCAAGTTAGGACTTTTCACCTAGCCCTCCAAGCTAGGACTTTTCACCCAACCTTCCAAGTTAGGACTTTTCCACACCTAGCTCTCCAAGCTAGGACTTTTCACCTAACCCTCCAAGCTAACCCTCCAAGTTAGGACTTTTCACCTAGCCCTCCAAGCTAGGACTTTTCACCCAACCTTTCAAGTTAAGACTTTTCCACACCTAGCCCTCCAAGCTAGGATTTTTCACACCTAGTCCCACTAGGTATGCCCAGTCCACGACCAGGACTTAAACCCAATCATAATCATAATCATCAACCTAAACTAAAATCGATGTCAACACCAAAATAACAATCAAGGTCAGACTGCACCAACAGACCCGACCTCTTGGGCGGCCAAATTCCATTTTTGGCGGTCCAACAACCTAACCCCTTTGGTCGTCGACCGTGCCGTTACTCACTAGGTCTTCCCACCCATGGCCAGTGGATTTTTGCCTTCCCCAGGATTCAAACTCTAGACCTCCAGGATAAGTACTAGAGTTTATGAATCCTGGCTACCAGGATTCATAAACTCTAGTACTTATCCTGGAGGTCTAGAGTTTAAATCCTGGGGAAGGCAAAAATCCACTGGTCAGGGGTGGGAAGACCTAGTGAGTAACGGCACGGTCGACGACCAAAGGGGCCAGGTTGTTGGACCGCCAAAAATGGAATTTGACCGCCCAAGGGGCCAAGGGGTCGGGTCGTTACAATAAAAGGCGTCTTTTTATTGTAACGACCCAGCCCCGACTCCTCGGCCCTTTGGGCGACCAAATTCCATTTTTGGTGGCCCAACAACTTGGCCCCTTTGGTTGTCGACCGTCGACCGTCGTTACTCACAAGAACTTCCCACCCTTGGCCAGTGGATTTTTGCCTTCCCCAGGATTCGAACTCTAGACCTCCAGGCTAAGTACTAAAGTTTATGAATCCTGGTAGCCAAGTGAGTCGAAAATAAATTGTCACGCCCCGAGACCCAGGAGCCGCTGATCCAATAGAAAATCGCACAGCACCTCCCCTGTCCAGTGGACAATTTACACATACATACAATATCCAAACCATACACAAGATATATATTTGGCCTTAGGCCTCAATATTAAGACACAATATGACCATAACACAAAGTAAATCATACCTGACTGCGGACCGGTCCGACTTACGACGAAACAACCAATACAAAAACCCCTTAGGGCACATGACACACTCATATGACATATACAAATCGCTAAAAGAAATATAAAACAAATGTACTACAAGTACAAAGCAAAATCATGTCGTCGCGATGGGTAGGGACTGGCTGCTGGGCTCTTCTGGCAACTCCAAGTATTTCAGCCTGAAAATAAAAATATAGCCAACGGTGTGAGTCCAAATAAACTCAGCGGATACCTAAACAGGTATGCATAAAATGTTATACTAACAATAAGAGTCTACGCTGATATAGTCTCATATGTACAATAGAAAGGCATACACTGAAGGTACTGAAGGTAGGTACATACCAAAATTCATCTATCCTGCAGAGGGGTGGAATAAATCCCTAAAGAACAAATATAACACGTAATCCAAGGTAAACAAATCTCCAGTATATGCATGTCAATCAAGTGCAGAAATCAAATGCAGCAAACAATGCACAATGCAAGATATGCACATGGTGCAATGATATGTGTCACCCCTAACACCAGTCAGATCATCGTCCACCTGTCATAAATGGACGTCCGAATGGGTAGAGCTATGACAACTGTACGCACCCTGCTATCACTGCTCCTGAGTGACCGAGTGAACTGGATGCTAACGGAGGTCACTCTCCTACCCTAAGCAATGGGGGAGTCTAGCTCTCATCTTCTCGTGTCTCAGGACGAGAAGGGATCCCTGGCTGGTACCACGCCCGGAACCACCCTCCAAATCGTGGCCGAACAGAGCAATACAGGGCAAATGCACACACCCTATGGTAGCCACTACCCCTGAGTGGATGTGTGTGCATATCCTCATGTAACTGACGATGGGCTCAGACTACATAGGAGCCGATGATCGTCAGCATGCAACAATGCAATAATGGTGCATGACCCAAACACATACAACACCCACCAAGTCCTCAACTAACACCTCAGTGTGCTAGGTATAGGTCTGAATCCTATATCATGGGATACAAGTAATCTACTAGGTATGCTGAAAAAGTAACTAGTGATCTATCAATGTCAAAATGCAAGAGAGAACATATCACTACATCTATGCACATATATATATACATGGCAACTATTGAGACTGTATGAAGCTAAACGGGAGATAATCTCAAGGATAAGCAACATATATCAAATATAGGTATACTAAGGCAGATACAGCATATAAACTTACTGTTATCTATAACAAACCATGCATAGCAATATGACAATATCTAAAAGATAAGTCAAGGGTACCCACCTCCAACGAGTAGAAGTAGTCTGTATCAAATAAGAACCTCTCGTCCAGAAGTCCAAAAGCAACTCAATGTCCTGTACCAAAAGATATAGTTTAGCTATCATATCAACTGATACTAACCAAACTAAGTACTCGGTCGTATTAGGATTAACCCAACTATCCCAATTAGGTTTAATTCCATAAAATTAAACACAAACCTAACCACTTCCAAAACCATTCTTGGAACCTATCACCGAAACATCACATAAACCTCCTATTGTAACACATGATAAAACCCCACAAGGTCAAGACTGTCAAGCTACCATAATCCCAAAAACAGACCAATTTCCACAATGGAATCCCTACCAAACCAAAATTCAATCATGTATACTCCAAGATCCATAACTCAATCCAAACCGGGGAAAGAAAATAAATATAAGCTTACCTCTACAAATCCAATCGAATCCCATCATCCAAAACAGATCACGAACAAAATCAAAAACCCAATTCCAACACAGAATGGTACTCCACAATCTGTAGTCCAAAGCAAAAACATTCATTCGTCAAGCTATCTACTTAGATCATCCAAATCAAAACCCACAGCCAAAATCCACCATTCCAAGAACAGAACAACTAAACAAAATAGGGATTTCCATATTCTAACAAATCCTACATCAAAGCCTTCAAGCCACAGCATCTCACAATATCAAAAGCACCTGCCAAAACCAACATCACCGCAGGACACAACTCCAAAATGAAATCTCTACCAGAACTACAATTTACAGCAACCTAATCGATCAACACATCCCCAACCGTGTACTCCCTACTGAAATAAACCCATCCATCCACACATACATCCCAAAATTTCCAAAAACAAGAACTATGATAGAAATCTCAACCTTACAGCTCTTACCCACAAGCTCGTTGACACTGCACTGCTCCAATCAGGCGGGGATCAATTTAGTTAAGAGAAGATAATCAAATGAATCATCAGCGCATCCTTCTTCTTCTTCTAATCGGCTCTGGGCCTTCCTGGCTTTAGATCACGACGCCTGCAACTGAATGACCCAATCAACAGCCAAGCAAAGATTGGCCTGGTGACACAGCTCCACACGCGCGTGAAGAACAAAAGGGGATCGACTCCTCGACTGTCGGCAGCTGTGTCAAGCTATTCGAACAAGGAACAACTGGGGCTGGAAGCTGCGAGAGATGAGGAGGCGGGTGGCGTCGGCTTGGCTGCGATTAGGGCAGACGAGGAGAGGAAGAGAGGATCGGCCATGGTTGCGGGCGAATGAAGAGGAGGAATCGGGGAGTTTGGCTGTTGCTAGGTCACGCGAGGCGCGAGGAAGAAGAATCGGGCTGTGGCTGCGGTTTAGGGCTCGCAAGAAGAGAAAAAGAAGCTTTAATAAAAGTGGTTTTTTTTACAGAAAAGTCCCTCATTTTTCTCCATTTCACCTTCTACCCTTAGAGTAAGGGTTTTAACCATTTAACCCTCCCATTTATTATAATTTAATCTCCAATAATTTTTAGGGTTAAACTATTTACACTCTTGATAACCCTAAATCTTCCAATATTTATATATATTTTTTCAAAAATTTATTTTACTGGTTTTTTTTAAATGGCCGTATTTAACAATAGGAATTTTGTACAAGACGAAAATAATGATCGACCCACAGATAAGACAAATGACGTTCGGGGCCAGATAGGATAGGGGGAGTTGGAAGTACCGGTACACCTCCGAGAAGAAGGGATGGAGGGGAAAGCGGAGGTCGGCCTGAATATGGTCTCGGAAAAGAGTTATGTAACTCAGAGGTGGTCGCTCGGGTCGGTCGTCGGGGCCTGGGAGCACTAAGTGACGGTTAAAAGGGATTTCGTATTCCGCTCGGAGACGGTCAAGGTCCCGAAAACGTAGTTCGAAGACGACAATAATATACCAGGGGCCAAGGGTCGGGGCGCATGTAATGGGATTGCATACGAATTTAAATAGCAACAAATAAATAATTTACGAATTTAAATGGAAAATCTTAACTCATATATTCTGACAAAGATTTATGAACTATTATTTGCTATATTTTGTTTAATTTAATTTAATTTTTAATTTTAATTTTAATTTTATCTGTTTGCTAGCCTCTATTATTAATTTCCCAATTCTCCTCTTCAGTCCCATCCCATCGCATCCCTACCCTCGTAAACAAATAAAGCCGGCGTTCTCAGAAGGCGCGATCGGGATGCCGGCGGGGCAGGTGAACCACCACGGCGCCGCGCTGATGGTGCCGACTCACCCTCCGCCGGAGTCGGAGTCGGAGGAGTCGTGGCTGTGGGCGCAGATTAAAGCGGAGGCGCACCGCGACGCGGAGTCCGAGCCGGCCCTAGCGAGCTTCCTCTACGCCACCGTCCTCTCCACCCCTCCCTCGCCCGCTCCCTCGCTTTCCACCTCGCCAATAAGCTCTGCTCCTCCACCCTTCTCTCCAACCTGCTCTACGATATCTTCCTCCAATCCTTATCCTCCTCCCCCTCCCTTATCTCCGCCGTCGTCGCCGACCTTCTCGCCGCCCGACAACGTGACCCTGCCTGCGCCTCCTACTCCCACTGTCTTCTCAACTACAAGGGTTTCCTCGCCGTCCAGGCTCACCGCGTCTCCCACCTCCTCTGGACCCAGAACCGCCGCCCTCTCGCCCTTGCACTCCAGTCCCGGATCGCCGATGTCTTCGCCGTCGACATCCACCCCGCCGCCCGTATCGGAAAAGGCATCCTCCTCGACCACGCCACTGGCGTCGTGGTCGGCGAGACCGCCGTCATCGGCAACAACGTCTCCATCCTGCATCACGTCACGCTCGGCGGCACCGGAAAGGCTGTCGGGGACCGGCATCCCAAGATCAATGACGGCGTCCTTATCGGCGCTGGCGCCACAATCCTCGGCAACATCCGCATCGGCGAGGGGGCCAAAATCGGTGCCGGATCCGTGGTGCTTATCGATGTGCCGCCGAGGACCACTGCCGTGGGAAACCCTGCACGGCTCGTCGGCGGGAAGGGCAAGCCCTCGATGCACGAGGACCTACCCAGTGAATCAATGGATCACACTTCTTTCATCCAGGAGTGGTCGGACTACGTCATCTGATCTCCATGGTTCTGCTCCTTTTCTCTCCCAGTCGTTTGTTATGCTACTTAGCCATAGTGGCAATAAGGTACGAAGGTCCTTTGTGGTTCTTCTTCTTATTCAGTAGCGCCACGGTTATCTATATGACTACCTGTTCTTGTAAAGGTGCAAATTTTCTGTTGCATCTCTCAATTATGCTTGTCTTATGATGGGATGGTTAATTAGAATCGTTCCCTCCTCCATAGATATGCCACTCAATACATACCTGTTCTTTGTCAAGTTACAAACTTTTTCTTGTATCTCTCAATTATATTTACTCTTTTGCTGGGATGGTTAGCTAGAACCATGAAAGTGATCCTTCTTTGAGAAATATGTTAGTGATAATGTATTTGCTATTGCTTTCTTCGGTTGTTTCTACTTCTCCCTGATTTTTTTTAAAGCTTGTTAGCTTCGTTGCTGCATTATCTCCAGCAAATTCATGTACTTGGATATTGATGTGCTCGATATATTTCTCAGAATTGAGCTATGAACTTGATTTTTTTGTTAGTTTAAATTCAGAATGGAGCTGTATATGTTTATTGTTGGTGAAGATGGGCTTTCTCAAACGTAGGTTTTGGATATTGTTTACTGAATTCTCTTTTTCACTTTAATGGATTTATAAATAATGATCTTTCATTAGTCATGCCTGAATGTTCAAACAAAAAAAAATGAAGAATTCACCGGAAGAAGTACACGTAACTTCCATCAAAAGGAGGCCTATTTTGACTATTTAGTTTCCTAGAGGAATAGTTCATTTTGCAAATTTTGCTCCACAGGATTCAATTTCGAACAACAAATGTACACATACAATCTTTTACCAAGTAGTCAATTACTCAATTAAATGGTTGTTAAGAGCTTAGCTTTTGATATTATAATAGTTTACTGTTTCGAAGAGTAACCATCTCTGAAATTTTCATTTTGATGAATGGAAGTCTTCAGGAAGCGAACGACGGGGATGATGAACCATCGAAGTGCAACCCACGGCAACGACGATCGAGAGAAGATGTCGACTCCTGTGAAATTAACACGAGCGTAAAGGGGATACACTAGAAGATCTTTCTGTGGAGCCTTCTTTGATGCTCAAGTCAGAACTTCTTCGTTTATGGGAAAAAAGCGAGGAATCGAAGTGTTCTAATTTTGGAAAAAACCTCTGACCTTATGGTTAATCTTTACGCTCGTGTTAATCTCGCAGGAATCAACATCTTCTCAGGTCGTTGCCGCCGTGGCCTACTCTTCGGTGATTCGTCATCCCCGTCGTTCGCTTCCGGATCAAGTTTGGTGTCGTCTTTGGGAAACATCTAATCACCAGAATGAACATTGCGATGACGGAACCAGAAGGACAACCCATCATCTTGACACGGGAGGAGTTGGATCGCTTAGTCGCCAATGCCGTCCGAGGAGCGCTGGAGCAGCATCAAATTGAACAAGTCGTCTCTCAACGAGCGGCTCCGATGCAGGCCAAAATCCCAAGAATGTCGACCTCACACAATCGAAATCGAAGATCCCTATCGCCGCCGGGGGGGGGGGGGGGGGCTGGCAGTGATAGCCCCGGCACCCCGGTGAGATTTCATAGGAGAAATGGAGAAGGCGCATTCTGCCGCCTCCAGCGTTCTGCGACAGGAAGATGGACAGGGAAAGATCGAGGCCGCCAAAGTTCTCCTGAAATCTCCATCTATTCCTTTTTCTCCAGACATCGTAACGGATCCCATGCCCAAGCAGTTTCGCGGTCCAGGACTTGCTGATTACGATGGGAAGACGAATCCGGAAGACGATGTCTACAAGTTCGAGAACACGGTTCTGTTACACCAATACACAGATAGTGTGAAATGCCGGGTGTTCCTGAACACCTTATCAGGAGCCGCCAAGAGATAGTTTCAGAGGCTGCCTCAAAATTCGATAAACTCCTTTCAGGAGTTTAAAACCGTCTTCCTACACCACTTCGCCAGCAGCCGGCGATATCAAAAGACGACTTTGAACATATTCGCCCTGAAGCAGAAGAGTAAAGAACTGATGAAGGACTATATGCAACGGTTCAATCGGGTGGCTTAGGACGTGCCGACGGCCACCTCAGAGATCTTTATCAACGCCTTCACGCAAGGACTTTTTGAAGGCTATTTCTTTCGGTTGTTGGTGAATAAATCACCAGCCAGCTTCGATGACTTATTCGGGTGGTCGGTCAAGCATGTCAACGTGGAGGAGGTGCAGTACGCCCGTCGCAAAAATTTTACAGGAGTCCCTATCCAAATCTCGGTACGATCCGAGAGGAGAGAACCACCCGCTCCTACTCGAGCAAAGGATCCTCGCTTCGGGAAGGATTACTGGGTTGGCAAGAAGAAGTTAGTGGAGACGGTAGACACAGAAGGACCTGAACCACCGAAGAAATACTGCGGCTTCCACGACAACACAAGTCACTCTACAGAAGAGTGTTATACCTTGTAGAAGAGGAGATCCAAGGACGCGGACGCCAAGCCCCGCAGAAGTGGAGCAAAGCGGGGTATCGACGGAGGTCTCCTCACCGAAACCCTTCCCCTGGTCGATGACAGCTGGGGGAAGACAATTTCAGGCGTCAATCCCGGTCGCCCTTGAGAGGAAGAAGCCAGGAGATAATGCCCCACCAGTCTATCTCCCCTGAAAGGGATCCTAAGAAAGGTAAGGCTCCGGCTCGCGGACCTCCATCGAGCCATGTGGGAGTAATCTCAGGAGGTCCGACTGAAGGAGACTCTCATCGGGCATGGAAAGCCCATGCCCGCAGGTTGGAAAATTACGCCATCTGGACAGACAGGGAGAAGCGCCAGAGCTCTGTTATCTCCTTCGACCCTGACGATTTGGAGGATGTGGAAGCCCCTCACGAAGATGCATTGGTAATCCTCACCCGAATAGTTAATTATGAGGTTAAACGCATCTTTGTGGATACAGGTAGTTCCGTCAACATCCTGTACAAGGCGGCGTTGAACCATATGCAAGTCGATGAGGATGAATTACATCCTGTCTCCACTCTGCTTTTCGGCTTCACTGGATATCGAGTACAGTCGGTAGGACAGATCTCATTGTCCTTATTGCTGGGAGATGACGCTCTACAGAGGACAAGGAGAACTCCCTTTATGATCGTAGATGTCCCATCGTCATACAATGCTATTTTGGGGAGACCAGCGCTCAGCTTATTCTAGGCGGTGGTCTTAGTCTACCATCAGAAAATCAAATTCTCGGTGGCAAACCGGGTGGCTGAAGTTAAGGGAGACCAACTAGCTTCCCGACGATGCTACAGTGGAGAACTCAGGACAAAAGCTCGCAAGGACCCGAGGACCCATGAAACTCTGCAAATTGACCTGACCAATCCCTGAGCAAAGGAAGGAGCCAAAGAAGAACGTCGGGGAGGTCGAGAGCGAAGAAGTATAAATTCATCCTCAACAGGCTGGAGGAATCACGAGAATTGTTGCAGATTTTGTGCCAGAACTTAGAAACCGGTTGATTCGCTACTTGGCGAATCATCAGGATGTGTTCGCGTGAGCTATTGAAGAAATCAAAGGAGTTCCTCTACCTTGGCCACGCATCGACTGCATATCTTACCGAGTGCCCGACCAGTAAAACAGAGGCGAAGACACTTTGGTCCAAAGCAAGATAAGATAATCAGGGAAGAAGTCGCAAGGTTGTTGAAGGCTGGGTATATCAGAGAAGTTCAATTCCCGACCTGGTTGGCAAATGTTGTATTAGTCCCTAAGCCCGGGGGTAAATAGTGGGTTTATATCGATTTCCATGATTTAAATAAGGTCTGTTCTAATGACTGTTATCCCTTGCCTCGCATTGATCAGCTGGTAGATTAGACTTTCAATTGTGAATTTATTTCAATGTTGGATGCATATCAGGGGTACCACCAGGTTCCCCTTGCTCGGGAAGACCAAGAGAAGGTCAGTTTTGTAACAGCGGATGGCACTTACTACTACAATGTCATGTCATTCGGGTTGTGCAATGCGGGGGCAATCTATCACCGGTTGATGGATAAGGTCTTCCACCACCAGATCGGAAGGAATATTAAAGTGTATGTGGATGATATCCTGGTCAAGACGGAGAAGGGGAAATACATGATAACCGATCTAGAGGAGAGATTCGCTACCTTGAGGGCCAATGGACTGAAACTAAACACTGCTAAATGTTTGTTTAGAGTGAAAAGTGGTCGGTTCCTCAGGTACATGATGACAGAGAGAAGAATTAAGACTAATTCTGAGAAAGTGCAAGCTATCCTCAACATGTCATCCCCTCGCAATTTCAGAGACGTACAATGGCTTAATGGAAGAATTACAACTCTATCCCGGTTCATCTCCAGATCTGCTGATAGAACTCTGTCATTTTTCAAAATTCTGAGGAAAGCTGTCAAATTCGAATGGGATGATCAATGCGAAAAGACTTTTACAGATTTAAAATCATATCTCTTTGAACTCCCCATCCTATATAAGCCGCTGGAAGGAGAAACGCTATTTGTCTACTTGTCTGCAGCTAAGTAAGCTGTAAGTTCTGCGCTTATTCGTGAAGAAGGTATTACTCAGTATCTCATTTATTTCTTTGGGCACATTCTTAAAGAGGCAGAGACTCGATATACTACTCTGGAGAAGTTGACATATGCCTTAGTATTAATGGCACGAAGGCTGCGACCATATTTTCTGGCGCCTCCCTTCATAATGCTTACTAATAGTCCACTCGGGCATATCCTCACAAATCTAGAGGCCTCGGGACGACAAATCAAGTAGACGACAAAGTTGAATGAGTATAGAATTGAGTACCACCGCCGAATCGCTATGAAAGCTCAAGCTCTAACTGACTTTATGCTCGAAGCTGTCCTAGGACCTACAGCTGATGAAGTGTGGAAAATTTATGTTGATGACTCATCCAATAACGAGCATAGTGGGGGTCAGAGTTCTGATGATTTCTCCCAGCGAAGACATACTACAATTATCTATTCAACTCAATTTCCGAACCACCAATAATGAAGTCGAATATGAGGAGATCCTAGTGGGGCTCCAAGTTGCCAAGCAAATGGGAGCTGCTCGGGTTATCTTGCATTCGGATTCTCAGCTGGTGGCTCAACACTTAAAGGGAGAGTTCGAAATTAAAAATGAGCGCCTGCAAAGGTATGTGACCATATATGAGCAACTAAGGTCTTCTTTCACTGAAGTTGTTCTGCAGAAGATATCTCGAGTTGATAATGTCAAGGCAGATGAGCTAGCCAAATTTGTAAGCTTCCTTGCACTATAGACGCTGGAAGAGCCCAGTGCTCTAGAAGGAGTCGTGACCCAGATTGAAGAAGAAATTGCTGACACTGTATTACCTAACTGGAGAGAATTGTATGTGAAATTCCTACGCAGTGACACAGTGTCGGTGAGTGATAAGGAAGTTCGACTCTTCCGTCACAGGGCTTTCAGATTCACGTTGGTCGGAGACCAGTTATATAAAAGAGCATTCGCTCGCTCGTTGCTCAAATGCATCGGTACGGGGGAAGTTGATTACATCATGCGGGAGGTTCACGAAGGCACATATGGAAGTCATATTGGGGGGTGATCCATGGCTAGAAAGATTATTCTGGTCGGATATTTTTGGCCCACGCTGCAAGCAGATACTATCAAATTTGTTGCCGGGTGTGAAGCTTGTCCAAAGCATCACTTTGAGCCTCTACTGTCTCATGCCCCTTCGATCAGTGGGGAATGGATATTGTGGATCCTTTCCCGATCAGACCTCAACAGAAGAAGTTCTTATTGGTATTAGTCAACTACTTCTCCAAATGGGTTAAGGCTGAGCCACTTGCGCACATCACGGAGGCCGCCGTGATGAAGATCCTGGGGAAGGATATAGTCTGCAGCTATGACATTCCTTATAAATTGATATCGGATAATGACAGACAGTTTGCAGGCCACAAACTTAGAGAGTGGTGTGAAGGACTAGGTATTCACCAAGTCTTCACCTCAGTCGCATATCTTCAAGGTAATGGCCAGGTAGAAGTGGTCAACCGGGAGATCATTAGAGTGCTCAAGATAAAGTTGGACCATATCGGAGGCAGTTGGGTCGAAAAACTCCCGAGCATCCAATGATCGTACCGTACTACTTGTTGGAGCAATCTATGGTCCGGAGTGATCATGTGTTTTGATGTTTGGGCAAAGGGTTTAAGTCAGGTTCACCTTTGTATTTGATATGTGTATGTGATTGTGTAGGTTTGCAAAATGCACATAGGCTTAGCTGGACGGCTTCGAGTTCGGTGAAGGATGGCATGAGGGGACAAGCCGTGAGCTTGTATGCGTTGGAGGGACCGTGGACAAAGCAGAAACGATAAGCTGAGGGAAACACTCTTTCAGGCATACGCGAAGGATGACATGAGGACGAGCCGCGGGTTCGTATGCATCCGAGGGACAAGAGCCAAAGTTGAAAAAGGCTGGAAGGCAATAGGTCGAGGCTGCTAGGTGAAGAGTCAGCTGAGTCGTGAGGGTCCGAGTGCTGAGAGAATTATACTCAGGAAGGGAACCCCTAGATTTAGGGTTTGGGCAGTCGACTGATACTTGGATCTGTCGACTGGTAGTTGGCACAGAAAGATCAGTCGGTTGATCTTCTATGCAGTTGACCGGTGTCGGCTGGAATTCGAACATTGGACTGTAACGTTCGAAATCGGGTTGACCAATCGACTGGTGTTGGCACCAGTCGACTGGTAACAACTAGTTCAGCCACGAGCTCTATTTAAGGGATCTCGATTTGGCTGGCTAGGGTTGACGAAATTGACTTTGGTTAAAGACCAATTAGTAGTCTAAGTGCTCAGGTGAGTGTTTCGGGTTGTGACGAGGTTTCTCCACCCACAAGGAGCTACACGAGCTAGCCGGAGGTCTTCCGGGGACTCATCTATCGACGGATCGGGATCGTCCACCTTACGGACTACCGTGGAGTAGAAGCTTTATCTCCGAACCACGTAAATCGGTTTATCTCTTCTAGTTGTTAGTTTAGTTATTTGTTATTTCGATTGCGCACTAACGTGTAGGAAGAGAACCGTGATTGAAGTGGGTGATCGACTATTCACCCCTCTCTAGCCAGCTCACCGATCCGAACACTACTCCCAAAGAAGGGACCGGTCAGAGTCCCTTCAATTTGCTATATGGAGTAGAAGCGGTGATTCCTGTGGAAATAGGCGATGAGTTAATTCGACAACAACACTACGACAAGGAAGATAATGATCAGGAACGACTTATCAATCTAGACCTGGTGACAGAAGTGCGGGACAAAGCTGCTGCTCGACTAGCTACGTACCGGCTATGTATGCATTAAGTGTACAATCGCCGAGTGATCGTTCGAACTTTCCAAGTAAAAGATAAGGTCTGGAAAAATACCAAATCAGTCGGCGACGCCAGAAAGCTCGAGCCTCAATGGAGTGGACCTTACATCATTATCAAAAAGCTTGCAGGAGGTTCTTTCCAGAATTAGAACACTTCGATTCCTCGTTTTTCCCCATAAACGAAGGAGTTCTGACTTGAGCATCGGAGAGGGTCTCACCGGAACATCTTCCGGTGCATCCCCTTTACGCTCGTATTAATCTCGTAGGAGTCGATATCTTCTCCCGGCTGTCCTTTTCGTGGGTTATACTTCGGTGATTCGTCATCCCCATCGTTCGCTTTCGGAACAGGAAAACTTAAGAAATATTAAGTTTATATGTATCTTCCGATGTCATGAATTTCATTTAAGGCTTTACTGGGAGTTGACGGTGATTTTGTATAATTGTTTATCATTTGTAAACACTTGTAATATTTGATGAGAGTTTAGATTTTCTTGGTTTTTATTATACTATATTAATGGGTGACTCATATCTAAATAAGAGATGTTATGAAAAAAAATGTTAAGATTTTTCCTAATAAACATTTGGTAAGATTTTATTTTAAAATAAAATTCTATTAAAATTCTTCCTAACAGAATTTTGTTACAATTATACTTGATCTAAGATTTAAGCATTTTTTATAGAGATCATTGTAAACTTATTGAATCATTATTAGGATCAAAAGAATAATATATATTCTTTTGTTTAGAAAGAATTCTAATAAAACTTTGGCCTCATGTCGTCGAACCATGGTAATTTTTTTTTCTCTCTCCTCTTCTTCCTCCTCGTGTTTCTCTCTCTCTTGTGTGTCTTTGTCTTATTGTTCTGTGCGATCTTTCTCTCTTTCTCTTCTTCCGTGTCAGAGGTTGAGAGGTGATGTCCCCGTTTTGCGTAACAATTGGTATTAAAGCGAAATTTTGGTGGATTTCTTTATCATATCGGGGATATCTTTTACGAAGTTTGATATGATGAAGATTGACGGAATTGGAAACTTGGCATTATGACAAAAAAGGGTTAAGGACTTGTTGGCCAACGAGGCATGACAAAGACACTAAGAGAAAGGAAACTGGTAAGTATGGAGAGATTTGATTGTGAATAACTTCAAGCGAAGGCAGTGACAACATTAGGCTTTATCTTACAGATGATATGATATACCATGCATGTCATGGACAAGTAGTCACCAGTGGCAATTTGGCAAAAGTTAGAAAGTCGATACATGTCAAAGTTATTGACAATTAAGTTGTATCTTAAGTAGAAATTATTCGGGTTGAAGATGACAGAGGGAATCGATTTGAGCCAACACATCAACGTATTCAACCAGATTGTGAGCGATCTGAAGCGAATTGATGTGAAGATCAAGGACGAAGACAAAGTGCAGATGTTGTTGAATTTTCACCTTCATCTCTTACGTACAAGAATTTAGTTACTACTTTAATGTGAGGAAAGGAAACTCTCCAATTGGAAGAGGTCACAAGTATTTTGTTGGACTTTCATCAGAGGAAGAAAGCAAATGATGAAGTTTCTAAAGGAGAAGGACTTGTGGTGAATAGTAACCAAGTGCACGGTATGAGCAAAACTCGGTATGAATTGGGCGTGACAACAATGTTCATTCTAAGTCTAGAAGGAAGAAAGTAATCACGTGCTATAGTGTGAAGGCAAATATCATATGCAGAGAGATTGTCTAGAGATAAAGAAATATGTTGTTGAGAACAAAGGTAGTTCGACAAAGTCTGCAAATATAATTAAAGAAGAAAATTCAGAGACCAATGATGGAAATATGCTATCAATTTTGTCGAGTTCGGAGTAGCTGACGGATGCATGGATCTTAGATTCTATATGTTCATATCATATGATCCGGTCGAGTAGGTTCGCCTGGTCCAATAGTATGACTTAAGGCAAGCACGCAGACAGGGTCAGGATCGAATGCGGCCAGCAGGTTGCTCGAGTGTTATTTTCATTTGATCAAGCACCTAGGCAGTCATCTTCTGTTCCGTTAATTGAGTACCGGTCGGCCACACCCATCGGCCGACCGGACAGTCAGGCACCTAAGAACGACTCACCCCACCCAAGGAGTCAGCTTACGTTCTGGTAACCGAGCGCCGGTTGGCCAGACCTAGTCGGCCGACCGGACGGTCGGGCACCCAAGAACGGCTCGTCCCACCCAAGGAGTCATCTTACGTCTGGTAACCGAGCGTCGTTCGGCCACACCCAGTCGGCCGTCCGGATGGTCGGGTACCCAAGAACGACTCACTCCACCCAAGGGATCATCACGTGTCTTAACAATCGAGTGTCGGTTGGTCGCGCCCCCCCTCTCGGGCCGACCGACCGAGCGGGATGGGGTTATGGAGCTGAGTGATAAATGGTGCAAGGATAAGTCTCTGCAATTAGAACCATTTAATGAGGATTAGACACAGTCAAGTACGAACAAATACATAGAATCCTCTCATTATAAAGAAGGGACATCGGTCGTAAGCACGCCCTCCCATAGATCAAACACTAATGCCGAAGGTGGGCTGATAAGAGAGACAGGTGAATGACCGTCTGACAGCTCAATCTAGCTCTCGGGAAGATTGAATCTGCCAAAAGATTGAGTCATTTATGAGAGAAGACGACAAAGGCAGGGGGGAGGTCTCCCACCCTATATAAGGATCACCTGAAGCTCTGAGAAAGGGATTGGCTCCTCCAGGATTTCTACCTCCTTGCTCCTCCAACACAGCGAATTTCGTTCAGGCTCAGAAGCATTCGACCCACACTCGAGCCTTCGGTCTAACCACACGTGTCCACCTACGATTCATCCGTCTTGCAACGTTACCCGTGAGAGACGCCTCTCCGCTTGTCGACGGGATCAAATTTGGCGTCGTTTGTGGGAACACCTACCTGATCGGAAGACGAAGATGGGTGACTCCAACAAGGTGACGCTTACCCTCTCACAAGATGATTTCAAGTTGCTGGTGGCCGCTAAAGCTCAAAAACTAGCTGCGCAGCAAAAGCCCGACGGCCGCTCGGCTCATGAAGGTCCATCATCAGAAGCAGCTGTCAGGACTGAGACGGGCGGCGAGGCTTGGCCAGGAGGCAGTGCCTATTTGTCCCACACGTTCTTTTGCCCAGCGGAGGGTGAAGCCCAGCCCGATCCAGTGGAGATCTCTTCCAGCCGCACAATACTCAACAAGGGAAAGACTCCGGCTAGCCAAGCTCCACCTAACCGCACCAGCTTTCCTTTCTCTTGTCGCATCCTCCAGGAATCAGTCCCCAAACATTTTCGGCTCCTATCTATCCTAGAATATGGAGGAATTATAGATCCGGAAGAACACCTGATGAAGTTTGAAAATGCTGCTCTGCTGCACCAGTACACAGACGACATCAAATGCAGAGCATTCCTGACCACCTTGGCCGAGCCCACTCAGCGCTGGTTTACAGACTCCTGGGGGGATCTGTGCAAGACTTTGGCGATTTTAAGAGACTCTTCCTACAACATTTGCAAGTAGCAGGAGACATCATAAGACCAGTCTCAACATGTTTGCCTTGAAGTAAGGTTCGAGGGAGTCCCTGCAGGCTTATATAAGAAGGTTTAACCAGGTAGCGCTTGATGTGCCCACCGCTACCCCTGAAGTGATGATCAGCGTCTTCTCCCAGGGTTTGCAAGAAGGGGAATTCTTTCTGTCGCTAATAAGAAAACCCCCGAAAGAGTTTGATAGCCTCCTAGGCAAGGCTGTTAAGTATGTGAACGTAGAAGAAGCACAAGCTGCCCGGCGGAAGGAGGTCAGCCCACGGCCGTGACACCGCCCAATCAGAGGATTACCCCTCCTGGAGGACCCCTTTGCAGCCCCTGAGCCATTCGGCAGCAGGCCGGAACTAAGCGCAGTCAAGTCCAACAGGTGGCTCAGGGATGTATCCTAATAGGTGGCAATCCTACTGCTCGTTTCATCATAGTCATACCCACAATACCCAAGAGTGTTGGCAATCGGGTCGGGGACAAACTCCGCCCGATCGCGGGACCCCCCGAAGGGCCCCTCAGGGAGGCGCTTGGGGTCGGGGAAGGTCGCAACCAGGAGAATGGGAGACAGAGACTAGGGCGGTTGCCCCGACAGCGAGGCGATTATTTCAATCAGTTAGTCCCCCTGAGCAAGGTGAAGTGAACGAGGAATAGGTAAACCTGCAGAACGCCGTGCAGGGCTCAGTTAACGTCATCTCTGGTGGTCTCACATATGGAGACTCCAACGAGGCCCGGAAGTCTCAAGTCAGACGGTTGGAAATTCACCAAATCGGAACCAGCGTGGCCCAAGCCCGAGGACCACTGATTAGTTTCATACCACAAGATTTGCAAGGCCTGGAGGTCCCTCATGATGATGCGTTGGTCCTTGCAACCATTATAGCTAATTACCAAGTCCATCGGACCATCATTGACACGGGTAGCTCGGTCAACATTCTCTACAAGAAGGCGTTTGAGCAGCTGCAGATCAAGACCATCGAGTTACAGCCCGTAGCCAGATCCCTCTTTGGATTCACCGGAAATGAGGTTCAGCCGATCGAACAGATCAAGATGGTCATTTCGCTCGGAGAAGAACCTTTGAAGGTAACTCGGTGGTCCACTTTCTTAATAGTAGATGCACCGTCTTCTTATAATGTTATCCTGGGACGACCGGCCCTCAACGAGTTCAGGGCGGTAATGTCTATTTTCTACCTAAAGATTAAATTCCCAGTGGGTGAACATGTGGGAGAAGTAAGAGACGACCAAAAGGTGGCACGTCGCTGTTACGTAGATGACGTTCGGACAGAGGCACGAAAGATGTTCCGAGCACCTCCGAGCAGCTGCAACATGGTGCAGCCTTCCCCTTGGGCCGAGCTGAGAGAGCAAAAGGAGGAAGTTCAACTCCTCCCGATCAGAAAAAAGCAAAGGTAAAGTTAGCCCCAGAGCTGGACCCTGACATGAGGCAACACCTGGTAGAGTGCCTGGCTGGAACCAGGATGTATTTGCTTGGTTTTCTCGAGATCTGAAGGGTGTTCGGCCGGAGGTTATGGAGCACCGTTTACACGTGTATCCTGATGCTCGGCCAGTGAAGCAGTGAAAAAGATATTTCAGCCCCGAGCAAAACAAGATTATCCAAGCTGAGGTGGAAAAGCTCCTGGAAGCGGGACATATTCGGGAAGTGCAGTTCCTGGCCTGGCTAGCCAATGTGGTTCTAGTGTCCAAGCCGGATAACAAGTGGAGGGTCTGCGTGGTTTTCCGAGACCTTAACCGTGCTTGCCCTAAAGATTGCTATCCTCTCCCTCGAATTGATCAGATGGTGGACTCCACTGCGGGAAGTGAGCTTATCTGCATGCTGGATGCATACCAGGGCTACCATCAAGTACCACTGACTCCCATCGACCAGGAAAAGGTCAGTTCAATCAGATCCGAGGGCACTTATTGTTACAAAGTTATGTCGTTCGGACTGAAGAATGCAGGGGTCACTTATCAGCGGCTGTTGAATAAGATATTCAAGGAGCAGATGGGAAGAAACATCGAGGTGTACGTGGATGACATCCTTATCAAATCCCGCTGGTCGGCCAACCTGATGGTCGATGTGAAGGAGACCTACCATACTCTGAGAAAGTATGGTCTCAAATTAACCCCGTCTAAGTGCTTGTTTGGAGCGAAGAGTGGGAAGTTTTTGGGATACATCCTGACTGAGCGGGGTATCGAGGCTAACCCCAACAAGGTGAAAGCCCCGTTCGACATGCCGCCACCACGGAATCTGAAGGAAGTTCAGCGGTTGACCAGGAGGATCACTGCTCTCTCTCGGTTTATCTCTCGGTCAGCTGATCACAATTTGCCCTTCTTCAGATCCTTGCGCAGAGCCACCAAATTCCAGTGGGATGCTGAATGTGATCGGGCGTTCGAAGAATTGAAGACCTACCTGACGAGTCTACCTGTACTGGCTAAGCTTGATGAGGGTGAAGTCTTGTATGTGTACCTCTCGGCCACGAAGGAGCGGTGAGCGTTGTGCTTGTAAAACAGAAGGGGGTTGAGCAACAACCCATTTACTTTTTCGGACACCTATTGAAGAAAGCCGAGTGTAGGTATAACACACTCGAGAAGTTGACTTATATGCTTGTGTTGACCGCCCGGTGCCTGCGCCCCTATTTCTTATCTCACCTCATTCGGGTGTTAACCAACAACACCCTTGGGAGAGTATTGATCAACCCCGAGGCCTCAGGCCTAATGATCAAATGGACAACCGAGCTGAGTGAATACGATATCCAATACCAACCTCGGACGACCATTAAAGCTGTGGAGGAAGTATGGAAGGCCTGCGTAGGTGGCTTTTTCGCTCGGCCAAGAAGTGGCATTGGGATTCTCTTGATCTCCCCAAAAGGGGATCACCTCCACCTAGCTGTACGGTTGGATTATCGGGCTATAAATAATGAAGCTCTCCTTGCTGGCTTCAAGCTGCCCGGCACGTAGGAGCCTCCCGACTCCCGAGTCATGCTCCATTCGGACTCTCAATTGGTGACCCGGCAGCTAATCGGTCAGTTCAAGGTAAACAGTGAACGACTCCAGACTTATGTGAATGCATGCGAGCAATTGAAGACAGAATTTCGAGAAGTGCAAATACTTCAGATTCCTCGGGAAGACAATCTGAAGGTTGATGAGTTGGCCAAATTGGTCAGTGCCATCACTCCCTGGGTCTTAGCCCATCCCCTGCCTCAAGCCATGTTGGTGGCTCGGATTGAGAGGGAAACCGAACCGGAGGTGGAAGGCGATTGGAGGGCTCCGCTCATATCCTATCTTTAGCAAGAAACTCTCCCGACCCACCCCGAGCAAGCTCGTTTGTTAAAAAAGTGGGCGGCCAGGTTCACCCTAGTAGGGGATACACTATACAAGCGGGTCTTCTCCCGACCACTGCTCAAATGTTTGGGGGAGGAAGATGCGATTACATGCTGAGAGAAGTCCACCTAGGATCCTGTGGCAGCTACGCAGGGGGTCGGTCAATGACTCGGAAGATACTACTCTTAGGATTCTTTTGGCCAACACTGCAGTGAGATGCGGATCAGATGGTCACCACCTGTATCTCTTGCCAGAAACATCAAAACATATCTCATCGCCCGACCAAGGCTCTGAAGGCTTCCACTGTATCCTGCCATTTTGATCAATAGGGGATGGATATTGTTGAACCATTCCTGATCGCGGTTGCGCAGAAAATGTTTCTATTAGTAGCGGTGAATTATTTTTCCAAGTAGGTAAAAGCGGAAGCTCTTACTTGGATCACTAAGCAGGCAGTCATCAAAATCCTGTGGCAAAATATCCTATGTCGGTATGGGATACCACATAAGTTGGTCTCGGACAACGGTCGACAATTCCAGGGCCGGGAGATCCAAGAATAGTGTACGGCTTATGGAATCAAGCAGACATTCACTTCGGTGGCCTATCCCCAAAGCAGTGGTCAGGCAGAGGTCGCTAATCGGGAGATTTTGCGGGGCCTCAAAACCAAGCTAGATCATATGGGCGGGACGTGAGTTGATGAGTTGGCTAGTGTCCTTTGGGCTCTGCGAACCACTCACAAAGAAGGCTAAGGATATACACCTTTTCAGTTGGTGTATGGGTGCGAGGCAATGGTTCTAGTAGAAGTAGGATGTGAATCTGACCGAAGACGCCTTTATGGAGAAGACAATGAAGCAAAATGATGGCTGGAACTAGATTTGGTCGGGGAAATTCGAGATCATGCGGCGGCTCGGATGACAGCTTACCGTCAAAGGATGCAACAAATGTACAATCGGAAGGTAATACCCAAAGCCTTCTAGGTCGGGGATCGTGTCTGGAAAAGGGTTAAACTAGTCGGGGATGTCAGTAAACTGGAGCCTCAGTGGGGAGGACCCTTCCTAGTGGTCAGGAAGTTGGGGTCAGGAGCCTATTATTTACAAGACGCCCAGGGAAAGAGGTTAGGAAGACCTTGGAGTGTCATACACTTAAGGCTCTATCATGACTAGGGCTCGGGAAGTCCAAGTAAGCTCGAAGTGTTAACCCTAAACAACAGTGCAAGGACCGGGGCAACTTGTCCTAATATGAAAATTAGCATCAGTGAGTTATAAGTGGGTTTGCTCCCACGAACCCGCCGATCACCTCGACGCCAGTCGGGCATGGCTGTCCACGCTCGGTCGAACCAGCTGAACAACGTCCAGACTCTCGCATCAGCGAATTAGAAGTGGGTTTGCTCCCATGAACCCGCCGACCTCGGCGCCGGTCGGGCATGACTGCCCACACTCGGCCGAGCCAGTCAAACGACATCCAGACTCTCGCATCCGCGAGTTATAAGTGGGTTTGCTCCCACGAAGCCACCTACCTCAGCGCCGGTCAGGCGTGGCTGTCCACGCTTGGTCGAGCCAACCGAATGGCGTCCAGACTCTCGCATCAGCGAGTTATAAGTGGGTCTGCTCCCAGGAACCCGCCAACCTCGGTGCCGGTCGGGCGTGGCTATCCATGCTCGGTCGAGCCAGCTGAACGACATCCAAACTCTCGCGTCAGTGAGTTATAAGTGGATTTGCTCCCACGAACCCGCCGATCTCAGCGCCGGTCAGGCGTGGCTGTCCATGCTCGGTCGAGCCAGCCGAATGGTGTCCAGACTCTCACATCAGCGAGTTATAAGTGGTTTGCTCCCACGAACCCGCCGACCTCGGCACTGGTCAGGCGTGGCTGTCTACGCTCGGTCGAGCCAGCCGAACGGCGTCCAGACTCTCGCATCAGCGAGTTATAAGTGAGTCTGCTCCCACGAATCCGCCGACCTTAGTGTCGGTCGGGCGTGGCTGTCCATGCTCGGTCGAGCCAGCCAAACGACGTCTAGACTCTCGCGTCAGCGAGTTATAAGTGGGTCTGCTGCCATGAACCCGCTGACCTCGGTGCCGGTCGGGCGTGGCTGTCCATGCTCGGTCGAGCCGACCGAACGACGTCCAGACTCTCGCATCAGCGAGTTATAAGTGGGTCTACTCCCACGAATCCGCCGACCGCGGTGTCGGTTCGGTGTGACTGTCCGCGCTCGGTTGAGCCGGTCGAACGGCGTCCCCTAAATGGCCCGAGCCAGGTAAAGGGCCAAGTAGTCGATCGTGAGTCCTAAGTGGCCTGAGCCAGGTAGAGGGTCGACCAGCCGATCGTGAGCCCTAAATGGCCCGAGCAAGGTAGAGGACCGAGTAGCCGATCGTGAGTCCTAAGTGGCCGGAGCAAGATAAATGTCCGAGTAACTGAGCGTAAGTCCTAAGTGGCCCAAGCAAGGTAGAATGTCGAGTAGCCGATCGCAAGCCCTAAATTGCCCGAGCAAGGTAGAAGGCCGAGTAGCCGTTCATGAGCCCTAAATTGCCCGAGCAAGGTAGAGGGCCGAGTAGCCGATCGTGAGTCCTAAGTGGCCTGAGCAAGATAAAGGGTTGAGTAACCGAGCATAAGTCCTAAGTGGCCCGAGTAGGGTAAAGTGTCATTTAGCCGATCGCGAGTGGACCCATACCCTAAATTAGCCTGGGTGAACTCTGTCCAAAGCTATGACCATTAAACCCTGGGCCCGAAAAAGCCCGAGTGGCCAAAAGAAGACTCCTAAGCATGAAGGGGGGGGGGCAGTACCGGACGAATGACCGACTGTAAGAAACGTTTGGCATGGGTAGACCACGTTAACCGACTAATCGATCGTCCGAATGAAAATCCATTCGCGCAAGGAAGGCTGACAAATAGAGAGAAAAAGCATACCAAGAAAAACCCAAAGGCGATAAAGTAGAATAACAGCCAACTCGGACATAGAAATGTTAGAAGACCCAGTTTAAATACAAACCCTGGGCGAGCTGAGCCAAAAAACAAAAAAGAAACTGTCATTTAAGTGAACGACGGGAAGGCATCGACCGGGATGACTTCCCTGACTTGCGTAGGTTTCACCGTGTTGGTGTGAAGGTCCGCGGGGATGTGCCCAACCATCGTCAATTGCTGAACAGTACTTTGGATGTCGTACTTGAACATGTTGGCTATTCGACGGGCTAGCTAACGGTGAAAAGGTTTTGAATAAAGATAGGCCTAGCGGTGTGCTTCTAGCCGAGTTGGTTCGCCCGACTTGTAGGCCGCTATCTCTGCATTTAGCCGATTGATCTCGCGTCTCGATCAGTTAATTCGGCAGCCCGAGCCACCAGTTGAGCCTCCAGGACCTTGAAAGTTTCCTCCTTGGCTGCTATCTCAGCTTCTTTGTTGGTTAAGGCCAGCTGAGTGGAATGGTGGGCAGCAACGGACTCTTTCAGCTGCTCGGCTAATGCTTTAGCCTCCGCCGTCTTCTTGTCTAGGTCAGAGCGCGCGCTAGTATGATGATTTTGGGCAGACCTCTTCTGAGACTCCACGTTCTTGAGTCGAATGTGGAGCTGGTCTATTTCCCGGGAGGCCGCAGTCAGAGTGGCGTGCTCTTCCTCCGATCGGGCATTAGCCTCGGCCAATTGCGCCCTTAGGAGGGCGATTTCTGACCGAAGAAGCTCCATGCCAGCTTCGCCAGGAGGTAGGGTGCAGTGGCCCAACTGGGTCTCCAGCTCTTGTACCCTCAGCTCTTGTACCCTCTGCTCGGCTGATCGTCGCTCCCTAGTATTGTGAACTAAGGATTGGGTGACCACTCAACAAGTCACCCAAAAGTGCATAAAGGTAAGCTTTAAGATTGGTATCAGGAACAGTAAAGAATAAAAGGTCAAACCTGAGTCGCATCCATGAAGAAGTTGTCTGCCAGATTCAGAGGACTCTTTTCATGGGTGGTCAACACTCCTTGATCCTAGCACCCGATCAGCCGATCGTGTAGGTTAATCGATTGAGGAGGGTTGTCTGGATCAATGGTACTTTGGGATGGGTCCATGGTGACCACCGACGGGAGCTCCAAGTTGACTGGAAGTCGGATGGAAGCTAGATTCATTGAGGAAGGAGCGTGGACATCAAACAATTGGGGGCCAATCAAGGGAGAGCCCGAGGGGGAGACCAAGGCATTGTTGCGGGGTGGCGCCGAACCCGAGGGTTGTACACGCGCGGTGGCAGGCGGGTGGCCGACCGGAGAAGTGGGAAGAGGGGCCGTCAGGTCATAAGCCTCTTCCACTAGTTCTTGAGCTAAGGGCACACTTGGGGGGACGATTGCCCGCCGACGTTTCCGGGTCGGCCTCTCTTGGGTGGTTTCTTCGGCCTCCGGGTCTAGGTCTAGTGGTTGGGCCGCAGATTCGTCCCCATCTTCTGGAAGCTCGGATGCAATAGCGTTGCGCATCGGTAACACAACTCTCTGGGCTAACTCCTCCGTCGCTCGGGCTTCCAACTCCGCCTCGTCCAAGCCGAGCTCCTCAGCGAGCATTGCGTCCCACATGATTTGAGCTACGAAATAGGAAAAGTCTTAGTTAGAGCTAAATGGTTCGAATGCAAAGTAAAGGCTTACCGAAGGGGCTGGGCAGAGCGGTGGGGATCTGACTCAGCCTGAAGATATATAACACCGCCTCATTCAATAAATGATCGACATGAAAATGAAGTCCCCCTATTTTGGAAAAGGCCAGTTGAAACGTTGGGTCCGAGCGGTAATTCATAGGCACGACTGGTTGGGTGGGTAAATCCTCTACCAAATCTGTGGGCTTGGAAGGGGTTGGAGTCGTGTTAACAAATAGATAATGGGTCTTCTATCCCTTGTTAGAGGAATGGTCCTTGTCCAGATAGGCGAACTTAGCCCGAGCCTAGAAGAAAAAGTTGTCCGGCTCCTGCTTCTTGGGATAATAGAAAAAATGAAAAATTCGGGGTTCCAAGGGGATGCGGTACAAAGAAAAGATGACGACTGTTCCGCAGAGTATCCGAACGGAGTTACGGGCCAATTGGGAGAGCGAAATCTGGAAGTACCGACAGACCTCCGCTATAAAGGGGTGGATGGGGAATCTTAACCCGACTAGGAGATGGTCTTAAAGACGGTGAAATAACTGTGGAGGGAGATGAGGTTGGTCGCGACAATTAGGAAGGACTAATTGGTGGTCGGAAGGAATTCTGTAGTCCGCCCGGAGGATGTCAAGGTGGTCGCGGGTCAAGGTGGGTATGGTGGTAGTATACCACAGGCCAGCAGAGGAGGTGGAGTCGACCATGGGATAAAGAGTAGAAATAGTACTTCAGCAGATTAGACTGGCCAATCGGAGGATTAACTAGGGAGAAAAAGTACCTAAAAGCGAGGAATAACCAGAATTGAAGGGATGGGTGCGGTTGGAGCCTGCCGGAGACAACGGGGCGCTGGAAAAGCAAGGCAGCAGGAGGCAGTGAAAGAGTGGAAATGTCTCAAGGCCAGGTCTATTTATACTGGGATAAGGCTCGGGAGGACCGTCGGATGCCCACTGGAAAAGGGCGGGATAAGATCACCACTGTCGGTTTCCCGCACATGCAGACGCTTCGAGAACCTCCCCTGACACCGCATGAGAATCACTGACAGACAACGCCTTGGTACCAGACAGACCTAATCAAAGACGGATGCGTGGTGAGGAGTTTAAGGCGTGATGTGATAGATGGATTCGACTCATACTGACTGCCATTCGAGGGGCATGCTGGGCATGGGAGAATGTAACGACGAAGGGGTTAGATCGATTGGATAGCCTAGTCAGTTGGATTAGTCGCCTCCTTTGACTAGACTTGAGGGGAAGGCTTGTGATCCAGTCGGGTAGGTTCGCCCGGTCCAATAGTTTGGCTTAAGGCAAGCATGCGGACAGGGTCAGGATCGAATGCAGCCAGCAGGTCGCTCGGGCAGCATTTTCATTTGATTAAGTACCTAGGGGCTCATCTTCTGTTCCGGTGATTGAGCGTCGGTCGACCACAACCATCGGCCGACTGGACGATCGGGCACCTAAGAACGACTCACCCCACCAAAGGAGTCAGCTTACGTTCTGGTAACCGAGTTCCGGTCGGCCACACCCAGTCGGCCGACCGGACGGTCGGGCACCCAAGAATGGCCCGCCCCACCCAAGGAGTCATCTTATGTTCTGGTAACCGAGCGCTGGTCGGCCACACACATTCGGCCGACCGGACAGTCGGGCATCCAAGAACGACTCGCTCCACCCAAGGGATCATCTCGTGTCCTAACGATCGTGTATCGGTTGGTCGCCCCCCCCCCCCCCCCTTCCGGGCCGACCGTCCGACCGAGCGGGATGGGGTTACGGAGCTGAGTGATAAATGGGGCAAGGATAAGTCTATGCAACTAGAACCATTTAATGAGGATTAGACACAGTTAAGTACGAACAGATACATAGAATCCCCTCATTATGAGGAAGGGACATCAACTGTAAGAACGCTCTCCCATATATCAGGCACTAATGTCGTAGGCAGGCTGACAAGAGAGACAGGTGAATGACCGTCTGACAGCTCAATCTAGCCCTTGGGAAGACTGAATCTGCCAAAAGATTGAGTCATTTATGAGATAAGATGGCAAAGGCAGGGGGAAGGTCTCCCACCCTATATAAGGATCGCCTAAAACTCTGAGAAAGGGATTGGCTCCTCCAGGATTGCTACCTCCTTGCTCCTCCAACACAACGGACTTCGTTCAGGCTTAGAAGCATTCGACTCGCACTCGGGCCTTCGGCCTGACCACACGTGTCCACCTACGATTCATCCGTCTTGCAGCGTTACCCGTGAGAGACCCCTCTCCGCTTGCTGACAGGATCATCATATAACTCCAAATAAGTAATGCTTCACACTTATATACCAGTGAATTTTGGTTCAGTGTTGATGAGAAATGATGTGTCTTGCAGAGTCATCGGTATAGGGAACATTAGAATCAAGATATTTGATGGCGTGATCAGAATTTTATGTGATATCAGACACATACCAAATCTAAGGAAGAATTTGATCTCACTAGGCATATTGGATGGTATTAATTGCAATTATAAATCAGTGAGCGGGGTGATGTAGGTCAGGAAGGGAGTTTTGACGATAATGAAAAGATAAAAGATAACAGGGAACATCTACAAGTTGATAGGGACTATAGTTGTAGGTGGAGTTGTCTCAGTGGAGTCTGAATCAGAAAGTACAATCTTATGGCACGGTTAGGGAATATGAGCGAACGTTGGATACTGGAGCCTCACAAAAAGATTTATTGAAGGACATCAAGACGTGCAAGCTTGAATTATGTAAATTCTATGTTCTTGGGAAATAGTGCAAAGTACAATTCAAAATGACAATACACAAGACGAAGGGGATTCTGGACTATGTACATATCGATCTCTGGGGACCAACTAGTATAGCATCACGTGGAGGACACATGTATTTTGTGAGTTTTACTGATGATTACTCACGAAATGTCTAGATATACTTCATGCTTCATAAGTCAGAAACTTTTGTAAAATTTAAACTATGTAAAACTGAAATAGAGAATCATACCAGAAAGAAGATCAAATGTCTTAGATCAGACAATAGGACTATGTACATGAATTCAAAGCTTTAGGAATTTTGTAAACAACATAGGATAATAAAACATTTCTCAATTCGTATGACATTTCAGCAAAATAGTGTGGCGGAAATGTTGAATAGGTCAATCATTGAGAAGGCAAGATGCTTTAGGTTGAATATAAGGCTAGCAAAGAATTTCTGAGTGGAAGCGGTAAACATGTCATATTATCTCATTAATAGATCACCAAGGGCAGCACTAGAAGACATAGTATCAGAGGAAGTATGGACAGAGAATTCAATAGATTACTCGCATCTTTGAGTTTTTGGATGTCCAGCTTATATGCAGATGTCTAGTGAGAAAAGATCAAAGTTGGATGTGAAGTCAAAACAATATATTTTTTGGGATATCATAAAAGAGTTAAAGACTTCAAGCTTTGAGATTCTAAGACAAACAAAGTGGTGATTAGTAGAGATGTGATGTTTGATGAAAAGGTCATGCTACAACATATTCAGAAATAAAAGGAAACACCATAGAGAAACAAGGAGAAAAATATTGTGCAGGTGGAGCTAAAGACTCACGACTCTGATGATTTTAGCTTAGAGTACACAAAGCATCATACTATAGCTGGTGGCAGAATGAGACGAGCCATAAAGTCACCCACCGAATACAGATTCGAAAACTTGGTTTCTTATGCGCTTATTACTAGTAGCGGAGACCCTACATCTTTTCATGAGGCGGTATACAACTCTGAGAAAGACAAGTGGATGTGTGCTATGACGGAGGATATGAAATCGCTGCATAAGAACCAAACATGAGATCTAGCGGAGCTTCCTGAGGGAAAACGAGCTATAGAGTGCAAGTGGGTTGTCGCAAATAAGAAGAAAGAGGTCGACAAATTGAAGAGATTACTGAGCAAGGAATTTGAAATGAACAATCTGGTCGAGGCTAAGAAGATTCTTAGGATGGAGATTTACAGGGACAAAGTTGCAGGGAGATTATGATTGTCTTAAGGTAGTTATGTGGAGAATGTGTTGAATAGGTTCAACATGAAGAATGTAAAGTTTGCGAATACACCCCTGGCGCATCACTTCAAGTTATCCAATACACATGGATGAGGAGATCAAAAAGATGTCAAAGGTTCTTTATGTTAGAACAGTTAGTTGTCTAATGTATGTCATGGTTTGTACGAGATTAGATTTGGTAAGATGGAGATTGTTGACTGATGACTGATATCTGAATCAAGGAGATAATGGAAGAAAAATCTATTAAGATTTTTTTAATAAAATTCTGTTAAGATCTTTTCTAATAGAATTTTGTTAAGATTTTTCCTAATAAAATTATATGAATTATTGTAAACTTATTGGATCATCATTAAGATCAAGAGAATAATGTGTATTCTTTTGAGTAGAGAGAATTTTAATAAAACTTCAGCCTTTTGTGGAGTAGGCACGCCGTTAAACCACGATAACTCTTTTTTTCCCTTCTGTTTCTCTCTCTTGTGTGTCTTTGTCTCATTGCTCCGTTCGATCTCTTTCTCACTTCTTCTTCTTCTTCTTCTGCATTAGAGGTTAATTGGTGTTATTTTCATTTTACGGAACATACTCCTTTGCATAAAATCATACTAGCTCTAAAGCTTGAGATACTGAATGCATAGATGGACTCAGATAATTCTTTTTATCCTATCCTAAATGACGATCAACATATGTGTATCAGTTCTTCAAATCGCAGGAACCATAAATGTGATTTCCAAACAAGACTTCTAATGAACATTCATTGATCCTGTCGGTGAGCGAGCTGGACTCCCAACTGATGACGAGGCTCGCTTTGCTGACTGAGAAAGATCACGGATCACGAGTAGCTGGGTTGGGTACTCCAACATACAAAAAAGGGACCGTTAGCAATCTGACGGGAAAGTTTTCAGCAAAGGTCCTCCAACGGTCGATCAGAATCTCGATGAAGAGTGTAGAAGAATGAAAATACTGTAGCTCTTTGTAGATTGCATACCTGCGCGGGGGAAATAGAGTCCTATATATAGCCAGGGGAACCGTCAGCTCTGCCACAGCTCTTGTCCTATGTGGGGACAAGGTCAGGGATCAGCGGTGGTCGGCCGACTGGCACCGCGATCTCTGAGATTCCCTGATAGCTCCGTGGTATGACTTTGTCTTATTCACTATGTCTGTCAGTGGTCGTACTGAGTTGGTGAGATCCCTGCGATTCTTGACACAAACGGTGTCAGGGACATCCTCGGTCGGCGGACACCAGTGTGGTTGCCGTTGTCACACTCGTGGTGTCAAGGAATTGTACGAACACTAGCACGGGAAGCTTTCATGTGTACGACCGCCCGGCTTAACTGGCCCATAGGGCGCTCGGGGTATCGCTGGTCGGCGCCAATGGAGTCGCTTCTTTTGGGAAACCGTGGACGGATTTTCCTCGATTGGCAAATGTGATAGGGTGTGTCCCTCAGTCGAGAAACACTGGGCGAGATCTCCCTTGATTGGGAGACATGGTTGGGGATTTCCCTTGGTCGGGAAACACTGGGCGAGGTCTCCCTTGATCGGGAGACACGGTCGGGGGGTTTCCTCAGTCAAGAAACATGGTTACAGATTTGGGCCTCTCATTACCGACTCCGAGCGCTCTTGTCCGACCCGGTTACTTATTTGACCGAGTCATCCTCCAGGTGAAGTTGGCCTATGTGGGTCGATCCGAATGAGGGTCTCAAAGCCTGAGTTTTCTTCGAGCCGAGCCCCAGCCACTCGCGCCAATTATGGACCTGCCCACGAGGCCTGATAATTTTGAGGCCAACCTGTCATCCCCTTCTATCGTGTCTGTTAGACTGCCGCCCTATCAGCTATGACCGAATCATTCATAATAGCCAGGGGCTGAATGTTTCCTTTATATCAGCGATCACAATGACATTAATCACAATGACATTAAGGAGGATTGTTGCATCCGTCGATCTTCAAAATCCCGTGACAAAACTGTAAGTTGGTTTCTTGTCTGTGTTATCTTCATTTTCTGATTACTTTCTGATCAACATTGAATTTTTAGATTATTGGTAATAACAATATGTTCATGGGCCATTGTCATATTGCACATAGCCCTCGAGGCTATGGTACATTGGTAGGGCGATTAGTCATTATCTCAAGTATTTACGGTTCAATCCTCAGTTACGGCATATTTTGTAGAAATTTTTTTTCCAAATTGGGCGCGAACCTTGGCACGCTGGACTTCTAGACTACCCACCACGAGCGTTTCCCGATTTATTCTAGTGATCGGTGAAAAATTTTCGTAGAGCCAAATCGATTATCCGTGATTCATCTGCTATCTGATCCAATATTGTCTTATTGCTCATGCCAGTGGACGATTAAATCTTCCAAATTGTTTTGAGATTTGAATTTCAATCATGGCATATTATAGAAATTTTTCTTCGGGATTATAAATTTAATTGGTCACTTCAATGGATCAACGCTTTTTGATATGTGAAAAATTTTGATAGGATAGATGAGTCATCTTTAGAATTAATTAGTTAAAAAGTTAGATACTTGAATTATCAAATAAAATAAATTGCTATATTGCTCACGACTATAAAATTGGTGGCAAGGATATTTTTGCTTAGATAAATTACAGAACGATAGATGAAGTTTCAAAATACTCAAAAAAAAATATCTAAATCACATTTCAAAATTATCAAATCATTAATTTCATACTCATTTTATCTCTCCGCATTTGTTCCAATCGATTGCTATAGTTGTAACATTCTATTCGATTAATTTTTTTAATTAGTCATTTTGTTAAATATATAATTTATGTTTAAAAAATTATTACTCTTAATATAGCACGCTAAATTTATATTTAAGTGCATGAATATAAACGAGCATATAAAATTTAGTTTATGTCATACCGAACTATCTAAATCTATTAATCGATTTCTAATATGTTGCCGATATAGAGGCCCTTTAAAGTGAATTTTGTGGAAGGATTGTCACGCCTCGAGACCCGGGAGCCGCTGATTCAATATAAAATCAGACAGCACCTTTCCTATCCGGAGGACAATTTACACATATATATAACACAACACACAGTTTAATTGGCCTCAGACCTCAAACTCAAAATAGAACAACGAATAAATGACATCATAATCATAAATCCAAAGCACGAACTTACCTGAGCTGTCGGGTGGGCAGAAATGCAGCAAGACCACATACGTATAGTCCAACATAGGATTCAAAAGTACACTCCAAGGAAGAAAATCACACACTACAAGTCCACAACAATCCAATGCATCGAAATGAAACATAACATGAACAAAAATTGAAAGTAAAATGTAAAACCAGAACGAACGTCGTCACGAGCATGAGACTGGCAACCCGAGCCCCCCTCGCAGATATCAACCTGAAATTAAAAACATGAACAATGGTGTGAGTCCAAATGAACTCAGCGGATACCTAAACAAATATGCATAGTAAGCTATACTAGCCGTAAAACTCACGCTGACACAGTCTCATATGTACAATAGAAAATGCATACATTGAAGATACTGAATGTAGGTACATACCAGAATCCATCTATCCTGTAGGGTGGTGGAAACAATCCCTATAGAACAAGTACAACACATAATCCAAGGTATACATGTTTCCTGTATGTGCATGTCAATCAAAATGCAGCAATCAAATGCAGCAAGCATAAACAAATGCACGATGCAAAATATGCACATGGTGCAATGACATGTGTTACCCCTGACACCAGTCAGGCCACCGTCCACCTATCATAAATGAACGTCCGCGTGGGTAGGGCTATGACAACTGTACGCACCCTGCTATCACTGCTCCTGAGTGACCGAATGGACAGGATGCTGGCGGAGGGCACCCTCCCACCCCAAGCAATGGGGGAGTCTCGCTCTTATCTTCTCGTGTCTCTGGACGAGAAGAGATCCCTGGCTGCTACCACGCTCCGGAACCACTCTCCAAATAGTGGTCGAGCGGAGCAATAAAGGGCAAATGCACACACTCTATGGTAATCACTACCCCTGAGTGTATGTGTGTGCATATCCTCATGTAACTAGCGATGGGCTCAGTCTACATAGGAGCCGATAATCGTCAGCATGCAACAATGCAAGGATGGTGCATGACACTAACACATACAACATCCACCAAGTCCTCACCTATCACCTCAGTGTGCTATGTATAGGTCTGAATCCTATATAATGGGATATAAGTAACCTACTAGGTATACTGACAAAGTAATTGGTGATCCATCAATGTCAAATGCAAGAAGACATATCACTACATCTATGCACGTATATACACATGGAAACCATCGAGACTGTATGAAACTAAAGAAAGATCATCTCAGGAATAAGCAACAGATGTCAAGTAGAGGTATACTAAGACAGATATAACGTATAAACTTACTGCTATCTATAACAAACCATGCATAGTAATATGACAATATTAAAAGAGATAAATCAGAGGTACCCGCCTCAAAAGAGATGCTCGTATAAGAAAAGAACCTCTCATCCGATAATCATCAACGATAAACTCAATCAATGCCCTATATCAAAGGCATAATGTTTAGCTACAAAAATATGTAATTTATAGCTAAATGAGCTATCTCAAGTAATTAGGATCGTTCTAATTATTCCTATTTCATTTAATTAATCATAATTAAATGATTATGCCTTAATTATCCCAAATTACCCCGATTAAATTCCAATCAGGTTTTGGAACCCGAATTTATCAAGTTAACTTATTAGGTTTAAGTTAAACCTAACCAGTAGGTTAATCAATAGCTCTTCCAAAAGCGCACGACAAGCACAAATCAAGGTGCTGCCAAATGTTTGAACTCCCTCCTCAGTTTACAGCTCACGGCAAGGAGCTTCATCAGACAATTAAGTCCCAAAAGAAACCCTAGCTCCACCAACAAAACACACATCCAACAGAGCTAAACAACCAAAGGAAACACAGTGAAACTTATCCAAAACTAAGAACAGAAAGCTCAAACTGATCTACAACCCATTCTCACCCAATGAAAATAGATTAGCATCCAAGATTAACACTAAAGTAACTGACTCTTACCTCAGTTGATCATCGGCGACACTCCACAGCTCCGGCGATCAGCAAGGAGTACAACCAATTCTACCATTCCATGTGAATCAGGAGTCAAAACCCACTAAGAGCACAAACATGCACCTAATCACAACATTAACACTAAGGGTGTGTTTGGTTCAAGTTATCATATATAATCTTAGTTATGTGATTACCAAGTAATCACATAACCAAGGTAATGAGGAATGAAAGATAACCTGAAGTTGTTTAGTTCAACTTAGGTAATCAAATAAAATCTTATTTGTTTAGAGGTAATAGTCTATAATTTAATATAATATTTTACCATATTACCCTTTAGAATTTGTTCAGATAATTTTATTAAAATTTAAATTAAATTTATTTATTTTTTCTATTTAATATATAAAAAATATAATTAAAATATAAATAAAAAATATTTTAATTTAGTTGTTGGTCGCCGGTCACTGGGTGTCGCCGATCGTCGTCGGTCGTCGGTCGTCGCCGGCCGATCGCCAGTCATCGCCGATCGCCGGCCGTCGCCGATCGTCGGCCGTCGCCGGTCGCCGATCGTCGGCCGTCACCGGTCGTCGATCGTCGGCCGTCGCCGATCGTCACCGGTCGCCGATCGCCGGCAGTCGCCGATCGTCGGCCGTCGCCGGTCGTCGATCGTCGACCGTCGCTGATCGCCGGCCGTCGTCGGTCGCCGATCGCCAGCCGTCGCCGGTCGCCGATCGCCGGCCGTCGCCGGTCGTCGGTCGTCGGTCGCCGACCGTCGCCGGTCGCCGGCCGTCGGCGGTGGTCGTCGGTCGCCGGCCGTCGGCGGCGAGCCGGCAGCCGCCGGCAGTCCCCGGCCGCCGGCCGCCGGCCGCCGCCGGTCGCCGCCCGTCGGCCGTCGGCGATGGTCGCCGGTCGCCGACCGCCGGTGGTTGCCGGTCGCCGGCCGCCGGCGGTGGTGGCCGACCGCCGGCGGTGGTCGCCGGCCGCCGGCCGCCGGCGGTGGTCGCCGGCCGCCGGCGGTGGTCGCCGGCCGCCGGCGGTGGTCGCCGGCCGCCGGCGGTGGTCGCCGGCCGCCGGCGGTGGTCGCCGGCCGCCGGCGGTGGTCGCCGGCCGCCGGCGGTGGTCGCCGGCCGCCGGCGGTGGTCGCCGGCCGCCGGCGGTGGTCGCCGGCCGCCGGCGGTGGTCGCCGGCCGCCGGCGGTGGTCGCCGGCTGTCGACGGCCGGCGGTGGTCGACGGCCGGCGGTGGTCGCCGGCCGCCTGCCGCCGGCGGTGGTCGCCGGCAGTGGTCGCCGCCGCCTGCGGTGGTCGCCAGCCGCCTGCGGTGGTGACCGTCGTTGTCAATCGTCGTTCGTGATAACGCTTTCGAAAGTTAATAAATTGTAACGGTTATTTTCGTCTTAAATGTAAATATTGAAGGATAATTTTGGAAAAAAAAAAAGTTGCATAACTCCGGAATCAAGAAAAACCTTACTTTCCTAAGGTTTTCCGATTCCTGGTTGCATGACTCTTTTGCTGACGTGTCGAGCATCGATCATTACTTGGGAATCGCTCATTATCGAAACCAAACAAGGTTTTCGTTGATAACATTGGATGGATAACCAAGGTTATCAAGGATAACCCCCAACCAAACGCACCCTAACAAACTTTCTCAATTGCATATCCCAGCTCTAATCCTCGATCTAACCATAATCCAAAACCTAACATACCTGATTGATGCCGGCAGCAACAATGCAACCCAAATCTGATGAAGCCGGTCGCTGAGGAAGAAGCACACCGAGCAACACTACCCCCCTCAATCCTTAATTGTGGCCGGAATGGAATCTGCCAAGAGCAGCTCTCACACGCGCGTGAAGAAGGTGGGAGAGGATCGACACAGTGTCGAGCTACTCGAACAGGGGACAGCGAGGAAATGGGATCCTCGGAAGAGAGCAAGGATCTAGGGTTCTCAGCTTCGCGAACCCTCCTCCAACTGCAGCTTAGCGTCGCCCCTTGTCTGCGTGCGTGAAGACAGCAGGAGGAGTGGTCGTCGGATGGGATTCGACTGCGTTTAGGGCTCGCGAAGGAATGGAAGAAGAAGAGGGGATCGTGCCGGCGTGGCTTCCGCTGTGGCTAGGGTTCGCGGAGAAGAGATGAGGAGGAAGGACGTCGGGCGTGGCTTCAGCTGCGGCTAGGTCATCTTGGAAGTGCCCGAGAGGAGGAATCGGGGGAGGGTGTGGCTGTGTGCGAATGAAGAGAGGAAAAGAACTTATATATGCGGGGCTTTTTGCAGAAAAGTCCTCTAACTTTCAAAAATCTAAACCCTACCCTTAGAGTAAGGGTTTTAGCCATTTGACCGTCCTATTTATTATAATCCATCTCAATAAATCTTTAGGGTTAAGTTATTTATCCTCTCGTAATTTAAGAGTTTATCTGAAAACCCCTTACCCTATTATGATAATCCCTAACTCTTATAATATAATTTTTGAAAAAATTTATTCTATCGATTTTTAATTGGCCATATTTAACAGGGATAGTTTAAAAAAAAATCCCTAGCAATTTTAATGATAAACGTATAATTAATTGAATGTTCTCAAAATTGATAGATAGGTTAAATTCCATTTCTATTGATTTACTAAAAATCAAATCGGCCATGTGTATACGTTCTTATATATTAAGATGAGATGCACGAAACTAGATATTATACTGTGAAATGAAAATTTATTTAGCAAATAAAGGGGGAGAAAATTTGATAGATGATAAGAATTTTCGTTTGACATGTTGAATAGTATATCATCGAATCTATCTTTCTTGCGCGAGAATATCAAAATGACGAGACTGGTAACTAAAAGATGATAGATGAGATGGCGGCGACGTTGAAGACCAAAAAAGGTGAAATGCTCGCCCCAGCGCCTCCGCCAGTCCGCCTCAGGATCAACACGGAGGAGATAAATCACGGTTATCACTGATGTGGTGAGATGCCTAGGGTCGAAGGAATTAATACCAGCAGACTAGGGTTTTATCCCCGTGCGCAACTAGCGACTTTCGAATCTGTGACCTCGACCAAATCGGTCAGGCGCCTTACCATCCGATCCAGCCCGCGGGGGCAACGGCGATGTTGAAGAGAAATTATGGAGGGGGGGGGCGAGTAACCTAGAACGCCAACAAAATAAACCCTAAAAAAGGGATTAGAATGATGCCAAAGGTTTCTCCAACGATACCACTCCGACGTTCAAATCAAAATCGAAGTAGAATTTTAGAAAGTAGCAAAATGTTTAGTTGTCAAAGAGACCTCCTTCTCCGTATGCGTGACCTCCATTTATATTATTGTCTTCATGAACGGCCCTGTAATCATTGTAGCAGTCTTTAAGCATTTATTAGTAATTTATGATTTTCGACGCACTCATAATTACGATTGCCTTTTCTTCTTAACTTGCCTTTGTCTTTAATGCTTTGAGCCCCAACCGTTTGTTATGGAGAGAGACCCTGGGAGAGGGACATCGGCGAGAGGGACCTCGAGCGCAGGCGACCTTTAATTTAAGGATTGTCATTCTCTTTACTTGACCCAACGCCCGACCGAGAGTTCCCACGCACAAGGACCGATCATCAACTTGGCTAGTTGGCTGGGATCCGTAAATAGTTGATTTGTTACCCGTCCAGAATCCAACTAAGATTTATCACATGAGTCGAACCTCCGTTCGAGAACTACCATTTCGAATGGAGAGTGATATCTTTATGGGTTACCTACTGAGATAAGGGCATGCCCGATCCTCTATCCCCTGTCCCTTTATCCCACTCGTCGATGATAGCCGACGAGTCATCCGATCTTCAATCGGACACTACCGGCGATCTCCGACCGCCGTCCCGAACAAAACTATACCCTGGGGGGTACGGTAAACCCATCGGGTATCATCGCAATTGCAATCTCGCTGTATTCACCGTCGAATCTGGCGATATTGTAATATGTCGATTCCGACTGATTTATCGTTATCCTAAGATATCGTTTGATTCAGATTGACGATTAAAAATTAAAAATTATCAATAGTGTCTAATCGTCGATCGGACGACTCGTCGATCATCACCGATGAGTGTGAGACAGAGGATGAGGATTCCGTCTGTGCTTTGTGCCGCACGGGAGGGATGACACGGATCCCGTTAGGTGATGCGGATTCCCATCGCTTCAACGATGTGAATCCTCATTCCTTTCACCGCACCACTATCTTGTTCGAATTTCGTGCAGAGGGTTGATTGTACATCAAATTTGATTTAATAGGAATACCTTTGTTCAACCAAAATGAGACTATATTAATCTCCATTTTCATGTTACTTGATATTTGATGTTTAGATGGAAAACCTTTATAACATAAAGATTCTTTAATTTGAGATATTTCACTAAAAAAAATTGTTATTTAACAATCACTAAATAGCAGTGACAGAATATAACCAATAAAATTTTAATAGCTAATATAATTTTGTAGTCAATTTATAATCAACAATTATAATTAATCATAAATTAATGATAAATTATATTTTGATCATTAATTAGCATAAAATAATGACCACTTAATTGTTAAATTAATTATCGATCTGATCTTAACGACTAAATTACTTTTACTTGTAATATTAGCGACCAATGATAAATTCTGTTATTAAATTAGCGGCTGATTATAAAATCGGTAATTAAAATAGTGATTGACTTTAAATATTGATTGTTAATTAACGATCGATGATAAAATCTATTATTAAATTATCAATTTAAGATCGGTCATTAATTATTCATCGAATTTAAAAAAATTGTTAATTTGCAACCAACTCTAAAATCGATCATTAATTAATGTATTTTACACATACTACTAAATAGCGGGACCAAATCCAATATCCTACATTTATATTCTTAATTTATTCCTTAAATAAATTAGAGCCTTAGAGGGAAGATCATCTTATCTCTAAAATTTATGAAAGTTCGAATATTTGAATTATCAAAAATCAAAAAGATCTCCACTTTAAAGAACTTTCAATTCACACGGACTGGGACTTGTTCTTCACATGTTTCTTCGGTAGTAGCATAGACGATACAAAGAAAATAACAAGTTTCTCTTTAAAAGAATCCCAACATCAATCAAACAGATAGAAATATGTCGGCGTTAGATGGACATAAATAATCTGAAATGAAATTAAATGGTTTAAGTTTTAAAAAATATTGACATGGATCTAATTAAATACGATATTGAAATTTAATCTATCTAAATTTTATTAATTAATGATAACAATTAGGCTTAATTCAGCAATATTGTATTTTTAAAATATTTTATTTTATTTTCATCTTTACTACAGGATTGTGGGTGCATCACAACTAAATCCGACCTGGACCAGAACTGAATCGGATCCATAACCGGATGCATAGACTGGTTACATTTGATTAAGAGCAATGATAGGGAAGTGAAAATGGGAGAGTGAAAGTAAAGTGAATGACGTGGCACTTTACATGCACACGTTCGATTATCGCTTGGATACCATCGGCGGCCTTCAACCGTCACTCCGAATCAAACTATACCCTAGGGGGCACGGTAAATCTATCGGAGATCGCTGCATGCAAAGTGTCACGTCATTCACTTTACTTTTCACTCTCCTATTTTCACTCTCCCTATCATTTTTCTTTAATTAAATAGCTCGGAACTGGGCGTCTGATGGCAGCCTGATTATGGTTTCAGATGGAAATTAACCATGACCAACGGTTCAATTTCGCTTCTCGCAATCACTGCAAGGGAAGGGGATTAATTGAGGGCTTACAAAAGGCGCTGATTTTCGTTAGCAACCTCGGCAAACCCTACAAAACAAGAAAGAAAAGAAAAGTGAAAGAAGAGAGAGAGGACTGCTTTGTGGTGGGAAAAAAACAATAGAAGAGAATGGACGATTAAAAACCGTCGTTAATCACGATTTCAAATTGTGAATTATGATCGTTGTCTTGGAAGATTAAAATTAAAGTTCGATATTTTAGGAAGAATAATGATTGGAAGAGTGAAAATGGGAGAGTAAAAATCATAGTGAATGACGTGACATCTTGTATACACGATCTCCAACGGATTCACCGTGCCCCACAGGGTATAGTTTGATTCGGGACGGCGGCCGAAGGCCGCCGATGGTGTCCAAGCGATAATCAGACGTGTGCATGTAAAGTGTCATGTCATATCATGTCATGTCACATCATTTATTATGATTTTCACTCTTTCTATCATTACTTTTTTAGGAACTATCGAATAGACGATTCTAAATTAAGGATGATAATTTTTTCTGATCCTGATGAAAGATCAGATATCTGACTGGAATATAAAACCGACGTAGTCTCCATGGTGCTCGGTTGTCCTGATCATTTCCTTTCAGTACGTAAGGAGCCAATGGAGAAATAACTCGGAGGATTGTAATTCAACAACAGCCGAACAGATAAGTTGGTCAAAACCTCATCGAATAGGAAATTATGCTCGTAGTTGTGGTTCATGAAAGTTCCGTATCTGTTGCATTTATCGGTTGCTTCTTCAAACTGGTCTCTTCGCTTAGTATTGGCAAAAGGTGATTCGTTAATCTCAATATCTTATCAATCCGTCTCAGAATCAATACGAAAGAGATAAATCACGGGTTACTATCCGGATGTTATAAATAATACATGGGAAGGACAGACACATTAGCTTTGTTAAATTTTGACCATCAAATTTAATGCTGACAATATTCACACATTAATTATCAGTTCATTCCATAAAAATTAATCTCTTCACTTACATCTATATATCTCTTAACTGTTTGATCTATTATCAGTCACATGAAATGAGCTTAGCCATCACAAAGGTGGCAACTCTAAGGCTGCGAACAACTAGTCCTCCTATGCCGGTCTATGAATTGACTACCTGAGCAGATTCACATAGACATATGGACTTGAACTAGTGTCCAATCTTGTCCAGTAATAGTTGACTTGACTCGACAGAAGGTCTTCAATGCTAGCGTATTGACTTGGCTAAGGTTTTCCTGTAGTGTCGTTGACACTTGACAATATAATACTCTATAGTAAACAGCATGCGGATTTCTGATGTTGATCGCTGCCTGTATTGTATATGTTATGTGTATAGGAGTAGCTCTGACCTGTGGCATTCAATAATATTTCCATCGAAGCGTGTGGTTTAGGTTAATTAGGTTGCTGTAGCTTGAAAGTTTTTGACCCCAATTTGAGGGAAGTAGTGTTCAAAGGGATGAAGTCGAGTTTCAACTCGATGAAGCAAATCTTGTTTTGGGACTTTAGGGTTGCCTAATTTGTAGCTACTGAGAGAAACAGTTCATCTGTTCATGGAAGAAGGTTGGTTAGACTGAAAGGAGATGAAGATGCCTAGCATGCAGGACGAAGCTACCATATTCCTTTCGTGTGCTGAGCAGACTCTCCGTGTTTCTCCTGTTGTCCTGAGATCACGCTTGGCCTAACGAAAGGGACCTTCTTCACTATTTGTCACAGGTGACAGAAATTAGAGACATAGAGGAAACGTTCCCAGAGTTATATTTTCTAATTCTTTCTTATGCCAAAATTGAATCGAAACTTTTATGAGAACAGATGAAATATATACTTGGACAAAAATTGAAAAGGATGTTCATCATTTACGTTTTCATCATGTAAGCATCTTATTTAAAAAAAAAATTAAGTAAGCACCCCTAGCTGACTCTTTTAAAAGGATCCGCCCAAAATATTCTTATATTATTTAATTATTTAATCGTATAAAAATTATAACTCGGTTTTATAGTACGTAGAAGTTTCTAATTATCTTCTACTAATATGCTATTTTATCATTCAGTTATATAAAAGTTAACAATTAGTTTTTATTATGGTAGAAGTTAGATACCGTGGCTTTATATTTGATATGAGGGAATTTTGGGACTCCTAGTTGTAGTATAAGTCAAAAGTCAGAAGGTAAACGTGGTCTAATAGGACAACATATGACAATAAAGATTTTGGAGACATTCACAAACAGTTGAACAGATTAGGCCATCCGAGCGAACAATCATGGCTGACCGGGTTGCCTGAGCAGATGTCTCTTAGTCAAACCTATGTCTTTATTTATTTTCCATAATAGGCACACCCAGGGATAGGATGTTGAGTTATACAGGGATTGGTGTTACTTTTTAAGGAAGGATGCCAGATCCGAGTCACGTAGCTAACATCCGACAAGTTAACTCTAACTAGGTTACCAGCCAATCAACGAACCTCAGTGATACACTTCGGATTGTATAACAGAGGTCACAGTACTTGCAGCACAAGTCCCACTAAATAGAAGAGAATAACTATTAATGATCTTACATATCCTACAACCGATCGGCCAACTTACTTGAAGTAGGCAATCAACCGTCGTTAATAAGATGGCAATCGATCGATCAACTCACTTATAGCGCACAACCGACCAGCCAACAGAAAGACTACAGTCGATCGACCAATATACTTTAGCCCTTTAACCATTTAGTTGTTTTGACCCGCTCAAAGACAAACCCAACATGGTCCATGGGGCTACAAGAAGGCCTGATCATTGATTCTAATCATGTCTAACTACAGTTAGATTGAGTCTCCTGATCCTATTGGACATAGCCTCATAAATTAGGTCCAACAGGCTAGGCTTCCTTATTAGGCCTCCACACACACATACAAATAAGTCCATCAACCTAATTAACCACAAATCTAGGTCAATCGTTGATAAGACACAGATAAATCTTATCCTGTCATCATAATCACTGACCTAGTCAATGGACCATTGACCCATTTATTTTTATTAGATCATAATCATTGACCTACTCAGTGGATCATTGGTCTATCTACTTTTATCAGACTTTTTATAGGAAATCTATTAATCAGATAGTCATCTTACGACTGACGTGCCACCCTAATGGTGGAGAGTTACCAAAGGGTGTTACCTATATAAAGGGGTTTCTCCTCCACAGATACGTTTTCAGAAATTTTGTTCCATTATGATAGTTCTCCACCATTTCTTCTATCTCTAGCGACCATTGACTTAAGTGTCGGAGTACATATGCTAGAGACCCCCCCCCCCTCTCGGACTTGTCGCTAACGCTCTTTTTCTTGAGTGCTTCTTTTTCAAGATTCAACAACGGTGATGCCAATCTAGTACAAGTCAACACATTCGCCACATCTTCCTTCACCGCTCGTGGACAGGATCAATATCATTTTAATTTTACTTATTTGAGTGATAGTATGGTGAAAACACTTCAACTATCAAAACAAACAATTGGGATTTCATGATACTTATTACATTTCAAATGAATATTATCGTATAGAAGCTGACATTTAATTTTTATAACATAACATACATAAACTAGTTGCTAACTTCTACAACATATAAAAGTTAGTTGCTAGTTTTTATAATAATAATTTTATATCATTTTGATTTTACTTTTCTAAGTGATAATCTGAACATTTTAACAAGACTAAATGAGGAGGATTCCAAACACACATTACATTTCAAATAAACATATTCTAATAAGTGGTAGACGCATAACTTGGCCACCTCCCAATAGTACTATAGGAGTTGCTTTTGTAGCCCCCCACAGATGCCAGTAGCAGCCCGTGCCTAGACCATGATGGCATGAGTCACACCGTTCACATAAAAGGCCGAGGGAGACTTCAACCTCTCCCAACTTGGCCACTGCCCTCCGGGGCGTAGCCCGCCCCCCCCCCCCCCCCCCCCCCCCCCCCCCCCCCCCAAATGCCAGTAGCAGCCCGTGCCTAGACCATGATGGCATGAGTCACACCGTTCATTCTCTGGTAGCAATGCTAGTGCAGAAGAAGATTATTAAATATATTTATTTAGTTGAAAAATAATTATCTACACAATTCAATCCCGTGTCATTTTTTTATTATGTTGTTATAATCGAGTGTGTAAAGACATAGTATGTAATTTTTAATCGTTAATTTCTACCATAATACTGAATTTAAAGATATTTTTGAAATAAAATAAGGAAAGAGATGTAGAAGGATTTTTTTTTAAAAAAAATATTAATATGATATTTTTATTAATTTAGGAGGTCTTTATTGTTGGACCAGTTGCAGATGAATCTAGGATGATTAATCTGATCACACGAAAATTTTTCATCAGTCACTAGGATAAATCGGGAAACGTTCGTGATAGATGATCTAAAAGTCTAACGTCCTAAAATTCATGTCCTATTAAAAATTTATCTGGATGTTGGCACGTGTAACATCAAAGTCACCACTTCGGACTGAACATCTCTCTTAGTGACATCCAGCCAAATGACAACATTCTGCTACAGCAGTGGATTTGGCTCTGCCTTTCTATTGACTTGTCCATCACGTATATGGTAAAACATATTTCTAAAAGCCACTCGTAACTATTTAGGATGCCCCTTGCTAAGCGACTCGCATATAACAGTGCGTTTAATGACCTTAATTTTAGGCAGAAACAAAAAAACAGTGCTTAATAATCTTCAGGCAAAACAGTACAGATCCCTTAACTTTTTAGTGTCGTGATCCTGATGGCATTCGTTCGTCTTTAATATCCCTATTAATATGTCCCAGGACTAACAATGATCCTGTTTTGTTTTTTCCTCTTTCTTATTTTGCATTGTTAATACACTTCTGATCGAGGGAACTGAAACAAGGAGTAATAAAATTATTCAAATACCAAACGGACAAACTGCATTTGCAATTGAAACATGTACATCCCATTGATAAAGCAATTGCCATTAATAAACTCCAGCATGCCTTGATTAAGTACAGATAAAGTTAGAAATTAGTTCAGTCCCTAAGGACTTGTCATCAATCTCAACACTCTGTTGCCGTTCTTTTCCGGCGAACCGACGACCCTAACTGAGAGGGAAACAAATGAAAAGATTTTAGTAGCCCATCAGCTGTATCGCCAGACAAACTAATAGAAATCTCTGTTTAAAATGCTACATGGTCTTAATTGTGGAAAATTTAGCAGTCAGATTACATGAATGCTGCTGTGATTAGATCAAGAACTTACTGGTAACGAAGCAAGATCAGAAGTTTTCAACACCCTCAACCTTTTCACAGTCGAAACAAACATCCTGCAACATTAGAGGCAATGGAATCAAGCTTCAGCTGACTACCTAAGGTGCCAAGTATATTTTTGGATGTCTAATTGAAAGTTTTATCAGTTTACTCTCCCTCTTGCCAAGTATTGATCATTTCAATTAGGAGCATTAAGCACTGTAGTTTTGAAATTAAAAGAGTATTAATTAGACAAAGATACATCCAGGATAATTTTACTAATACTTTAAAGAGGATAAACCATGCTTACTCCCATGGAACATCCCCCACAAGCATTCTGTGACCTTCATTGTCTTCATGAACCAAAGTGTATTCACCAGAGCCATCCAGCAAACCTATGAATGCTTTTCTGGCTTCCTCATCCTTCTGACTGGCATTTGTAGAGGTGTCGTTTTGAGCTGTAATCAATCTCTAGCCAAGTTTGAGATCTAAAGACAAAAGAAGAATAGCAAGATTCAAGAACACAAATTGCCTACCTAAAGTTTCAGTACCTTCCAAAAGGCCTAGAAAGAGATCTTCCACCGCAAAAGCGAGCTTCTCATAGCTATCATAGACTTTCAGATCGACCTTTCTCCCAATTGGGATGCCATCCATGTTGATCTTCACGAGCAAACCTTTGTTGTTGTTCTCGAGCTTCACTTCTTCCACTATATTTCGAGTCCCCGGCTCCACTCTTTGTTTGCCTGAGTTAGTTGCTAGATTTTTTCTGAAGGATCTAATGGGAGGCCAGCCAACAGCAGCAACTCTGCATATTTCCCAAGAAAAGCAAAAAATAAAAAATAAAAAAACTCAAGTTAAAGGTATTCCATGGATTGCAGAAAGAACGCGTAGGAAACTACACAATCAATCAGCCATCCCTTGAGCATTCAAAGTGGTGTGAGCAGATAGTTTAGAAAGAAAGGGACTATGGAAGAGACGGCATAGGCTACACTTATGACACCCACGATGGCATGGCATATGGGCTGGTCTTGGAGCTAGTGCTGGGTCCAGCTTCATCTGCTTTCTCCTTCTCAAGCCTCTGCTGTTGTTCGATTACCCCAGTCCCAACTCTGCTCTGCAACTCCAAAATTTCAGTTTCTTGATGCTGAAACCCTAAGAACAGAATTCAAGGGGATGATAAAGATGAAAACTTGATGTAGAAAAACACCTTTTCGGTATTAGAAATACCTTCATTTTTAGACTCAGCTGCTTCAAGGACTGTTTTAATGGAGGAGGTCTTTGAAGCCTTGGGGATGAAACCAAGAGATAAAATAGAGAGCTCTTCTTCTTCTTCTAGGTCACCTCCAGGGAGTCCGAGCCTCAATTCCAATTTCTTCTCTTCTGAGGCATCTAAACGCTCAACTGTTCTTCTTCCTCCTACTCCATCTTGCACCACTCTTTCATTTGGAATCAAATCTAACAGCCGAGGAAATTCATCCTCCCCTTTCTTAAAGTCTTCTCTTTCCATGACCTTTTCTCTTTGAGGAAGAACAAATGTTTCAACTGCAAATATTGAGCCGCAGGATTAAACAATCAGCTACCACCTTACTATTTCAACGTTCAAGCTGGCAGAAAGCGTCAAACCCAATTTTTTTTTTTTTTTTTTATGAGAGAACCATCAGCTTGACCAAAAACCCTGCACCCAAGCGCTACAACTCGAAGACCTCAGGATGGAAATGGCGAATTTCTCTGTCCTTCCTTTCGTTTGGCTCACTGCTCAAGTGATGGAAGTGGCATTTAAAAAGTGTGGAGCAGGAGGCACGCCATGGCTGGAAAAGTTCAGAGGGGACAAGCAAATGAACCTGGACAAATAGAGTCGAGACGTACTCCTCTTGGCTCTGTAGTCGAACGATTGCCCAGGCAAGTAGACGATAGAGACGTGAGTCCTCTCCCTCTATACCATTTGGCAAATGCTTCTTGATCTATCCGTTTGGTTTGTCGATGGCAGTCACTAGCAAACATTAGATTACTTTGGCAGACATGAGTGGACATGTACCGGTGCGTATTGAATTCTAAACTCGGTCAACGTTTGAATTGTGCACTGGATACCTTCGTGTGGTCCTTGGTTTTCCTGGAATATTTTGTCTTGAATCGATTCATCAGTTTATGATACTACTGAAGTAGTTGTTTCTTAGACATAAGAAACTTTTGAGGACGAACAGTTCGACTCATTGTGGATGCTTTGCTTCATGGTCTTTTGTTTCTCTGAGACACGGCTCTGCAGAATAGTTTGGGTTCAAAGTCAATTCATCATTGTTCTAAAGTATATTCATGCATAAGTCAGTGTCTTTTGCACCTCCATAAGTACTGCAGTTAATTAGGACTACTAAACGTTCATAAATACTTGATAAGAGATTATTTATTATCGTTCAATAGATCAATTAAATAAATAAGCTTAATAACTCATTAAGCTAAAATAAATAAATTTGAACATACATATGTTTAGTTCGTTAATATTCGTAAAAACGTTAATGAATAATATTCGTAAACAACATTCATGAATAATATTCGTGAATCATGTTCATTAATAAAACTCTTATCAACATACTAAATAAATAAATAAAATAAAATAAAATAAACAAATAACTAATTAATCAAGCAAAGCTTCAAACAAATAATCTAGTTTGAATTGAGAGTTCGATAACATCTAAATGAATCAAGCTTAAGATAAGCTTAAATTAAAAACTCGATAACATCTAAACGAATCAAACTCAAGTCAAATTTTAAACAAACTCAAGTCCATAAAAAATAAACCAAGTCAAAATTGAACAACTATTTTAAAAACTTAATTCATTTTAAATTCAACTTTAAAATTTAGTTCATTATAAATTCGACTCGATTATTTTATCAAACAAACTTAAATACCTCCAAATTCAGCTCGTTTACAGTCATATGGCTAATTATGTGAATCGAGGAATTTTTGTTGTCCTGTGAGAGCTTTGTTGTACCGACAAGTGTTGTTTCAATGGCTTATCATATATCGATGTATACTGCGTCAATGGGTTAGCTCAATATCTTTGGCTTTAATTCAGAGAGAATTAGAATTTTTATAATTAATTGTGAAAAACAAACATTAAACAATGAACTACCATTCAACGTGACCTTTTGGAAAAAAACATGAGTTGAAAACAAGGGGGGAAAATTGCCAACTCCTAGTAAGCACAAAAAGAGAGTCATCCACAAACATTAAGTATTCGGGAAACAAGCACAAAAAGGGCGAATAGCAACAACACCGCTGTTGACCTGTTCATTAGGTCCATCAAGCGCCCAGTAGTTCAATTAGTTCTCCTTTTTTGAGCTTCGAATAGCCTTTGACACCTCGAGCTTTAGCAAGGTCCCTCAATTCTGCAACTTTTAGTGAACCCAGATCGGCAGAGGCCTCTGTCGCAGATGATTCCTTGATCTTTTCGGCAGTACTGTTAGATTCAGATGTTTCGTCCTGGTTATCCGATGCTTCTGATGCTTCTTCATCTCGATCATCATCGAGTGTGATGAGCTCTGCCTTTTTCAGAAGCTCAGATCCACTGCTATCAATCTTCTTGCTTCTCCCCGAGGATTTTGAGGGAGGAGATTTAGCCTCCTCTTCTGCTGAGAACACAGGTTGGAACTTGACTCTAGGAACAGGAGATTTTCGCCTAAAATATGAAGCAGGTCTAGTGGGAACAAGAGTTGATTCCTCAGATGAATCTGAGTCGATATCATCGGCGACAAAAGGATTCAAATTCTGCTCGTCTTCCAGTGTTGTGCTATTTTTTTCTAGTTGGTCAGCCACAAAGTCTACTTCAGGAGCACTCTTCTTCTTCTGATTCACTGAATGCTTTCTCAACAATTTCAGAAGTGAATCGACAGTTCCTCGCTCATTTTGCCCTTGTTGTGCAGCTTCAATCTTCTTCCCTTCCCTGATCGAAGCCCGCTCTCGCAGTTGTGCTTGAACCTTTCTAAACAGCTCGACAATTTCCTTCTCTCTTTGTCCTGGAAGAGGAGTAGCCTGGTGCCTAATGTTGCCAGTCAGAGAAAGTAGTGAACCGTTTTTAGAAGAAACATAATCCATCTCTTCCATGTTATCTGGCTGCTCAGGCTCGTGGTATTGCTTACTCTTGCCACCCTGGGAAGAGCCTCTCTGTCGTCTAGAAAAATCAGGATTCCTCTTGAAGTTATTAGGACCCGCATTGCACATGTGGGATACCCTTGTTTTATGTGGATTGACATTTTTGATGCCACAGAACAACTTCTGGCCTCTATTACATGAATATGATAACACAATGGCTCCTCTGGATACCCCCGGAAGTGGTAAGCACTTCCCTTGATGGGGCATATAGCCTGCAAGTATTTCTTAAACTTAAACAATGTCGTATGGTATAGGAGCTACTAACAATGAAAAATTCTGATAAAGGCAATTGAGAACAGTCCGTTGGTGCTTTACTGATCACAATGACTTTTGGTCTTCAATGTTGGAGTCTATGTTAAGCGTATGTAGAAAGAATAGAAACTATATCTACAAAATAAAACTTACTAATAATTGAGAGAATTTAGATATAATTCCAGTATATAAGAAGATGAGAAAAAATAGATTGGGATGACATGGCATATATCAAAGATGCTCAATTAATTTATTGTTAGGATAGTTGAATTTATTAGTGTCAAAAATATAAGGGGATCAAAAAATAGAAAAATCATCACATAGACTTCAATGAAGTATAAGATTCTTATTACTGACACCAAATAGTTGGAACAAAAATAAATTGTCACTTGTATGATTGTTTTTGTGTATAAGAACTAAATTGCTTTGAGCAATTTTTCTTTATCTAAAATTAGGGATTGAGGATAACAGTTCAATATGATAAAGTGATCTCAGCTAAATTTTATATTTCAAGTATAAGCAGAATGGTTTGGAGTTAAACAGGAAATTCCTCAGACAAGATATCATGATAACCATCAACTCCTATTTGCACAACTCAAAATCACAATTAAAATTTAAAAATAAGGACAAGATGGTATACCCTGTAAAATATCTATTTGGATGCATGGACTATAATTACTAAAATCGAAACAAGATAGATAGTTTTGCACCTAAATCATATCTGGAAACAAGTAAACCAGTTAAATTCAGTCAGGAATCACAAGAGAAATGCAAAGAAATGGCAAACAAATTGGTGTAGAACACTGGCATTATAAGAGTATGTGAAGAATATAATTCTCATTTCTCAATTTAGAGAATTTATTATGAGAACAAAGGTTTAGGATGACAAGGCTACTAGGCAAAAAGTTACAAAAAATACAAGTGCAATTGCTCTTCATTTTCTAATTTCTCAAAGGATGAGAATTTGCCTTCGGAAGTCACATTCTCCATTAATCTTATAGAAAAGTAGGAAGAAATTATGATACGCCTAAAATGCACAAGCTAATTTAATGGTAGTAGAATCATTGATAGCTTACAAATATTCTAAATTAGTCCACATTCTAAACTGACATTGCATTCAGGAATGTCAGTTGATGTTCCAATGTGAATCCTCGCCAACCAACCTTGGTCAGGGCTAGACCATCTTGCCCCATTCCACATAAAAATGTAACAGATCAGGCAAGGATTTATTTCTCAACCTTCTCTGCACGGTCATATAATCAGGGGAAAGAGCAGACAAGAGAATAAGAGGATAAAGAGAAGAAACACAAAGGCAAATTAAATTGATAAATAGCTAAAATACAACCATTACATTATCTTACAAGCAATTAAGAGGACGGCAAACATAGAAAACAACTTGGCAGAAGCCACTGCGATGAAATTATAAATTTACTTTGAACATTGGTAATTTGCAAACTCTTCTGCCAACTCAATGGAGCAGGCGCTGGGAAAAAAAATTGTACCATAACTCACCTTTCCCTAACTTAAGCTCTTTTTTTGTCAGGATGAGAGAGGAAGTTAAGCCTCAACCCTAACCTGCCTGCCCCACCTTGTTTTCATTCCTGACCATCCCTACTCAAGTGTCAAGCTCCTCCATTAGTGATTTGAATTTCTCACCAAGGCCCAAACCCAAGTCAGACTAGAATCATCCTTAGCCACAGACATATAAGCCGCATGGAAATTCCACCACTATCAGGAACCATTTGCCTTGGATCACTTACCAAGCTCAAGACTAGGACTAATTCTACCACTATCATAACCATATTAGATCCCAAAAGTCTTCCAGACTAATTTATTTCAAGCAAGCAAGTTTAGGACTACAGTAATCAAGGTAAGGGCGTTATGAAATATAAAATAATATAATAATGAAAGAAAAAAACAATCTTGACACTGAAAAAATAAAATTTTCTTATATTAACAATCAAAAAAGCTTTCATATAAATTACATGCATAAAACACAGATAACCAGTTAGCACTGAAAAATCCATCCAGAAACGGATTCAAGGTTTCCTCCATATTCAAACTCAGATGAATAAAACTTTAAGTAGCATTGCATTTCCTTTTCACGGAATAGATATCTAGAATACTATGCCTATAACCAGAGATCCAGCCATACCGATGTCCGCCATCTCGCTGGTCAGAAGCACTGCACCCTTTTCCTTCTCCAACCAGATCGAGATTCAACGACGCCAGGAGAAGGAATCTGAACACCTAAACGGATATACAAGCTCAACTACAAAGAAGAGGCGGCGTTTCGGCCCGGATAGTCAGGAAGGGAAGCTGAAATAGGAAGCCTATAAGACAACGGGGGCCAGGAAATGCTCCGGCAGGGTGATACCGATGACAGCGGAAGGGTAAGAGGAGTTAGGGTTCCGGGGACGGAACGACCGAGGAACTGCGGAGGACCGCGAAGGGATAAGAAGTGACTTTCCTTTATCGAGTCCATTTGTTCTACTTATGGGCCAGGCCCAAATTCTTGGTCAATGGCCATTTATGACCCGGCCCATTATAGCGGTTTTTCACTTGTGGTTGATGATGTTATTATTTTTATTAAAAAAACTCTTTTTCTGGATTATCCTATATTTATATCTGATTCAAATAAATTTTCAAAAATAAAATTATGCACACAACCACTATGATACAGATAATCTCTTGAGACATAAAAGTGTCCTAGCTAGCATAGACGATGAACGCTTCATAGAATATGAATATATAATAATTTGAGCATAATAGTGAGGGATTAATTCATGAGAATTATCGATATAGTACTTTTTCATCGTGCGTCTTCCACCTATATACTTATATTTATTTTCTTTCCATATTTGTGAAACTAATTATATGAAGGCGACTTAAGCAGCAAACCTATCCTTTTTTTTCTTTCATTGAGACAGAACTAGCACATTTACGAAAACGGGTCAAGTTGGATCAACCCATTCACAATGTCATATTGGAATCACAACCCTTTCAGATTGTGAGTCAAGGAAACAATATGAACCATTTTTGACTCGCTAATTCAAATTATCACTCCCAACACACATGATAACAATCTCAACAAGACCTACATGCCTCTGAGCTATGGTGCAACGATAGAACGACTAGTTGCTATCTCAGATATCCGTGGTTCGATCCCCAACTATAACATATTTGTAGAAATTTTTCCTTCAAATAGGACGCGAACCTTAGGACGCTAGACTTTTAGACCGCCCACCGTGAGTACATCCTGATTTACCTTGACGGCCGGTGGAAAATTTTCATAGGACCAAACTAGTCGTCCGAGGTTAAAAAAATCATATTAATCATTTTTTTTTCAACAAGACCTATATGTTATACAGAGCGAAAGATATTGTGTTACGGTGTTACAACACATTTAGGAACATAAATAGAGAGTAATTTCTTCCCTATCAAACAAGCACGACAGGTCTCAATAAATTATATTTGCTCACTAGAGTTGGGAGGGAAACCTTCAAGTCAGTACAAAGGAATGAAATTTACTCATTTCATAGATAAAATGAATGAAATGTTTCAAATACAAATAAGTATCTTTGGTACATGGAGCAGGAAAGAAAAACCCCTTTCCTGAGGCTGGAGAAGAACTCAAGTCTGGAATTCTTGTTGACTTGTGAACAAAATCAGGGAGGGTAGTAAAAAACCCACATGTGATGGTGAAATCACCGTGATCACTTCTGATCTGAATACACAGCATCAACATCATCAAGTTCAAGTAACTTGGAGATAAGGTCCTTGTTTAAATCCATCGCTTCATCATCAACCTAGAGCAGAAAATCAGAAACAAACAGCGATGAGCTTATGGAGGAAACTAAACTTGATGCTTAATTAGGACACACTGCTTGAGGGCATATGATACTTTAAGATACAAGGGTAGATTGGTGGATTTTAGCATATGTTTCAAACACAAGCTTAACTACTTCGAACTATGTACCTCGATGGGGTTAAATGGCAGTAGTTCAAAACCATTATCTTGTTCAAAGTCCACACCCTCATCTCGTAGCTTTGACAATATAGAGGAATAGTTTTCTGAAGAAGTAACAATCTTGTAGTAGCTGCAAATGGTGAAATATTTTAGGAAACACAAGAAAGTAACTACTATGCAAGCATTCTATTAAGGAATTCAGGCAACTTGAATTGCTATCTTTTGAAAATACAACACCTCTTTGCTTGATTTTGTTCCATCGAATTGGATCATGATTTATCTAGACAAGCAAGTGAATAGCACCAAATAAAATGACACCAAAGAGCAAACTTCGATATGTCATCGTTTGGTTCTTGGAAGTACCTGTCAGGTCGATCTTCTTCTGAGTCATCTTCATACTCTGGTGGTTCTATAACGTCTTCAGCACCAGCATCCAATGCAATAGTGAGTAGCTGATCTTTGTCAGCAGTGTTGGCCTTTATGTTTATAACCTGCACTCGCCTGAATTTGAATAAGATAGATCCTGGATCAGCAAGTTTTGCTCCACAGTCCTTTGCCACTCCTCTAACAGCAGCTACTGATCTTGTAACTTTATCTGTTAGAACCTCAACAACCATACCAACCCCGCCAAAACCATAGACCTGATTCATTGTAACTCTTAGTCAATAATAAAGATTAATTTAGAATGACAAATTAGTTACCTCATAAAACTTTTCGATATATGCTTCTTGTCCCTTTTCAGATGCCTTTTTTATGTTGCGCTCCACAATTTCCTTGGGCACTTCAAGCTCTCTAGCTTTCTCAAGTACAGCAGCTAAAACTGTATTGGAAGTAGGATTTGGACCTCCTTTTTGTATACTTTATTTTTGATGCAATCAATATAGCAGGAAGTTAACACCTTTGTTTTTTGGCAAAGTACAATTTGCAATTTTGGAGAAGTTCATCAGTAAGAAAACACAAAATGTTATAAAATGAAGAACTTGCACCACAATATCTAAACATTCTTCACAATTATTGATGGGATAAGCATAAGCCGAGTTTTGATCATAATTAATGAAGATCTTGCCACAAATAAATATCATCCTATTAACTTATTAAGGAAAAGTATATAGCCTAAAATATTCGACTTCAAGCTGATCGCCCAGCTTATACTAAACCAATTCTCCTACTTGCGATTTGGGAATATACAGAGGTATCACTACAGTTCTTGCTCGAGGTTTCACACTTATTGCCAGGGAAAACATCGACTCTAACATAGCCTGTGGTGGAATATGAGGTCCAAGCCCATCACCACTCTATGATGTGCCTCAGAGGCTCCAACCCCATCGGTGGTCTTTTCCTATATAGAACCCTAACTAAGCCTAGTTTTAGATATGTTTTAACAAAGTTATCTTTCTTTTTCTTTGTTTTAAAAGCAATTGAGATACTGGTGGTTTAAGAGACACGAGCAAATTAATGCATTCAATATGTTTGGATATACTAATTACATATCAGATAAATTCATGTATAACAAGTATTCTGGCGCATATTAGTTTAATTTCATGGGATGTATAATGATCAACATTCTTTTAGTTCGATATCCACATGTCAGAAAGATGTCTAATCCAACTAAATGGGATCGATAACATGGTTTATCCTTAAGATCTATGTTCATGAGGTATTTCATGGAACTTCTTGGTTGCTTCAACCCCTAATGAAACTGGGAGTGATCAGATATGCACGCATGTAAGTATATTTGCAGGACATGTAATAGGACAAAACTTGAGGTTGGCTTTGTACACTTTTTTGTGCATGCTACAGCAGTTAGTTATCATACCTGCCGTGCTTATCTACATTAATATATCCTTAACCTCTCCAAGTAGTCCATCCACATAATACTTAGCTGATTTGCATGAATAAGAGGATAAACATGATTTCACGCTCATAGTCACCCTGATATTAGTTATGAAATGACCTTATAGCCCACATGAAAAGTCAAGGAACTAGTCTGTTCATGAATGCAGTTACTCCACATTTTCTATGTTCACACAATCACTCTTGAAATCCAATTTATTTTCTTGATCTAAATTTCTCATGTACTGAGTTTAGTGACCGTTAGCAAAAGTTTTGGAGAATCATGCTTAATAAAATTTCAAATATTAATCGGTCCAGAATGCCCATGAAAGGATTAATAAGACTGTTAATTTATATAAATTCCCAGACATGTGAATTAGCATGTTCATACATGCAAGCCCAGGGCAGAACTTAACTACAGAGCAGATGCACATAAAAGATTCAGTAATAACACCACGGCGCAATACTATAACTAAAGAAGTACTTCATTAAGATTCACCTACTTATTGAAGTTTCCAATACAGTAATTACTGATGGTTTTTGAAGAATTAGAACATACAATTAGAACACACAGAAGTTGACTAGATCCTATAGTTACTGATTAACCAATATATCATAACTACAAAGAAGCTTAAAAAAAATCAAGGACCTTTTAACTTACGCAGCAACAATTTCTTTTCCAATTTTGCTATTCCGTTTCATTTTCTTCAAATTCTGTGCATCCTGCAAAAATACCACATGATTTTTGAAAATTAATATTTTTTTCAGCACTAATGAAAAAAATTTGAGTATTTTACATCATAGTTGTGAAAAGCACACGCCTGACTGTGGCGTAGGCAAGCGCGTCATTTGCGCTTGGGCAGTGACCCAGACGTAGAACTTGAATGAAGTGTGCTTAAGTGTCCTTTTGAGAGGTTAAGACGTGATTTTCCTAGCCTTATTGGATTTTTTTTTTAAAAATTAAGGCTCACCCATACCTTTAATTTCCCTTTAAATTAATTAGGTTGCAATAATTTGCATGCGACATATTTTTCTTCCTCTCCCCTAGAAAATGAGCATCAACCTCCCTTAGTCCCTTGCAACTTATTTCATTGATTTTCTCTTTGGTTTGTGAATTTGAATGTTAGTGAATTTTATATTTACATTATAGTTCAATAGTTTGTGAAATATTTGAATTTTGTTAGTGAAATATTTTGGCAAAAAATACCTATATATGTTTAAATTGTAAAAATTTATACCCAAAGCATCTTACTTCGGTAAGGCATGCGCCTCACCTTGCGCCTAGCACCTCAGGCCAAGGTTGTAAAAATCGCTTGGCGATAGTCGGGCGGAGGACTACCGCCTAGCGCCTAGTCAGCGCCTAGGTGGCGCTAGGCGGCATTAGGCGGCACCACGGTGGGGTGCCGCCTAGCGCCTAGGCCGCCGCCTAGGCCGACTTTTACAACCCACAACACCTATGCACTTTTGGACGTCTCACGCCTTAAATAACTATGTTTTACATCCAAGTAGTTGTCAGAAATATGGACTAAGAATAATACAGCAGCCCTTTCACAATGAAGAGGCATGAAATTGATCAACAGGAAGGTAATGGATTAAAAATAAAGGAATAACACAGAAGAAATTGTTATTTCCTCTGGAGTTTATAATCATTATCAAAATGACTCTATTAATAAGCCGATGACTATTATGTCTTTTTCTTATTTGACACCTCCATTGACCATTTATAAAAACTTTTAGAAAATAAAGCATCGAACACCTATCTCCATTCATATATAAGCCAGATACTTTTATGATGCACCCAAGTTCGAACAACACATGAATTACAGAAACGAGGTTGACCTAAACTATTCTGCAACTAGAGATAAGAAGGATGGAGCAAACATATATAAACTTGGATGGTTAGGCACCAAATTTGAAATCAACAAACCAATTGAAGTCACAAAGCACATATGATCTTTTTATATGGAATAAGACCAAAACTCACGTACAGAACCAACTGAAGGCAACTGAAATCGGGTGATATCATCCTCTCTTTTTTTATTCTTTTGCCCCTTGGCCCTCTGTTAGCTTTCATTCCAGTTGACTTGAATGTAATTCTTACTTTCTCGTGATAGCTTTTATTACTCACGACATAGAACATTACAATACTGACATTAAGCTAACTCTGTTCCGCTTTCACTAAGGCATTAACTTACATATAAGTAATTAAAGTGAGTAGCACAATTAACTTTTCACCTTTCTTCCAGCGATCTTGCAAGAACGCCTGCCCATGCAAACAGGGCGAGAAGTCCATATCCGCCTCACGCCCTGGAAATTACGCTCCCCGCTGGAAGGCATGGTTAGCAGCTTCGCGCCCAATATCCCAACCCCTAAGAAAGAAGAAGCAAACCCATTCAATTGTTCAAGCCACTACGGGAATGCGCAAAGGGGGAGTCGAGCGGCGAAGTATCCGTACTGTCAAGCGTCGTCTGCCGCCGGAGAGAAGGAAGGGCACGCGTAAGAGAGACCCGGTAGAGTACAGCGCCTAAAGCTCTCGCCATCTCGTGGTCTGCGTGCCCGAGTTCGACTGATTTCCTCGGTCGCAGCAAGCCCTAAATCCTATTAAAACGGTTGGGCCGAAAGATAAGAATCATCCAACCCAGTTGCTTACCTCGTTTGTTATTGGATACAGGAGTGGACCCAAAAGTGAATTGTCATGTGAATTTAATTTTAATTACTGTTTAATTACTCTTACACCATATAAAAATATTTTTTTAATTATTTTTTCATACACTAATAATATAATCTGTGACTAACATAATATACAATACAATATAAAGTCAAATATCCTTATTAAAATTCTCAATAGTTTGAACAAAACTTATGTAACTTTGAGAAGGATAGCTTTAGGATAAACTCTGCAAATCCATGAAATCCCTTGGTATGATTTTGTTAGATCTGTAAGAAAATGCAATTCTAAAGTGGTGACCTAGCTTCAAAAGTCAACCCATTTCTATCAATCATCGTTGCTTCCTGCAAGCATCTTAAAACCACCACTGGTTAGTTTGTATGTGTTCATCACCACAGCATTATATATGTTTTTAACTTTGATCTGATCTATCTGTTTTGACAATTTCAGAAGATCAGCAAAGCCAATTTTCAGCTTGAAAGAACAGGTATGGAGAGGTCAAATGGCATCTAGAGCATCAAAGCTTGCCAAAACTCTGATAAGCTAATTCAGATGAACTCGACTGAAGCAATGTAACTGAACATGGTAAAGCTACTCAGGTGCCAGGCATCATCAATCTCTACAGAAGTGTTTCTGATTACTGAAATCTCGCGTTCACTTCGAAGTCAAAACCTGTGTGGTGAATGAGAAGGGAATCTTAGAGCTGTCGGCAATTTGTCCAAAGTGGGGGACACACTGCTTCTCTTCCTTCACTGAATTTTTCATGGCATCTGCAATTCTGCCCTGTTGCAGAAATCAGAAAGGTCACGTCCACAGTTCGTCCATCCAAGAAAGCAGCAATTTTGGTGGAAGAAACAGGATGGAAATCACAATTCGAGAGTTGTTTTATTGCTTAAACTATGATGTCGAGGAGCAGTGGAATTACTTCAGACAGATGAACAATAGAATTTTCGATCGATAAAAATGAGATTTTTATGGATCAAGGTGAGAGCTCGAATTGCATGATTCAATGGCGAGGAGCTCAAATTGTACAAATTGAATTGCCAAGGAAATGGGCATCTCGTCTCTAGGAAGAAGAGCCGGCGACGGAGGCGGAAGGCACTCGCGGGGAAGTCACCGGGAAAAGCGGCAGCAGCATCGGCGGTTCCGCGTTCCGGGGCGTGGTCCGCGGCGAAGGGTGAAGGTAGAATCCCTTCTCGGCGATCGCCCTCTCCTCGGGCGACATCGCCAACGCCGGAGGCGGATTGGGCGGCAGCGAACGGTGGAAGGAATCCGTGTTCGAGGGAGTGATGGGGCTGAGGGTCAAAGAGGGCAGGTCGAGCACGCTGGGCGAGAGGATCTCCGGCGGCTGCCTCTTAGCAGAGGACGCGGCGTAGCCGCCGAGGGGGGAATCATGGTTCCAGCAGCTGGGGATCATAGGGCTCATCATCTTCAGGTTCTTGAGGCTGCCGCGGCGCTCGTAGAGCTTGAAAGCCGTCTTCTTGGGCCCGGTAGCCTTCGCGGCCGACGAGATCCCGTTCTTGGCGGGCCGCGGAAGCGGCGGTTGCTTCGCGGCCGTGTCGGGGGAGCCGGTCAGCATCTGGACGACCTTCTTGAAGGATCCGGCGTCGGCCTGGATGAACGTGGTAGGGTAGGGATTCTCAGCGTCGGCTGACCACGGCGTCGATTTCGGAGCGAGCAGCGGCGCCGGCGATGCGCCCACTCCATTGTTGCTGCTGCTGCTGCTGCTGCTGGAGGAAGAGGAATTCGGAGATCGGATCTCTTTCTCCATTAAAAAATAAAAATCCAATTTTTAAGAACAAAAGAAACAGAGGAAAGGAGAGTCTCCTTCCTCTTCTCTTTTGATGCTTGTTGTTCCTGCTTTTGTGCGGAGGAATGGATTCTGATGTGGTCGCTTTATGGAGGTTCAATGAGCAAGTCAAACTGGGGCATTTATTAAAAGGTTTGAGGCAGCAAGTTGACCCAGTAGACGACCTGCCTTGTTGTATTGATTGGATTGAGAGTTTACTTAGTCTATCACTATTTTAACTTCTTTTTTCGGTTTATCTTACCTGGTTTGTTTTTCAAAAACAAAAACAAAATCTAAATCTATGGTTGTTTTCAAAAATTTGCTTTAAGAAACTCTCAGGCAGGAGTCTCTGAAATTTTATAACCTGGATGCCTGATTGATTGGGAAAAAAAAACTCAGATCATAAAGTCGCAATTACATCTAATAAATATAATTATTATAAATTTTCACAAAATGATTCTGTATAGAGAATGGCATCTTGGGAAAAAAAAAGAGAAAAGTATAATAAAATCCGAAGAGAAGTGAGAAGTTATTGTTATTATTTTCGGTTTATCTTATTTCCAGTGTTGTTTATGGGTTAAAGATTGGAGAATTTGCTTGCATTTTTTTTTCCTTTGACCAGTTCAATTGGATGAATAGTTTTTCCTCATCAGCAATTTCCAAATCTTTACACATTCAATGATATTTCCAAGCACACTTCACAGGGTAAAAACTTAAAAGATGTCCCAAATTGTAATATATAGTCAAAAAGACATATTCTTTTAAAAAAAATCATTACATGTTTTATTTCGAAAATATCTTTTATTCCAGTATCGAGAAACATCGCGTAGTTATTATAAAGTGTAAAATTATTTTATTGTTATAAGGTGTAAAATTATTTTGTAGCTACTAGAAGCTATTTTGTAATTGCTACACCGCATTTAAAATTTAAAATTTAGAATTAAATTAAATTAATAAAAATAGATGATTTTTCATATTATAACACTTATCAAGTATCTACTACATGTGAGTAGATGTCCTCGGATTATAATATTAATTATTATCTTAAGTATCTGTGATTCGATCTCCAACTATGATATATTTTATAAAAAAAATTTTTCCAAATCGGACTTGAACCCTGGGATGCTGGTCTTTTGGACCGCCCACTGCGAATACTTTCTCAATTTACCTGACAGTCGATGAAAAACTTTCATGGGACTAAATCGATCACTCAAGATTAACCGATACTCAACCTCGTTAATTATTTTTTACTACATGTGAGTAGCTACAAGATAATTATAGCTAAATCTTTTTAATTCTAAAATTTTTAACTTTAAATTCAAATTTGAAACACTATTACTTCAAAATATTTTACCAACTTGGTCAAATCATTATAAATTAATCAAATTACTTTAAAATAGTTGTACAAGATACAATTAACTACTACAATACTACATATTAAATATTACACGTTATAAAAAATTTTCTACACATTGTAACATTTACGACTAGCATCTATAATTGTGTTGGAAATAAAAAATAATATTATTATAACAGCTAATCGATAGTTTATATATATTACAATAGCTATTTGATAATTGCTATAATGCTAGATCATAAACCCTATAACAATATTAAAACAAGGAATATTATAGGAATAAAACATCGGATGAAATACTCTTTGATTTTTTTTAAATGTCAAAAGTTTCTTTTAAATTTTTTACCCCATGGTTATGTACTGATTTCTCAATTTTATAATAATATTTTGTTGATTTTAATAGGACCAACTTTGTGAAAGACTCTTCGATATCAATAATTTAATTAGTTCATCAACGACCACTCAACTTAATTTGTACTCGTTTCTTCGGTACAATAAAGGAAGTGGTGGTAGGTGTTACCTGTTTGTTCATCAAATGACATATTTGTGATAAATATTTTTAAGAATTTCGTTGGGAAAAAAATTATAATGAATTTTGTAATAAAAAAAATTCTTCTTAATATGCCGTTCCAAAATATTGTGACCAAAAATATAAATTCATGGTGAAATTTACAATAAATAATATTTTATCATAAAATTTATTGCAAAATTTGTCTATTGCTCACATTCAACAAAAAGATGTATTTGTGTGGATCAAAAATAGATCATCTATCAAATGGATTGAGAATAATCATAAAAAAATATACCCTAAGATTATAGTATAGTGGAAGGATAATTAGTTGTCATTTAGGTATTTGTGATTCAATTTTCAACTATAACGTATTTTTTAAAAAAAATCCTCCAAATAGGACGCAAACCTGGGACACTGGGCTTTTAAATTGTCCACGCTAATACTTTTCGATTTACCCTAACACCCAGTGAAAAATTTTCGTGAGACCGAATTGGTAAAAAAAATCACAAAATATTGATTATTGATAATTTTATATGATATAAAAAATTCCTATCTAAAATATGGATATGCAATATATATATTTCTGAAAAGCTAATATAAATTATAAATTAATTCAAAAAAAAAAAAGCTTCCTTTACATCCCCACATAAGATGATGATACATTAATCGGCCAAAACAACAAAAGGAAAGGATAGTCATCCATGGTTATTGATGTCGAGGCAGTATGTTACATAAGCATCATATTGATATAATTTCGTACGAAACGAAAAAGAAAAACTCATAGTCCGAGACGAACTAATTGTTGTTTCTGAGAAGATTGGCACGAGGGCCGCGCGATTTTTGAATTGCCATCGGGGTGAAGATCACACAAGGAACCTTCTTGATGTTTCCCCAAACCAAATTCCTTGATGTTCTATTTTGCTCACCTCTTTACCTTTTTTTTTTAACCGATTGGCTGTGACGCCTTTTATATTGATGGAGTTGAGTATCCCGTGATTGACACGTTAGTTGAAGAAGCTATGTGATAAGATATAGTGAATCTAAACGATTTTCTTTTCGGAGCTCCCGAGACTCTCTCGGAAAGGGGGTCCCCCTTCTTTGGATCTGCAGATAATCATTATCGCGAGTCATCATGACCCCTAATTATCGCAACGGTCCGAACTTAATGACAGAGTAGACCGTTGCAAAGGTTATCCTGTAACCGACAATCGGGAGGGGAGGGGGGGGGGGCGTGACAAAGATCGTGGAAACTCATAAAACAGCCACCGCATGTATAAAAGATACTCCAACCCCTTCGGTAAAGGGGGGATGCTCTCTATTTCACGCATATATCCTTTCTTGCCTTACTCTTCATCTCCTGGATCGAGACACTAACTTGAGCGTCGGAGTAGGATCCGCCGGATAATCTTTGGCGTGTTCCCTAGTGCTCGTGTTACTCTCGCAGGGTGTGAGTTATTCCTCTAGCGCCAGCATCCGCGTGGGTTAAACCCTGGTAACTGGTCGTCGATGTCGATTCCTTCCGGAATAAGTTTGGCGCCATCTGTGGGAAACCAGTAAAACACCAGAAGGAGCACCGATGACAGAGCCGGCGGGACAATCCAACATCCTGACAAAAGAAGAACTAGATCGCTTGGTAGCCAACGTCATCAAAGATGCGCTCCAATAGCAAGGGGCTTCTGAGCAAGAGGAGATCCCAGTAATCTCCGAAGGTCCTCCCAGAGGGGTCCCACCAGAGGTCCTACCGAGGTCCTATGAAACCCTGCAAATTGATCTCGCCGACCCGCAAGAAGATGAAGGATCTAAAGATGAACGGAGGGAGGTCCAGATTCATCCTTAACAGGAGGGGGAGTTACGAAGATCGCCACCGACCTTGCACCGAAATTAAGAAATTGTCTTCTAGACCGCATGAAGGGTCATAGAGATGTCTTCGGCTGGGCCGCCGAAGAAATCAAAGGGGTTCCTCCAGCGTTAGCTATGCATCACCTGCATGTTACTCCTAGGGTCCGACCAGTGAAGCAGAGGCGGAGGCACTTCGCACCAGAACAGGACAAGGCTATCCGAGACGAAGTCTATAAGCTGTTAAAGGCGGGACACATCAGAGAAGTTCAATTCCCGGTCTGGTTAGCTAATGTAATCCTTGTCCCTAAGCCAGGAGGTAAATAGCGGGTTTGTATCGATTTTCGCGATTTGAATAAAGCCTGCCCTAAGGATTGCTATTTGTTGCCTCGAATAGACCGGTTAGTAGATTCTACGGCTAGTTGCGAGTTCATTTCGATGCTGGATGCTTATCAAGGCTACCATCAAGTCCCCCTCGCGCCCGAAGACCAGGAGAAAGTCAGCTTCGCGACAATCGATGACACATACTGCTATAATGTCATGCCTTTTAGATTGTGCAACGCTGGGGCAACGTACCAGTGGATGATGGACAAATTCTTCAAGCATCAGATCGGGAGAAACATCGAGGTGTATATGGACGACATCCTAGTCAAGACTGAAATGGGAAAAGACATGATAGCCGATTTAGAAGAGACGTTCACCACCTTGAGGGCCAACAAACTGAAGTTGAATCCGGCTAAATGCTTGTTTGGGGTGAAAAGCGGTCAGTTCCTAGGCTACATGGTGACAGAGAGGGGGATCGAGGCTAATGCAGAAAAAGTAAAGGTCATTCTGGATATGTCATCCCCTCGCAACTTCAAGGAAGTACAACGGTTGAACGAAAGGATCACAGCTCTATCCAGATTCATCTCCAAATCTACAGATAAGACCCTACCATTCTTCAATATTCTGAGAAAAGCAGCCAAGTTCGAGTGGGATGAACAGTGTGAGAAAGTGTTAGCAGATCTGAAAACATATCTCTCCCGGCTCCCCATCCTCTATAAGTCGATGGAAGGGGAGACTTTATTTGTCTACCTATCTACAGCGGAGCAAGCGGTAAGCTCAGTGCTTGTCCGCGAGGAAGGCATAGTGCAATATCCCATTTACTTCTTTGGACATCTCCTAAAGGATGCCGAAACGCGATACACTACGATGGAGAAGCTGACTTATGCCCTGGTCTTAATGGCCCGGAGGTTAAGGTTGTACTTCTTGGCACATCCCATCATGGTTCTCACCAACAGTCCGCTCGCACGGGTCTGTTGGGTATGACTTGATGGGTTTCCTAAGTGAATACCTGGTCGTCCTTGAGAGACCTCTGCATGTCTACGGATTAAAAAATTAATCCGAATGGAGACTTATCTCTCAAACGACCGTCTCGTCATCGTATCAATCGATTCGAGTTACAATTTAGCCAAACTCAAAGTTCGAGCCTTGTAACTTGCCAACCAATTGACCGCAGAAAAGACGACGAGCGGATCGCCAATTTTTGTGTTTATTTTCGGGGTCCAATAATTAATTATCAACCATTAATTAAGTAGATAATTAAACATGATAATTAATTAAAACTTCACATGAAATGATAGAACTAAAAAAGGAGCCAAGAGAGAAATATACCTCTCTTTACCTTACTATCTTCTACCGTATGACCCTCCCTTCTTGGACGTCGTGTGGGCGACGTTCTACCAAGAATCGGAATCACCAAGGGCCTCTAATTAATCAATTCTTCACCCACCGATCAAAACCCTAAAGCAAGGGCTAGCCACCGACCACTTTCCTACTCTTCTCCTTGCGTCGCCGGCCACAAGGCCTCTCAACCTCACCGACCATAAGGAGGCTACCGAGGAGAAGCCAAGGAAGAAGATCTAAGAGAGGACTCTCCTTTACCAACACCAACCAACCACCAACCCTCTCAACCTTGCGCCGCAAGCTTGCACCGCCACCCCCCTTTGCGCCGGCCGCCCACTTCTTCCTCTCCCTCGCCGCACACCACAAAAGGACGAGGACACCCCTGCCTTTGTCTAGTAGTAGCCGGCCACCAAGTGGAAGCGAGGAGGAGAAGAGATGATGGAAGAAAGAAGAAGAAGAAGAAGGAGCTCTTCCTTCTCCACCCGTCGGCGCCCTAGGAGAGAGAAAAAGAGAGAGGATGTGAGGAGATGCCTTGGGTTGGATGATTAATTGATTCACCTTGGTTTCATGATTCCATGGGGTATATATAGGGCTATGATAGGGACCATGAGAAGGAGTTGGGTTTTGGCCCACTAATGGATCCAAATCCGATCCATTAATGAAGATCCATTCCACTAAAGAATCTCCATTGAACTTCCTCATCAACCCCCCATATTTTCATATGGGCTCCACCTATTATGAGTACATCCATCTCCCCGTATTTAAGATATCGAATGTCCGTCGGTTAATTTAAATTACTGACAATTTTAATTAATCAACCTCTAACTCCTTGACTAGTACCACTCATCCTTATCATCATGTTGGACCAAGTCCACCTGCAGGGTTTAACATGATAAACCTTATGAGCTCATCAAAGGGGCATCATCATCCCGACTCACCAGGACACGGATTCCGTCTATAATCAATGACACACCAGGTACATAATATTATCTCCCTACTTACCGGGCCTATTGATTTAGCAGAATAAATCTCGCCATTGATAAATCAAAGAAATAATTATTAAATACATGTGTCCGTTATTATATCGGGATTTAGAGCATGTACTCCATAATAAACCGAGGTCCGATCCAATTATAAAGTCAGTACAAATTGGATCACCTCTATGTTGGTTTTGCTCAATACACACAAAGTGCACTAGTGTAATTCTATGGTCAAGATAAACTACACCTAATTACACTACAACCATCCTGATGGTTTGTCCAACTCCATCTCGGTTGTGAGCCTCTACTTATACTTTGCAAGGGATTGATAACATGATCTTCTGTGTGTCACCACACACCATGTTATCTACAATGCAAAGTAACAGACAATTATGCACATACTAATATAAACATGCATCAGTGTTGTTGTGATTCTCTTTCAAAATGTAAATGTTCATAGAAAAAGACAAGTCTTTTAGTATACATCTAACAAGGTCCTCACCAATCCCGAAGCTTTAGGCCGGCTAATTAAATAGATGACGGAGTTAAGCGAATATGGTATTGAGTACCGGCCTCGAGCCGCTATCAAGGCACAAGCTCTCTCAGATTTCATGATGGAGACTGTCCCAGAGTTCGAGGCTGAGTGAATATGGAAGATCTATGTGGATGGGTCCTCCAACAACCGGCACAGCGGGGTCGGGGTGTTAATGGTCTCCCCCAGGGGACACGTTACATTTATCCCTCTGGCTCAGGCGATCCTGGCGGGCTTGCAAGCAGCCAAGCACATGGGGGCCACTCGGGTTACTGTACACTCGGATTCCTAGCTCATGGCACAGTAAATAAAGGGTGATTTCGAAGTAAGATGCGAGTGCCTATGGAAGTATGTGCTCCTTTACGAGCAGCTGAAGGCCTCCTTCACGGAGGTTATCTTGCAGAAGATCTCCAGGGCAAACAACGCCAAGGCCGCCGAACTAGCCAAACTGGCTAGCTCCATTTCAACCTGGCAGCTAGATGAGCCTAGCGCCCTGGAAAAGACGGTAGCACAGATTGGAGAGGACGCAAGAGGCGACACCCGGATCGATTGGAGAGATCCGTATGTGGAGTTCTTACACAGTGGGAACATTCCGAGCATGGACCAAGGAAGCCGACTATTCTGCCGCGGGGCACCAATTTACGCTAGTGGGCGACCAACTATACAGGAGGGCCTTTACTCGACCGCTCCTCAAATGTGTCGAACCAGAGGAGGCCAACTACGTGATGCGGGAAGTACTAAGGCATCTGCGGGAGTCATATTGGGGGGAGATCTCTGTCTAGAAGATTATCCTGGCAGAGTACTTTTGGCCCACTCTCCAAGCCGACATTCTTAAATTTGTGTCCGAGTGTGAAGCTTGCCAGAGGCATCAACATGTGACTCATCGACCGACTGAGCCCTTGAAGGTTTCTACGGTATCTTGTCCCTTCGATCAGTGGGGAATGGATATTGTAGGCCCCTTCCCAATCGGTCCACAACAGAAGAAGATTCTGCTGGTTCTTGTCGACTAATTTTCCAAATGGGTAGAAGATGAGCCCTGGCGCACATCACGAAGGCGATGGTGATGAAGGTCCTATGGAGAGACATCATCTACAGATACGACATCCCCCACAAGCTGGTGTCGGACAATGGAAGATAATTTTCTGGACACAAGCTAAAAGAATGGTGTGAGGGGTTGGACATTCGTCAAGCCTTCACTCAGTAGCATACCCGTAGGGCAATGGACAGGCCGAGGTCGTCATCGTGAAATCCTCAGGGGACTCAAGATAAAGCTAGATCAAGTCAGAGGCAGCTGGGTCGACGAACTCCCCAGCATCTTGTGGTCCTACCGTAACACTTCGCGAGAAGGAACATGCCAGAGCCCTTTCCAGCTGGTGTATGGGGTTGAGGCCGTCATTCCGGTGGAGGTAGGGGAAGAGTCCACCTGACGACAACACTATAACAAGGAGGACAATGATCAAGAGCGGCTGATTGACCTAGACCTCATTTCATAGGTGCGGGATAGAGTCGCGGCTCGGCTGGAAGCGTATCGACGAAGGATGTAGCAAGCCTATAATCGCCGGGTGATCGCCCGCAGCTTTGAAGTCGGTGACAAAGTCTGGAAGAGGATTAAACTAGTCGGCGACCCTGGGAAGCTGGAGCCGCAGTGGGACGGACCATATGTTATCACCAAAAAGCTCACAGGGGGCAGCTATTATCTAGAAGATGACAAAGGCAAGGGGATGGAAAGGCCATGGCACGCCAATCATCTTCGCCCTTATCACACTCGGTGAGGTGTTGAGTTGTTTGCTTAACTTTTGTATTTCTTTGTTTGCACTGCCTTGCAGTTTAATAAATAAAAAGAGCCAATGAAATATTACTCGAAAAGCGCCGAATCTTTGCCTGAGCAAAACCCTACTACCTCTGCGGTGAGTGGGCTTGGCGTCGGTGCTGCACATGCCCGGCCAAGAGCAGCAAAACCCTACTACCTCCACGGTGAGTAGGCTTGGTCTCGGTGCTGCACATGCCTGGCCAAGAGCTACAAAACCCTATTAACTCCGAGGTGAGTAGGCTTGGCGTCGGTGCTGTACATGCCCGGCCAAGTGCTGCAAAACCCTACTACCTCCGCGGTGAGTAGACTTGGCGTCGGTGCTGCACATACCCGGCCAAGAGCTGCAAAACCTTACTACCTTCTCGGTGAGTACGCTTGGCCTCAGTGCTACAAATGCCCGGCCAAGAGCTGCAAAACCCTACTACCTCCGCGGTGAGTAGGCTTGGCCTCGGTGTTGCGCATGCCCGGTCAAGAGCTACAAAACCCTACTGATAGACCTTGTCGTTTGCTAGAGGGGGTGAATAACATTTTCTCGATCTTGTCTTCCTACAATGTTAGCGTGCGCAAACGGAAATACTAATAACAAAATTAAACAATCGCTAACACCAAACCTTTACGTAGTTCAAAGATAAAGCTCCTACTCCACGGCTGTCCGTAAAGTGGACGATCCTGATCCGTCGGTGGATGACTCCCCGGATGACCTCCGGTTAGCTCGTGTAGCTCTTTGTGGGTGGAGAAACCTCGCCACAATCCGGATAACACTCCTGAGTACAAAGACTACTAATTGGCTTTTAACCAAAGCCAATTTCGTCAAGAACTCTCAGCCAAAACTGAGCCTTTTTAAATAATGCTCAAGGTTGAGAAGACCATTACCAGTCGACTGGTCCAAGGCCAGTCGACTTGTCCCACTTGAATTCGAACGTTGCAACTCCAACATTCGAATTTCCAGCCACCACCAGTCGACTGCCCCATTTCCAGTCGACTGATCTTTCTGTGGCATATACCAGTCGACTGCCCCAGGGCCAGTCGACTGGTCCACCCCTAAACCTAGGGTTTCCCTTCCCGAGTACAGTTCTCTCACACTCGGACCCTCACGACTTAGCTGACTCTTCACCAGTAGCCTCGACCTATTGCCTTCAAGGCCTTTTCGACTTTGGCTCTCGTCCCTTAGATGCACGCAAGCCCACGGCTCGTCTCCCCATGCCATCCTTCGCGTATGCCTCAAAGTCCGCTTCCCTCGGCTCATCGTCCTTTCTATATCCATGGTCCCTTGGAAAGCCCACGGCTTGCCTCCATGCCATCCTTCACCGTACCCGAAGCCGTCCAGCTAAGTCCATATGTATCCTACAAGACCTACACACTCACATACACATATCAAACACAAGGGTAAACCTAACTTGAACCCTTTGCCCAAACATCAAAATACATTATCACTCCGGACCATAGATTGCCCCAACAATCTCTCCCTTTTTGATGTTTGGCAATATGTTTAAGTTAGGAAAAACAAATAGCAAATACAAAGCTTATAAGCATTTGGACTTATGTTGCCAAGGCTCCACCTTGGACTTACAACGCCAATGCGTATGCAATGTAAATATGCATGGATCCTATCCCAAGGTATCCCCACACCTAAACCTCCCCAATGAGTTTAGGACTTTTTCAAAAAATGGGTTTTTTAAAATCTCTCCAAGTCTCCCCCTACATTGGACTTACAAAGGCTTTTTAAGAACCTTTCCAGGGTTCTTTTTACGCCACCAACTGAGCAACAATGCTCCCCCTTTACCTAAGCTCCCCCTAGACCTAGGATTTCTTGCAAAGGCTTGTTTGGTTTTCCACTTAAACCTAACACTTCTCCTCCTTTGCCACACATCAAAAGGACTCCAACAAGCTCCCTCTTTTTGGACCCTTTAACTTCTAATGATCATAAACATAGTGTATTAACCCCCATAAGATTACACACTTATTTTACATCATTTGGACACATTTCAATTGCTGAAAAACCATTTTAGCCCATATCAGTCGACTGCCTTCTTGGACCAGTCGACTGACACCCTGAAAACCTCATTTTCAATATTTTTGACCCAATTTCAGAAATGCACCAGAAATTCCACAAATCTCCAAAAATTTTCAAATTTTGTGGAGAGGTTTTTGCTACCCATATCTACTTGGAAAAATACACTAAAAATGTATCTATCACCAATTCCAAGATTGATAAAACCCAAAACTAGCTAAATGGTTCACTTGAAACTTGCCCTAAAGTTCTAATTTTGGCTTCCCCTTGATGTTTTTCCCATACCAAATACAATGCATCCCTAGCATTGATTTATATGGTATTTATACATCAAAACTAACTTTCACGCAATATGACCCCAATGTCATATTTCCATGCATGATACACAAATCCAATGTGCCAAACCTATGATTGAGACTCAAATCCGTCTCCACATCCCTTGACACCCTTTATGACCCATCTAGACTTCCGAGAGAAATCCTCCGGGATCCATAGACCATGGGCCTCAACTTGGCTCCTAGAGCTCCCCCTTGAGCTCTTAGCCATAGACACCTCCCTAGGTGACTCAACAAACACTAGACCACACCGGTGTACCTCCGGTGACTCTTGACCTACAACCTTAACTTTCTTAACTTTGGACACCTTGTCCTTAGTTAAGACTTTCTTCTTGCTTTTACATGACATCCCCTTGTATTTTTGGATTTCCCCTCCTTGCCATAGTTATATGCAACCCTAGCATATTTCTTTTTATTGACATTGGAGAACTTAGATCGGTATCATTGTTGGATTTTTGACTACCCAACCTCATACCTAACCCCTTAGATCCAATAGTGAATCTCTCTAAGGGTTTCTCCATTTCTTCAAGTCTTGCCCTCAAGACTTGATTTTCGAACTCTAGAGCCTCAACCCTAGAGTCAACATGTCCACATTAGACATTCCTAGACCTACCCACCTTTCTAGGCATATGTCTCCCCTTCTTGGATTTGTGCCTTGATCATTAACCACCTTTCTTCCCTTAGCCGTGATAGTTTGGGTCTTTCTTGGTCTAGCTTTGGTAATGATTTCCTAGAATTATCTACCTTGTTAACCCTATTCCTATCATTATACCTAAATCCATGATCATTCTTAACAAGCATATAAGAATTTGAAATTGGATTCAATTTTAAATAAGGAATTACCTTCTCTTTTACCTTTGAAGCTCCCCCTTGACTTGAGCTCATCTTCTTCTCCAATTTCGTCAAGTGCGCCAATTTCTTGATTTCTCCTTTCTTTGGGCACTTGGTGTGGTAATGTCCATGCTCACCACACGTGAAGCAAATTATATGCTTCTTATCCTTCTTTGCTCCATCCCTACAACTCATGTTAGTTTTCAAATTATTTGAATTGAGTTTAGGGGTTACCTCCTTTTTCTTACCCAATGGATATTTGTCCTTGTAGTGTCCCTTTTGATTGCACCCAAAGTAAATTATGTGATTATTTAACTTTGTTTTGATGGAGGTAGAAGCTTCTTCTTGCTCCGGTATTGAGGATGTCTCTCCTCCCCCTCAATCCTTGACGTGGAGACTTCTTCTATTTCCTCCTCACTTGAGGATGTGGACGATTCAACTCTCTCCCCCTCTTCGGATGTTGAACTTGACTCATCTTCCGATTGGTCCTTCTCCTTCTCTTGGACCAATAACCCCTTTTCCTTGGACTCCTCTTCTCCTTGTTCTTGTGTCGAATTTTCATGTAGAGTTATCACCTTTTTCCATAGCTCACATGCATTCTTTTATTCTCCTATATTTGACATAATATATGAAGGTAATAAATTTAATACAATTCTAGTTACCTCCTTATCCGCCTCCACTTACTCCGTTTGATCCTTGGTCCAATACCGAGGTTGAAGGCGTTTTCCCTTCTTGTCCGTTGGAGCTTTAAATGGAACTTCCAATGCGGTCCAATGATCCCAATCCATTTGGAACCACGTCTCCAATCGCTTCCTCCAATAATTAAAGTCATTTCGATCGTACAAAGGTGGGATCCGATATCCCATCCAAGCGGACCTTCTGACTCCATCTTCCTCTAGCACCTTTTGCTCTCCCGGCGGTTAATCCGTAGATAAGCGAACTTTGCTCTGATACCACTTGATAGGACCTTGTCGTTTGCTAGAGGGGGTGAATAGCAATTTTCTCGATCTTGTCTTCCTACAATGTTAGCGTGCACAAGTGGAAATACTAATAACAAAATTAAACAATCGCTAACACCAAACCTTTACGTGGTTCGGAGATAAAGCTCCTACTCCGCGGTTGTTTGTAAGGTGGACGATCCCAATCCGTTAGTGGATGACTCCCCGGATGACCTCCGGCTAGCTCGTGTAGCTTCTTGTGGGTGGAGAAATCTCACCACAATCCGGACAACACTCCTGAGCACAAAGACTACTAATTGGCCTTTAACCAAAGCCAATTTTGTCAAGAACTCTCAGCCAAAACCGAGCCTTTTTAAATAGTGCTCAAGGTTGAGAAGGTCATTACCAGTCGACTGGTCCAAGGCCAATCGACTGGTCCCGCTTGAATTCGAGCATTGCAACTCCAACGTTCGAATTTCCAGCCTCCACCAGCCGACTGCCCCATTTGCAGTCGACTGATCATTCTGTGGCATATACCAGTCGACTGCCCCAGGGCCAGTTGATTGGTACACCCCTAAACCTAGCGTTTCCCTTCCCGAGTACAGTTCTCTCACACTTGGGCCCTCACGACTCAGCTGACTCTTCACCAGCAGCCTCGACCTGTTGCCTTCAAGCCCTCTTCGACTTTGGCTCTCGTCCCTCGGATGCACGCAAGCCCACGGCTCGTCTTTCCATGTCATCCTTCACGTATGCCTCGAAGTTCGCTTCCCTCGGCTCATTGTCCTTGTTATATCCATGGTCCCTCAGATGCACACACAAGCCCACGGCTTGCCTCCATGCCATCGTTCACCGTACCCGAAACCGTCTAGCTAAGTCCATGTGTATCCTGCAAGACCTGCACACTCACATACACATATCAAATATAAGGGTAAACCTAACTTAAACCATTTGCCCAAACATCAAAACACATGGTCACTCCGGACCATAGATTGCCCCAACACCTACTACCTCCGCGGTGAGTAGGCTTGGCCTCGATGCTACATATGCCCGGCCAAGAGCTGCAAAACCCCACTACCTCTACGGTGAGTAGGCTTGGCCTCGGTACTACACATGCATGGCCAAGAGCTGCAAAACCCTACTACCTCCATGGTGAGTAGGCTTAGCCTCGGTGCTGCACATGCCCGGCCAAGAGCTGCAAAACCCCTACTACATCCGCGGTGAGTAGGCTTGGCCACGGTGCTCCACATGCCCGGCCAAGAGCTGGAAAACCCTACTTCTGTTGAGGCAATCCATGGTCCAGAGTGACCATGTGTTTTGATGTTTGGGCAAAGAGTTTAAGTTAGGTTTACCCTTGTGTATTTGATATGTGTATGTGAGTGTGCAGGTTTACACATATTGACTTAGCTGGACAACTTCAGGTACGGTGAAGGGTGGCATGGAGGCAAGCCGTGAGCTTGTGTGCACCCGAGGGACCATGGATAGAAGGGACGATGAGCCGAGGGGCGCGGACTTCTAGGCATGCGTGAAGGATGGCATGGAGGCAAACTGGAGGCTTGTGTGCACATCTGAGGGACAGGAGCCAAAGATGAGGAGGGCGTAAAGGCAACAGTCGAGGCTGTTGGTGAAGAGTCAGCTAAGTCGTAAGGGTACGAGTGCTGAGGGAATGTACTCGGGGAAATCCTAGTGGTCGAGTGCTGAGGGAATTATACTCGGGGAGGAAAACCTAGGTGGGAAGTCGATTGAGAAACATCACAGAAATATCAGTCGACTGCCTATGGGGCAGTCGACTGGTAGTGGTGACTGAAAATTCGAACGTTAAGCTGTAACGGTTAAATTTCAGTGGGGGCAGTCGACTGCCCTGGGAGCAGTCGACTGGTAGCGACTCTTTCAAGTCATGAGCTCTATTTAAAGGAGCTCGGGTTGGCTGGGAAAGGGTTGACGAAATGAGCTTGGTTAGAGCTCATTAGTAGTCTTTAGTGCTCAGAAGCGTGTCCGAGTTTGTGGCGAGGTTTCTCCACCCACAAGGAGCTACACGAGCTAGCCGGAGGGCATCCCGGGAGTGATCCGCCGAAGGATCGAGGGATCGTCTACCTTACGGACAGCCGTGGAGTAGGAGCGTCATCTCCGAACCACGTAAAGGTTGGTGTTAGCGTTGTTTGTTTTATTGTTTAGTTTTCCGCTTGCGCACGCTAACGTTGTAGGTAGAAGAAAGTCGAAAATTGCTATTCACCCCCCCCCCCCCCTCTAGCAAGGCATCATGATCTAACAAGTGGTATCAGAGTGAAGGTCCGCTCTAGTTGGAATAACTGCCAAAAGAGCATAAGCTAGAGGAGAGAATGATGGAAGACAAGTTGGGTGACGACATCAACACTCCACCTTCGTATGATCGTGAAGATTTCGACTATTGGAGAGCGAGGATAAAGACTTGGTTTGGAATGGAGTGGGAATGCATAATGGTGCTAGAAGAGCCCTTTGAGATTCCAAAGGATAAGCATGAGATGAAGCTTCGACCTAGATATTGGGATAAAGAGCAACAAGCACAATCTAGGGCAAATAAGAAGGTAATTGATGTATTAGTTAATATTTTGCCTAATAATATATTGAGTGGTGTAGGTGAGTATAAGAATGAGTATGAGTTGTGGAATAAGATGGAAGCATTTCATAAAAGCCCTACCCAAGCTCAAATGGTGGAAGAGCCAAAGGAGATAAGCCTAATGGTCCAAGAAAAAGAAAAAGAATTGTCAACACAATCAAGTGAAAGGTCATCCACTTCATCAAGAGAAGAAGAGGTGTCAAATTCAAGGATTGAGGGGAGGAGAGACCCTCATCAATACCAGAGCAAGAAGAGGCTCCTACCTCCGCCAAAGCAAGGACCAAAGACAACATCATTTGCTTTGAGTGCAATGAAAAGGGACACTACAAGGACAAGTGTCCAAAGGGTAAGTAAAAGGAGGTAAACCCTAAACCCATTTCAATTTCTTCTAAATCTAACATGGGTTGTAGGAATGAGGAAATCCAAAAGAAAAGGGAGAAAATTAGATGCTTCACGTGTGGTGAGCTAGGATACTACCACACGAAATGCCCAAAGAGTGGAAAGCTCAAGAAAATGGAGCATTTAAGAAATTGGGAAAAAGAAGAAAGGAAGAGGAGATCACATCAAGGGGGAGCTCCAAGGGTAAGGGAGGTGATCCCTAATTCTAAGCATATTTCACATTTATCTATGTATGCTAGAAATAATGAAAAAATGCTTGCTTGTGCATAATCATGGATTTAAATATCATGATAGGAGTATGGTTAGTATTGTAGATCAAAAACCAAGAAAAATCATGCATCATGATAAACCCAAGACCTTTGTACCTAAGGATCAAGGCATGAATCCCAAGAAGGGGAGACATATGCCTAAGAAGACAGGTAGGTTTAGGAATGTCCAAGGTGGACATGTGGATTCTAGGGTTAAAGGCCTAGAAAGAGAAAATCAAGCTTTAAGGGAAAAGCTTGAGAGGTTAGAGAAAACCCTATATAGATTCATTGTAGGATCTAAGGGTTTAGATATGATGTTGGGTGGTCTAAAACCTAACAATGATAGATCGGGGTTGGGATACCGATCTAAGAGCTTCAATGCCAATAAAAAGAAATATGCTAGGGTAGCATATGATTATGACAAGTAGGGGAAGTCCAAAAATGGCAAGGGGGTTCCATTTAAAGGGAAAAAGAAGGACTTAACCAAGGACAAAGTGTCTAAGGTTAAGAAGATAAAGTTTGTAGGCCAAGAGTCACCGGGGGAACACCGGTGTGGTCTAGTGTTTGTTGAGTCACCTAGGGAGGTGGCTAGGGCTAAGAGCTCAAGGGGGAGCTCTAGGAGCCTTTGGGATAAATGGTGAATGAATCTCGAGAGGTGTTCTCCTAGAGGTCTAGATGGACAATGAAGTGTGCCAAAAGAGTTGGAGACGGACTTGAGTCTCAATTCTTGGGTTTTTGGTACATTGGATTTGGTTTTCGTGCATGAAAAGATGACATTGGGGTCATATGACATGAAAGGTGATTTTTGATGTATAAATTGTTGGATCGAGAGAAAACGATAGAGGGGGGGGGTGAATATCGTTACTCGTTTTTCGGATAAAATTAAGAATAAATGCGCAGCGGAATAAACAAAACACAAAGACACAATCGGTTTTACTTGGTTCAGAGTCGCGGTCGGCTCCTACTCCAAGGCCCACGGTCGTTGACCGTTTACTGCGGGCAATACTATAATCGCGCAAAACAATTTACAAAAGGATGATTACAATGATAGTGCAGTAAGAAAAAAACACAACTCTTGGTTACCGACGTCCGGTGTGGAATGTATCTTGGAGCAGAAGGACGTCGTCGGCGCTTGTATCTCGAGTTGGGAGGTTTCTGTAGCAGAGCGCCTCGAGTGGAAGAGCGTGAAAGCGTTGAAAAACTTGATGTTGAGAAGCCTTGGTGTTGGGTGCTATTTATAGCACTTCGGGGCGCCCTGAACGTTGGGGGCGCCCCCCACGTGTCAACCGATCCGAAATTACCTCGGTCAGCCCTTATCCCACTCGAATAGGGCTGAGGATTGACTCTGGGGGCGCCCGGGACGCTGGGGGCGCCCTGGTTGACCATTTCAGCGAGCTTCTCGGCTGGATAAGAGTTATCCGCTTCGTTGACTTGTGTGCGGGGCGCCCTGGGCACTGGGGGCGTCCAGGAGCATGAGGGTGCCCTGCCCAGTAAGCTTCCGAAGCGTACTTGTGCTGATCTCCTCTTTGCCTTGTACTTAGGGCGCCCGGGTCCTTCCGGGCGCCCAACCTAGCTGCTACCTCACTCCTTTGAGGCTTTCTGAGCTGCAGACACTCGTTCCTTTGGTCCTGCATCCAAGGTTAGTACGAAACAAGATGGAGCAAGTATATAAGTAAGTTTTACAGCCTTAGCTGTCTTGGTTCTGACTTTGGGTCTCCCAAATGGAGCCCTAGGTCAAACCGACGCCTACTGTTCCCTCGACGGGGAACGCGTCCTCACCTACTCCTCTCAGGAGAATTTACCTGTTGCCAACCGGCTCCTCCGGTTGGACTTTTGCCTAGCGTTCCTTCGCCAGGTCTTGGATACCAAGCTGTCCTTCGCCCGACGCCCAGCAGTCCTTCGCTAGGTTTTCGTATCCTAGCAGCCCTTCACTAGGTGCCTAGCAGTCCTTCGCTAGGTCTTGGATACCAAGCTGTCCTTCACCCGGTGCCTAGTAGTCCTTCGCTAGGTTTTCGTATCCTAGCAGCCCTTCGCTAGGTGCCTAGCAGTCCTTCGCTAGGTCTTGGATACCAAGCTGTCCTTCACCCGGTGCCTAGCAGTCCTTTGCTAGGTCTTCGTATCCTAGCAGCCCTTCGCTAGGTGCCCAGCTGTCCTTCGCTAGGACTTAGGGTTTCAGTGCCTAGCATTCCTTCGCTAGGTGCCTAGCATTCCTTTGCTAGGACTTCAATCTGCACACTCAAGCAGCATGTTAGATAACAAATAAGACTTAACTTTTGAACCCTTTGTCATTTATCAAAACACAGGTTCGACTTGGGTGCTTCTGCACCAACATAAATGTCATATAAGTTAATGCTAGAGATGCATTGTGGATTGGTATGGGCAAAGACATCAAGAGAAGTTAATACACAACGTTTGTGGTTTTTAAGGTTAAAGAATCCAATAATTGGGATTTTGTTAGAGCTCTTTTTGATGTGTGGCAAAGGGGGAGAAGTGTTGGGTTTAAGTGGGAAACCAACACACTTTTATAAGAAATCCAAGCTCAAGGGGGAGCTTAGGTGAAGGGGGAGCATTAGTTGGCAAAGGGGGAGAAGTACCTTTGCAAGGAAAACCTACTCAAGGGGGAGTTTTGTTGAGGCAGTCGACCCTTAAATGATTGGAAGATCATGATTTTGATGTGTGGGCAAACATGTTTAAGGTTAGAGTGTTATGTTGTATTTGATGTGTGTGATTGAGTTTGCAGGACTTGGAGAATCACACATGGTGGACATATCCGAGGGATGAGAGCCGAGGGAGGAGAGCTCCAAAGGACAAGCCGGAAAGTGGACTTCGAGGGCACACGTGAAGGGTGGCATGGAGGCAAGCCAAGGGAAGGCTTGCGTGCGCATCCGAGGGACGATAGCCAGAGGAAGAGGACTTCAAGGGGCGAGCCAAGGGAGCAGACCTGAAGGCACACGCGAAGGAGAAGGTCCGGAGTGGCTGAAGCCGAGCTGTGAGGCAGGGCAGTTGACTGGCCCTATGGCAGTCGACTGCCAAAACCCATAGAAAGTTTGCGGCCTCAGACCAGTCGACTGACTTTTGGGCAGTCGACTGGTATACCCCCGAAACTAGCCGTTGGCTAGCAATTAATGCTAGGCTAGTCGACTGCCCCAGGGGCAGTCGACTGGTGCGTGCTGGACAGATTGCGAATCTGTCCTGTTCACCTATAAAAGGAGCACGTTTTGTACGTGTACGGTACGGTTCCGTACAGTAACGAAGTGCTGTCAAATTGTAGAGAGATTCTTGCTTCCTCTATTGTATTTTTGCATCTGTAAAGAGGAAGATCTTGCTGTAAAGGTTTCTCCACCTCAAGGAGACTTTTCGATAGTGAAAAGTGGTGCTCGCGACGTGGATCCTTGGACTAGTCACCAATCTGGGTGGATACCAAGTAACTGATAAGTGTTAGCATTGTTTTTAATTCTTTTGCATATTATTTCCGCTGCGCTAACAATTCTGTAGAGTCCAAAGATCGAAAAAGTGCATTCACCCCCCCTCTGCACGCCTAAATCGATCCTTCAGTTGGTATCAGAGCCGGTGCATTTCGGAAGATCTAACAGTCAACCGGAGCAATTATATGGCGTTTCAAGAGGGATACTCTACTGCACGACCACCGTTCTTCGACGGGAACGACTTCGCCTACTGAAAAGGTAGAATGCAATACTACCTTATGAATGACATAGAAACTTGGATAAGTGTTGCAGATGACTTCGAGGCGCCCGTCGATGAAAGAGGAGACCCAACACCTATGAGATCATGGCCTAAGGAGGTGATTAAGAGGGCGCAGTCAAATGCCAAGGCCACCACCACATTGCAATGCTGGCTCTCGAAGGAGCAACTAAACAAGGTGGGGCCGTTCAAGAGCGCCAATGAGCTATTGGACAAGTTAGTTGAACTGAACGAGGGGTCAAACGAGTCCAGAAGAGCCAAGAAGGACTTGTTGGTGGCCCAACTGCAATCCCTTTCCATGAAGAGCAACGAGACCGTCAGCCAGCTGCATGGAAGGGTAAAGGAAGTGATAAACGAGCTCCATGTAATTGGAGAGAAAATCGAATACCGGGACATGGTCAGGTATGTTTTACAAGCCTTCCCGAGAACCACCCTGTGGGCATCCATGGTTGATGCTTACAAGGTATCGAGGGATTAATCTTTAGTCAAATTAGACGATATATTTTGTGAATTTGAACTGCACGAGCAAGCTAACATTTCGGCCAAAGAGAAAGGTATTGCTTTTGTTGCAGAAAAGGAGAAGAAGAGGAGGAAGGAGAAGAAGAAGGTGATCTACTCATCGTCATCGGACTCAGAGGAGTCAAGTGCCTCTATGGATAGTGACCAAGAGGCCTTCATGGTAAGGAAATTTCGTAAAGCATTTAAAAGTTTTTCTAACAAGTCATATGCTAGGAAAGGGGCCAAAGGTAAGGGTAAGGCCAAGGACATAATCTGCTACAACTGTCACCAAGAGGGACATATGAAGAACGAGTGCCCCCAATTGAAGAAAAGGGATGACAAGAAGGAAGAGAAGAAAAAGAGTGACAAGAAGAAATCAAAGGGAAAGGAGAAGGGTGCTACCAACCTCAAGGCAATATGGGATGACCCCTCATCTTCAGAGGAAGAAGAAGAGCAAGTCTCCCACTTCGCTCTTATGGCGCAAGATGACTCAGACTCATCGGATGATGAACGAAGCTTAAGCAGTGAAGATGAGAGCTCCTCCACTTCATCATCAGAATCAGAAGCTTCGGTAAGTGAGGTATACCACTTACCCTCCTCTACTTTAGTGAAAATAATTTCTAGCACGAACATGGACTTAACTAAGGCTAGAAGTAAAATTAAGGATCTCAAAGAACAAATTGCCATGATTAGAGTAGAAGCTATTAAACTTAAAGATTTGCATGCTAGTTCTACTTCTTTACATGTTTCACACCTTGAAAATGAAAATAGGGAATTAAGGAAATAGGTAGATGACCTCACAAAGGCCCTTAGGAAATTCCAAGTAGGATCTATAACCTAGATATGATCATAAACAGTCAAAGGGCTGTATATAACAAGGCGGGGTTGGGTTATAGGCCTAAGACCAAGGAGGTAGCCTTTGTTTCACTCACCAGTAGGATTGGTGCATCTAGGAGATTAGGGGCTAAGGGAACCACAAAGAAGGCATGGGTACCTAAGAAATTTCTGAATGATGCTTATGGATCAAAAATATGGGTACGAAAAGAGTATGCTTTCCATGTTGTCTAGGTAAAGGTGAAGGAGGCTCCAACCTTGTGGATAGTAGATAGTGGATGCTCAAGACACATGACCGGGGATGTGAGCAAGTTCACCACTATTAGCTACCTAAGAGAAGGGACGGTCTTCTTTGAGAATAGTGGAAAGTTGAGGATCATTGGTAGGGGCACAATTGAGGTATCTTCCACTATTTCGATTCATAAGGTACTTTTAATCAAAGATATGAAGTTTAATTTATTAAGTGTGAGTCAACTATGTGATGCCGGCTTTAAAGTAGAATTTCATGCTAAGAAATGTGTAATAAGGCAAAGTGATTCAAATACTATCATATTAGAAGGGTTTAGAGAGGCAAACTTATATTTCTTGATCTATCTTATGCTACTAACAATGTTGTTAAGTGTCTTATGTCCAAAGAAGAAGAAGGGTGGTTGTAGCACCGGAGACTTGGACATGTCAACATGAGGAGCATTGCAAGGGTGGCCAAGGAAGAATTGGTGAAGGGACTCCCAATGATCAAGTACAAGAAGAACAAGTTGTGTGATGCATGCCAAGAAGGTAAGCAATCAAAAGCATCACACATAGGTAAAACTCTAATCACCACTTCCTTACCTTTAGAACTTTTGCATATAGATTTGTTTAATTGCCATAGTACTCCATCACTTATAGGAAGTAAGTATTGTCTAGTGATACTAGATGACTTTCCTAGGTTTACATGAGTCTACTTCTTGAAACATAATGATGATACCCTAGAAATCTTTATAGGATTTAGTAAAAGGGTAGAAAACGAAAAGAACATGAAAATAAACCAAATTAGGAGTGACCATGGTGGGGAGTTCCACAATTCTAGCTTCACACAATTTTGTGTTGAAAATGGGTACAAGCATGAGTTTTCATGCCCAAGGACTCCTCAACAAAATGAGGTAGTTGAGAGAAGGAATCGAGCCCTACAAGAAGCTGCTAGGACTATGCTTAATGCGTATTCTCTTCCTAGCTATTTTTGGGCCGAAGCGGTTAACACTGCTTACTATATCCAAAATCGGGTGTGGTACATAGGTTTTTAGGAAAAATATCTTTTGAACTATGGAATGGAAGGGTACCACAAGTCTATTATTTTAGAGTCTTTGGATGTAAAGTCTATATTTTAAACACCAAAGACGACATAAGGAAGTTTGAGTTAAAAGCAGATGAAGGAATTCTAGTAGGGTACTCCTTGGCTAGTAGAGGGTATAGAGTCTACAACAAGAGGACAAAAGTAATTGAGGAGTCCTCAAATGTTAAGTTTGATGAAACAACTAGTACATACTCTAGGAAGGCCTCTATTGATAAAGACATAGAGAAGGTTCAACCCCTTGCCCAAAGAATCCAAGACCTACATTTGGAGGGCAATGATCAAGGGGGAGTAAGAAGTACCCTAGAGGATGAGGAAGAAAGAGTAAATGAACCTACAACCTCTAGGCCCTTGAGACATCACCATGATCACCCCATTGACCAAATAATGGGTGATGTCACTCAAGGAGTAAGGACTAGATCATACTTTAGGGATCAAACTAGTCAAATATCTCTAATCTCCCAATTAGAACCCAAGAATATTGATGAAGCATTGGGAGATGTTGATTGGGTCTTAGCCATGCAATAAGAGCTAAATCAATTTGAGAGAAGTGAAGTTTAGGAGTTAGTTCCTAGGCTCAATGATTGTACTATAGTAACCACTAGATGGGTCTTTAGGAATAAACTAGATGACCAAGGTAAAATCACTAGGAACAAGGCTAGATTAGTAGCTAGGGGGTTTAACCAAGTTGAGGGACTAGATTATGATGAAACTTATGCCCCCGTAGCTAGGTTAGAATCAATTAGAATTCTACTAGCCTATGCCGCTCACATGGGTTTCACACTCCACCAAATGGATGTGAAGTCGACATTCCTCAATGGGAACATTAAGGAAGAGGTCTATGTAGAACAACCCCCTGGGTTTGAGGACCCTAACTATCCAAGACACGTGTTCAAATTAAGAAAAGCCTTATATGAATTAAAACAAGCTCCCTGAGCTTGGTATTAAAGGCTTTCCTCATTTCTAGTGTCTAAGGGGTTTAGGAGAGGAACAATTGACCCTACTTTGTTTCTAAAATCTAAGGATAAGGAAATTTTTGTTGCCCAAGTCTATGTAGTCGATATCATCTTTGGGTCAACAAATAATGATTTCCTACAAGAATTCATCAAATGTATGGAAGATGAATTTGAAATGAGTCTTGTAGGAGAGTTAACCTTTTTCTTAGGCCTTCAAGTTAAGCAAACTAATGAAAGTACACATGTCTTTCAAACCAAATATGCTAAGAAGATGTTAAAGAAATTTGGTTTAGAAAATGCTAAGGTAGCATCTACACCCATAGGAACCAATGTGAAAATGGATAGTGACATTGAAGGGAAAATGGTGGACTCTAAACAATATAGGAGCATGATTGGTAGCCTTCTATATCTAACCACTAGTAGACCCGACATACTTTTTGCGGTAGGTATGTGTGCAAGGTACCAATCTTGTGTCAAAGAGTCCCATTTGGTTGTAGTCAAGAGGATCTTAAGGTAAGTGAAAGGGACCCTCAATGTCGGACTTTGGTATCCTAGAACCCCTAGTGTTGATCTAATTAGATACACCGACTCGGACTATGCGGGTTGTAAGCTAGATAGGAAGAGTACAAGTGGAGGGTGTCAATTCCTTGGATCTTCCTTAGTTAGTTGGAGTAGTAGGAAACAATCATGCATTGCCCTATCAACAACGGAAGCCGAATATGTGGCAATGGGTGGGTGTGTTTCTCAACTCCTTTGGATCATGCACACCTTAGAAGATTATGAGCTACATTACACCAAGGTCAAAGTCTTGTGTGATAATGTAAGCATAATCAATTAAACTAAAAATCTGGTTCACCATTCTAGGATAAAACACATTGAAGTGAAACATCACTTCATTAGAGACCATGTGGCAAGGGAAGACATAGAACTACACTATGTTGAATCAAAGTCAAACCTAACCGACATATTTACCAAGCCTCTTCCCGAATCGGAGTTTACATCCTTAAGAAGAGGCCTTGAAATGTGTTTTGTGGAAGTACAGGGTGAACTTGGAGATATTAGCTTTGAAAAAGGGTGCTTGATCCATTAGGGTGATACATTTGGCTCACTTGTGCTTGTGGCACATTGTTGAACCATTGAGAGTATCAAAATATGAAAACTAGACCAACTATGGGGAAGGCAAGTGTTTAATCAATGGACACTTTGCCCAAAGATCATAGTTGGACATTTTAAATCCTTGAAAACCTTTTTATGCTTTACATACTTTGCATGGTTTTAAAAGTCATATGATTGCAAAATTGATTTCAAAGTTGATACAAAATGTAGTGGTTTTCAAAGCTTTTGGATTTTATCAAAGTCAGCATGCTTTGAATTTTACATGGTTTAATATTTTCCCTAGATAGAGTATACATTCAAACATGTTGCAAAATTTTACAATTTTTGGAATTTTCTGGGAGGTTTCTGAAATTCGAAGAAAACCTGAAAAATCAGACTGATAGCGTATCAGTCGACTGCCCTATGG
>JAGFNQ010004959.1:678404-707943 GCA_024364735.1 Boesenbergia rotunda
CTGTAGAGTCCAAAGATCCGAAAAAGTGCATTCACCCCCCCCCCTCTGCACGCCTAAATCGATCCTTCAGTTGGTATCAGAGCCGGTGCATTTCGAAAGATCTAACAGTCAACCGGAGCAATTGTATGGCGTTTCAAGAGGGATACTCCACTGCACGACCACCGTTCTTCGACGGGAACGACTTCGCCTACTGGAAAGGTAGAATGCAATACTACCTTATGAATGACATAGAAACTTGGATAAGTGTTGCAGATGGCTTCGAGGCGCCCGTCGATGAAAGAGGAGACCCAACACCGATGAGATCATGGTCTAAGGAGGTGATGAAAAGGGCGCAGTCAAATGCCAAGGCCACCACCACATTGCAATACGGGCTCTCGAAGGAGCAACTAAACAAGGTGGGGCCGTTCAAGAGCGCCAAAGAGCTGTGGGACAAGTTAGTTAAACTGAACGAGGGGTCCAACGAGTCCAGAAGAGCCAAGAAGGACTTGTTGGTGGCCCAACTGCAATCCCTTTCCATGAAGAGCAACGAGACCGTCAGCCAGCTGCATGGAAGGGTAAAGGAAGTGATAAACGAGCTCCATGTAATTGGAGAGAAAATCGAAAACCGGGACATGGTCAGGTATGTTTTACATGCCTTCCCGAGAACCACTCTGTGGGCATCCATGGTTGATGCTTACAAGGTATCGAGGGATTTATCTTTAGTCAAATTAGACGATCTATTTTGTGAATTTAAACTGCACGAGCAAGCTAACATTTCGGCCAAAGAGAAAGGTATTGCTTTTGTTGCAGAAAAGGAGAAGAAGAGGAGGAAGGAGAAGAAGAAGGTGATCTACTCATCGTCATCGGACTCAGAGGAGTCAAGCGCCTCTATGGATAGTGACCAAGAGGCCTTCTGGTAAGGAAATTTCGTAAAACATTTAAAAGTTTTTCTAACAAATCATATGCTAGGAAAGGAACCAAAGGTAAGGCCAAGGACATAATCTGCTACAACTGTCACCAAGAGGAACATATGAAGAACGAGTGTCCCCAATTAAAGAAAAGGGATGACAAGAAGGAAGAGAAGAAAAAGAGTGACAAGAAGAAATCAAAGGGAAAGGAGAAGAGTGCTACCAACCTCAAGGCAACGTAGGATGACCCTCATCTTCAGAGGAAGAAGAAGAGCAAGTCTCCCACTTCGCTCTTATGGCGCAAGATGACTCAGACTCATCGGATGATGAACGAAGCACAAGCGGTGAAGATGAGAGCTCCTCCACTTCATCATCGAAGTCAGAAGCGTCGGTAAGCGAGGTATATCAATTGCCCTCCTCTACTTTAGTCAAAATAATTTCTAGCACGAACATGGACTTAGCTAAGGCTAGAAGTAAAATTAAGGATCTCAAAGAACAAATTGCCATGCTTAGAGTAGAAGCTATTAAACTTAAAAATTTGCATGCTAGCTCTACTTCTTCACATGTTTCACACCTTGAAAATGAAAATAGGGAATTAAGGAAACAGGTAGATGACCTCACAAAGGCTCTTAGAAAATTCCAAATAGGATCTAGTAACCTAGATATGATCATAAACAGTCAAAGGGATGTATATAACAAGGTCGGGTTGGGTTATAGGCCTAAGACCAAGGAGGTAGCCTTTATTTCATTCACCGGTAGGATTGGTGCATCTAGGAGATTAGGGGCTAAGGGAACCACAAAAAAGGCATGGGTACCTAAGGAATTTCTAAATGATGCTTATGGATCAAAAATATAGGTACCAAAAGAGTATGTTTTCTATGTTGTCTAGGTAAAGGTGAAGGAGGCCCCAACCTTATGGATAGTAGATAGTGGATGCTCAAGACACATGACCGGGGATGTGAGCAAGTTCACCACTATTAGCTACCTAAGAGAAGGGACGGTCTCCTTTGGGAATAGTGGAAAGTTGAGGATCATTGGTAAGAGCACAATTGAGGTATCTTCCACTATTTCGATTCATAAGGTACTTTTAATCAAAGATATGAAGTTTAATTTATTAAGTGTGAGTCAACTATGTGATGCCGGTTTTAAAGTAGAATTTCATGCTAAGAAATGTGTAATAAGGCAAAGTGATTCAAATACTATCATATTAGAAGGGTTTAGAGAAGCAAACTTATATTATCTTGATCTATCTTATGCTACTAACAATGTTGTTAAGTGTCTCATGTCCAAAGAAGAAGAAGGGTGGTTGTGGCACTAGAGACTTGGACATGTCAACATGAGGAGCATTGCAAGAGTGGCCAAGGAAGAATTAGTGAAGGGACTCCCAATGATCAAGTACGAGAAGAACAAGTTGTGTGATGCATGCCAAGAAGGTAAGCAATCAAAAGCATCACACAAAGGTAAAACTCTAATCACCACTTCCTTACCTTTAGAACTTTTGCATATAGATTTATTTGATTGTCATAGTACTCCATCACTTGTAGGAAGTAAGTATTGCCTAGTGATAGTAGATGACTTTTCTAGGTTTACTTAGGTCTACTTCTTAAAACATAAGGATGATACCCTAGAAATCTTTATAGGATTTAGTAAAAGGGTAGAAAACGAAAAGAACATCAAAATAAACCGAATTAGGAGTGACCATGGTGGGGAGTTCCAAAACGCTAGTTTCACACAATTTTGTGTTGAAAATGGGTACAAACATGAGTTTTCATGCCCAAGGACTCCTCAACAAAATGGGGTAGTTGAGAGAAGGAATCGAGCCCTACAAGAAGCCACTAGGACTATGCTTAATGCATACTCCCTTCCTAGCTATTTCTGGGCCGAAGCGGTTAACATCGCCTGCTATATTCAAAACCGGGTGTTGGTACATAGGTTTCTAGGAAAAATACCTTTTGAATTATGGAATGGAAGGGTACCACAAGTCTATTATTTTAAAGTCTTTGGATGTAAAGTCTACATCTTGAATACCAAAGACGACCTAAGGAAGTTTGAGTCAAAAGCCTATGAAGGAATTCTAGTAGGGTACTCCTTGACTAGTAGAGGCTATAGAGTCTACAACAAGAGGACAAAAGTAATTGAGGAGTCCTCAAATGTTAAGTTTGATGAAACAACTAGTACATACCCTAGGAAGGCTTCAATTGATAAAGACATAGAGGAGGTTCAACCTCTTGCCCAAAGAATCCAAGACCTACATTTGGAGGGCAATGATCAAGGGGGAGTAAGAAGTACCCTAGAGGATGAGGAAGAAGGAGTAAATGAACCTACAACCTCTAGACCATTGAGACATCACCATGATCACCCCATTGACCAAATAGTGGGTGATGTCACTCAAGGAGTAAGGACTAGATCATACTATAGGGATTAAACTAGTCAAATAGCTCTAATCTCCCAATTAGAACCCAAGAATATTGATGAAGCATTGGGAGATGTTGATTGGGTCTTAGCCATGCAAGAAGAGCTAAATCAATTTGAGAAAAGTGAAGTTTGGGAGTTAGTTCCTAGGCCAAATGATTGTACTATAGTAACCACTAGATGGGTCTTTAGGAACAAACTAGATGACCAAGGTAAAATCACAAGGAACAAGGCTAGATTAGTAGCTAGGGGGTTTAACCAAGTTGAGGGACTAGATTATGATTAGACTTATGCACCCGTAGCTAGATTAGAATCAATTAGAATTCTACTAGCCTATGCCGCTCACATGGGTTTCACACTCCACCAAATGGATGTGAAGTCGGCATTCCTCAATAGGATCATTAAGGAAGAGGTCTATGTAGAACAACCCCCTGGGTTTGAGGACCCTAACTATCCAAGACACGTGTTCAAATTAAGAAAAGCCTTATATGGATTGAAACAAGATCCCCGAGCTTGGTATGAAAGGCTTTCCTCATTTCTAATGTCTAAAGGGTTTAGGAGAGGAACAATTGACCCTACTTTGTTCCTAAAATCTAAGGATAAGGAAATTTTTGTTGCCCAAGTCTATGTAGACGATATCATCTTTGGGTCAACAAATAATGATTTCCTACAAGAATTCATCAAATGTATGGAAGATGAATTTGAGATGAGTCCTGTAGGAGAGTTAACCTTTTCTTAGGCCTTCAAGTTAAGCAAACTAATGAAGGTACACATGTCTTTCAAACCAAATATGCTAAGGAGATGTTGAAGAAATTTGGTTTAGAAAATGCTAAAGTAGCATCTACACCCATAGGAACCAATGTGAAAATGGATAGTGACATTGAAGGAAAAATGGTGGACTATAAACAATATAGGAGCATGATTGGTAGTCTTCTATACCTAACCGCTAGTAGACCTGGCATACTTTTTGCGGTAGGTATGTGTGCAAGGTACCAATCTTGTGCCAAAGAGTCCCATTTGGTTGTAGTCAAGAGGATCTTAAGGTATGTGAAAGGGACCCTCAATGTCGGACTTTGGTATCCTAGAACCCCTAGTGTTGATCTAATTGGATACACCGACTCGGACTATGCGGGTTATAAGCTAAATAGGAAGAGTACAAGTGGAGGGTGTCAATTCCTTGGGTCTTCCTTAGTTAGTTGGAGTAGTAGGAAACAACTATGCATTGCCCTATCAACAACGGAAGCCGAATATGTGGCAATAGGTGGGTGTGTTTCTCAACTCCTTTGGATCATGCACACCTTAGAGGATTATGAGCTTCATTACACCAAAGTCAAAGTCTTGTGTGATAATGTAAGCACAATCAATTTAACTAAAAATTCGGTTCACCATTCTAGGACAAAACACATTGAAGTGAAACATCACTTCATTAGAGACCATGTGGCAAGGGGAGACATAGAACTACACTATGTTGAATCAAAGTCAAACCTAGCCGACATATTTACCAAGCCTCTTCCCGAATCGGAGTTTACATCCTTAAGAAGAGGCCTTGGAATGTGTTTTGTGGAAGTATAGGGTGAACTTGGAGACATTAGCTTTGAAAAAGGGTGTTTGATCCATTAGGGTGATACATTTGGCTCACTTGTGCTTGTGGCACATTGTTGAACCATTGAGAGTATGAAAATATGAAAACTAAACCAACTATGGGGAAGGCAAGTGTTTAATCGATGGACACTTTGCCCAAAGATCATAGTTGGACATTTTAAACCCTTGAAAACCTTTTTATGCTTTACAAACTTTGGCATGTTGTTAAAAGTCATATGATTGCAAAATTAGTTTCAAAGTTTGATACAAAATGTAGTGGTTTTCAAAGCTTTTGGATTTTTATCAAAAGTCATGCATGCTTAAAATTTTATATGGTTTAATATTTTTCCCTGATAGAGTATAACATTTCAAACATGTATGCAAAATTTTATAATTTTTGGAATTTTCGACAATTTTCTATGAGTTTCTGAAATTCGACAGAAAACCTGAAAAATCAGACTGATAGCGTATCAGTCGACTGCCCTATGGGTATTCGACTGGCACGGCTGATTTCAGCTGCTGTGAGAATTTTCAAAAATCAAAAATTCTCTCACGTGATACCACGGGTTTTGGTTGCTTGAGGCAATCTCTTTGATGGTGTCAAAGGGGGAGAATGGGTGGTTTAAGTTAGAATTTTAACTTGGAATGGATGGTTTAAGGTTTCTTCTAACTTAGAACTTGAATGTTTAAAAATGGAGAAGACATGGATTAAGGGGGAGGTACCTCTTAGGTTCTGATATGTCTTATATTTTTAACATATTGTTGTTGTTAAGTGGAAACTTAACTTGGATTTAGATTAGAATTGAAAATGGGGAGAAGACATAGATTAAGGGGGAGGTTGCCTCTTAGGGTTACTATGTCTCATTTGTCAATTACTATCTGTTGTTATTGTTATTGTGGCTATTATTTATCTCTAACTTAAACATATTGCCACGCATCAAAAAGGGGGAGATTGTTGAGGCAATCGACCCTTAAATGATTGGAAGATCATGGTTTTGATGTGTGGGCAAACATGTTTAAGGTTAGAGTGTTATGTTGTATTTGATGTGTGTGATTGAGTTTGCAGGACTTGGAGAATCACACATGGTGGACATATCCGAGGGACGAGAGCCGAGGGAGGAGAGTTCCAAGGGCAAGCCGGAAAGTGGACTTCGAGGGCACACGTGAAGGGTGGCATGGAGGCAAGCCAAGGGAAGGCTTGCGTGCGCATCCGAGGGACGATAGCCAGAGGAAGAGGACTTCAAGGGGCGAGCCAAGGGAGCAGACCTGAAGGCACACGCGAAGGAGAAGGTCCGGAGTGGCTGAAGCGGAGCTGTGAGGCAGGGCAATCGACTGGCCCTGTGGCAGTCGACTACCAAAACCCACAGAAAGTTTGCGGCCTCGGACCAGTCGATTGACATTTTGGCAGTCAACTGGTATACCCCCGAAACTAGCCGTTGGCTAGCAATTAATGCTAGGCCAGTCGACTGCCCCAGGGGCAGTCAACTGGTGCGGGCTGGACAGACTGCGAATCTGTCCTGTTCACCTATAAAAGGAGCACGTTTTGTACGTGTACGGTACGGTTCCGTACAGTAACAAAGTGCTGCCAAATTGTAGAGAGATTTTTGCTTCCTCTATTGTATTTCTACATCTGTAAAGAGGAAGATCTTGCTGTAAAGGTTTCTCCACCTCAAGGAGACTTTTCGATAGTGAAAAGTGGTGCTCGCGGCGTGGATCCTTGGACTAGTCACCCATCTGGGTGGATACCAAGTAACCGATAAGTGTTAGCATTGTTTTTAATTCTTTTGCATATTATTTCCGCTGCGCTAACAATTCTGTAGAGTCCAAAGATCGGAAAAAGTGCATTCACCCCCCCCCCCCCCTCTGCACGCCTAAATCGATCCTTTATTTATCTCTTTGCCTTACGACAGACTCGGTGAACCTATGCCTCACCTTGAAACTCACAGAGTCTTTTTGACTAAGTCAAAAGACTATCTCGGGCCAAGGGGCAAATGTTTCGATTCCTCAGACCCAATGTACCGCCAATGAAGCCGTAAAGGATATATACCGACCGCCATAACATTTCTTCTTCGCTACACCACTAGTCTAATCAGTCAGCCACACTTCCTTCGATTAGATTTAAAGGGAGGGACTTGTGATGGGGTTGAGCACCTCGTAGCTGACACGTGGACTGAAGAAGCTATGTGCCAGGATCTACCGAGTCTGGGCGACTCTCTTTCCTTGGCTCCCGAGGCTCCCTCGGGAAGGTGGATCCCCGAGACCACCTCGGGGTAGACCTACTTTTGGAATGCACCAGGAGGATACACGTCCGAGATCACCTCAGGAGATTAGGTCCTGGGATCACCTCGGGAAGGCGAGCCCCCGGGACCACCCGGGCCAAAAGGCCCCGAGACCACCTCGGGGTAGCAGAGCCCAATGAGCACTCGACCTCAAGTAACCATCCTCCTTTCTTTGGATCTGTGGATAATCATGACCCGCAAGACACGGTCATTAAAGACTTAATCATCACAATGGCCTAGATTTAATGGCTGCGACGGCTATTACAAAGATTATCCAGCAACCGACAATCAAGGGAACGTGGAGAAGAACGTGCGACACATGGGACCACCGTCGCAGGTATAAAAGGTAGTCCAACTCCTCCGGTAAGGGGGTTATGCTCTCTTCGCTACTTGTATATTTTTCCTGCTTACTACTCCCCTTCTCCATCGAGGCACTGACTTGAGCGTCGGAGTGGGCTCCGTCGAACAACTTCCGGCATGTCCCCCTAACGCTCATGTTGATCTCGCAGGGCACAGAGTTCCTCCCCTCTTGTCAGCATCCACGTGGGCTGAACCTCGGTGACTGGCCATCGACGTCGATTCCTTCCAGAACACTTGTCTTACAGTTGTGAGTGCAAATACAATAATGAAATAAGAACAATACAACTTTTAATAAATCAAACCGAAAGTGAAGGTCTCGGCCAACTCTAGAAGTCTGAAGCGTCGCACACTTCTTCCTGGAGCCTCCTTGGTCGCAGAGCTTCGTCTTAGTGCTTTTTCTTGGCAGAGAATGAGTAGTCGAATAGAGAAATTGATTTTTGAAACTTCGGCTCGAATCCCCTTATATAGTAGTTATTTGGGCGCCCGAGAACCTATATGGGCGCAATCCACGTCATCAAATTTGATCCAGCCAGCGCACAGGGCGCGCAAGGATAAGGATGGCCTCTCGGGCACCCCCATGTCATAGGGGCGCCCGAGTCATGGGGGTGCTCCCATGCCTTGAGGGCGCCCGGGAGCTCCTGATCCGGGCCTTGTTTGTTTGCATTTGCTCTCCTATCTTGCCTCCAGCTCCAGGTTCCTGCAAGACAAACAAACACAAGACAAACAAATAATCTTAAGCCTAAATTCTGTAAGTCTACCTAACCTACTAGGCTTTTGCTTGGAGTTAACTCTCCTAGACTTTTCTATCTAAGGTCAGCTCCTTAGAGTTTTCCACTGCCTAGCTTCACTAAGACTTTACCTTGTCTGGCTTCACTCACCAAGACTTTTACCTAGCTTCACTCACCAGGATTTCATACCCAACCCCGCGGCCAGGTCTTCATGCCCAGCTTCACTCACCAGGACTTCGTCCACCTAACTTCACTCACTAGAACCTAGCTTCACTCACCAGGATTTGATGTTCGATCCTCGACCAGGATTTCGTGCCCAATTCCTCAAACCAGGACTTTGGTGCCCAACCCTCGGCCAGGTCTTCGTGCCCAATTTCTCGAACCAGGACTTCATGCCCAGCTTCACTCACCAAGTCCTCGGTGCCTTGACAAGGAATTCTTTACTAGTCATCTGATCATGACTAGACTTCTTTCTGCCAAACATCAGGTCCTGTTTGGCTTAGGCCTTGGTTTAACCAACCAGATAGGTTTTAGTCTCTTTGCCAAACATCAAGTCTTGTTTGGCTTATCCTTTGGTCAAATTGACCAACCCTGGGTTCTCTGCCAAACATCATATCCTGTTTGGCTAACCCTTGTTCTAACTAATCAAACCTTGGTATATTGTCAAACATATCAGATCTAGGTTTGATCACTCTGCCAAACATCAAGTCATGTTTGGCTAACTCTTGGTCAAACTGACCAACCCTGGGTACTAATCACTCTGCCAAACATCAGGTCTTGTTTGGCTAACCCTTTGGTCAAACTGATCAATCATGGGTTTATCCTACCAAACATCAAGTCTCGTTTGGCTTAACCGTTGGTTAGATTGACCAGACCTTGGTATATTGTCAAATATCGAAACACTAGAGGTTGATTGTTTATGTCTGATGGTTTTTGCACCAGCAATCCCTCCTTTTTGATGTATGACAATAATCTTAAGTTAAGTTTTGGTTTAAGAGTTTTAGGTCAATACTTTAGAGAAAAAAATTGAAAAAAAATCTAACATAAATTAGATTAGAATTTGAGATTTAGATTATTAATTAAGATTTAAATTTTTAAGAATTAAATTAGAATTTCATATTTGTTCAATTAGATTTGAATTTTAAGCGTCAACCAATAATTTTGGATCTAATTACAACATTTTCATTAATTCAATTAAGTCTTATTTATCTATTATTTCTTTTGATTTTAAGTCTTCAAGTTTATTTAATATTTCTATTTTATTTGAATTCTTGTACGCTTTTTTAATAATAGCTTCAATTTTGATGAATTCATCTTCATATTCAGAACCATCTTCATCTTCAGAGTTATATTCAGAATTATTAATTAAAGTTGTATTATAATTTTCAAAATAAGTAGAATAATTTTTAAAATTACTAATTAAAGTTTCATTATTATCTTAAAATTAGAATAATTTTCATAATTACTAATTAAAGTTTCATTATTATCTTCAAAATTAGTAGAACAATTTCAGAATTACTAATTAAAGTTTTATTATTATGTTCAGAATTATTAGAATTATCTTCAGAATTATTAATTAAAGGTTAAGTATTATCTTCAGAAATATTAATTAAAAGTGAAGTATTATCTTCAAAATCATTAATTAAAGATGGAGTATTATCTAATTTATTATCTCAGAAACATTATTATGTTCTACCCGACCACGGTTCGGAACTGACGGTTCGACAGTTCGGAACCGCCGGTTCAACGGTTCGTGGGAGGCCGACCCTTAACCTTAACCGCCCAAGCCGGTTACGGTTCACGGTTCGGAACCGTCGATTCACAGCTTGGTTCACAGTTCACCACGGTTCGTCACGGTTCGAGATTATTATATTAAAAAAATTAAAAATTAAAAATTAAATTTAAAATATAAAATTTATTAAAAAAGGGCTTGCACTTATATAAGTTGCCTACGTATCCCCATAGGGTATCGGGGAATCAAAGCCCACGTAGTTCTTTTATATTTTTACCCTTTTACAATCTTTATCACTCACTTCCATTTCCTCCCGTTCCCGTTGTATTCGATCCTTCAGTATCAAATTCTTTGACTTCGTCTTCTGAAAGTTGCATTCCTTGGATTCTTTTCTCGGCTCTGGTCCAATCGTCTAGTAATGCTTCAGCTTCAATGAGTCGGGAGACATAGTTGATCGTCGTTCATCTAATATATTGCCGCCGGCATTGAACGTCTGCTCCACAACAACAGTTGACACTGGAGAAGCTAAAATTTCTTTTGCGATCACGGAGAGAACGGGATAGCTTTAAGCCTTCTGTGACCACCACTTCAAGATATCGAAATCTTCGCTATCTACTTCATTAAAATCAAAAGAAGTCATAAAATATTCTCAAATTCCTGTGTGGAACTTGAGGATCCTCGTGGACGTTTCGTTCATTCTTTTAATAAAAGTTGTGCTTTTGTAAGTTTTAAATTAGTACTAGTAGGTTGTTATGTTTCAGAAATATTAGTTTGTATTCCATATTTAACATAATATTGATTATAAAGATCATATAAATAATTTCTAATATTATATATAATATTAACTGGATCTGGAGAAGAAGAATCTTTAATAGGAATTAAAGCGTCATAATATAAAGTTTACATTTCTTGTAAAACTTCTAATTTAAATCTAAGATCTAAAGCAAATACAATTAAATAAATTTCAGGAATAAAATAAAAATGTTTTTCCCATTTAGTTTTCATAGCTAATATGCATAAAGTTAAAGTTTCATTATTGATATGTTCATTTAATATTAATATTATACTAGAAAAATTCACTAAAACTAAATGAGCAGTGCGATAGTAAACACCGGAAAGTTGTTTAGTTGCATCGTTAAATACTTTTAAAATTTCACAAATATTACTACAAATATTTCATTATTGTGAAAATAAATATATATTAGTATTACTATTTTGTGTAAAAAATAAACATAATAAATCTTTATATTGAAATGAATCTTGTAATAATTGATATGTTGAATTCCAACGTGTTGGAGCATCACGTGAAAATTTTTTAGGTCTCATTCCATTAGCTTTACAAAATCTACCCCATTATTTCATCATAGATGGATGCTACCATAAATATGAAATTGCGATTCTAATTGGTTGAATATAATTTTCTAAAAATTTTAATCCATCTTGAACACATAAATTTAAAACATGACATACACAACGAATATGAAAAAATAAACCACCAATAACAGGTTGACAAATAAATTTTAGTTCATCTATAGAAGCGGTATTAGAACTAGCATTATCTAATGATATTAAAAATATTTTATGAGTCAATCCATATTCTTCTAAAATTAAACATAATAATTATGCAATGTTATGGGCAGTATGTGATTCATCAAAAACTCTATAAGCTAATAATCTTTTTTGGAGGATCCAAGAGTTATCAATCCAATGGCAAGTCACACCCATATAAGAATGAGTTTGCCAATGATCACTCCAAATATCGGAACATAAAGAAACTTTATTATTTAATTTACTAAATTCATCAATTAAATTCTTTTTTCCTTGTTTTACTAATCTTTTAATTGTACGAGTAAGTGTAGTCCTAGGAACACATTTAGCAGCTGGATTAAGAGATTCTTTACAAAAATCTTCAAATGTACATTTAGATCCAAAACTAAAAGAAAGATGTTCTATGGAAATAAATTTAGCTAATGATTCTCTTAATTTATTATCCGAATATAAAAATAAACTAGAATCAGTACTACTACCACTAGAAAATCTTGATAATTGTGTTTGAGAGCGGTGAAGCCCATATTCCATCGGGTGCTTCGTTTCTACATGTCGTTTCAACGACCCATAGTCGCCGCCGGCTTGGAATTTGTAGGAAGCATTACAATGCTTACATTTTGCACACAATTCTCCCGACGGAAGTGTGACCTTCTCAAAATATTTAGTGAAAATAGAAGATTTTAAAGGAGGATTTTTCCCGAACCTTAGAAGTAATTACATCAGTATTTCCTTGCATTTTGGGCATCAGAAGGTGTTGGGGTTGAGCCTCGGTCTCATCATTGGTGGATTGAATTTGAATGTTGGGATCCTCGTACGCTATTTCCTTTCCCCTCTAAGATCGAGATGATGAAGCTCCGTGACCACCTTCCATTATCGTCGAAAGATGAAGAACGCGTAGAAAATATGAAGTTGAAACTTGAGAATGAGAGATTGAGATTGAGAGAAGAGAAGATGTGTGTGAAAATGATGAAATGAACTCCTTATTTATAGAGTTTGGATCATAACAGTCATTAAATCATAGCCATTGATCAAAAAAGGGTCAAATGATCTCAATCGTTGAAAAAAAAATCAAAAAAATAAAAAAAACCCAATGGCACCGAACCGTCGGTTAACCGCCAGTTCGGCTGTTTTCAGCCCACGCGAACCGGAACCGGCCCGGCATCCTACCGGGCCAGTTCCGGTTCAGCCCGGCGAACCGGGTCAACGGGCCACTCGGCCCGGCAAACCGGCTCAACGGGCCACCTGGCCCATTGACCCGGGCGGGTTTCGGGCTGGACCCGACCCGTGGGCAGGTCTCTAATACTATTGAGACGATAGTCCCAGAGATGCTTTCTATTTTTAAGTTTCTAGATAGTTAACTCAACAAGAGTACCAAGTTGCAAGAATATACATACTCCTAAACTGTGATAAGATCAAAACCATATATAAGTGAGTTGACTTATCTAATCAAAATTCATCTCGTTGTGTTTGTTTTGTAGGACCATAGAGAATGAGAAAGGGGGTGAATCTCAATCGTTAAAAACTTCTTTTCTTTTTCATAAAACCAAAGTAAAATAGCAGCGAAAATAAAACTTAAGAATAAATGACACACTTGTATTTATTTGGTTCGGAGCCTTCGTCAACTCCTACTCCAAAGCTCACGATCCTTGATCGCTTTTGATGGGCAATTACTATAATTCTCCTCCGAAAACAATCGAAAGGAGAGATCAAATTCAAATATGAGAAGGATAGTAACAACCTACTATCTCCTTGAATGTAAATTCACAAACAAAATTATACCAACAATATGAATGAGGCTTTCAGCATTGTTATCGAAGTGCCTTCCGACGTAGTAGTAGCAATGCTTTCACATGCAACAGTAGAAGAGCCGGAGAATAAGTAATCAGTAAAAAGTTACTTCGATACAATCATAGGTTTTAATGTGTGTGTCAATAAGTTTAAGTTAGGATTTCATATTAGTTTGATGTGTGTTTGAGTCATGCAGGACTTGGTCGAACACACATGAGGAGCTTGGCACGACCAAGTGTAGGAGATCTCATCTTGGTGCTCGGGTCCTTGAGTCAGTGAAGGATGGTGCATCCGAGAGACCGATGGATGAGGAGCAACAAAGTGGAGCCGAGGGAAGTAGACTTCAAGGCATACGTGAAAGATTATATCAGGATGAGCAGAGGACTTGGATGCATCCAAGGGATGAGAGTCAAAAGAAAAGAGCTTCAAAGGACCACTCTGGAGAAGATGAGTGTGTGTGTATTAGGACCAATCGACTGGTGGGAGTACCTGTCGACTGATCTTTCTGTGGGTTTCGAACAGCAAGGAGCAGTCAACTGGTCTGGATGGCAGTCAACTGATCTGTTATCTAGCCATTTGACTAGCCGTTGGCTGAGCACCAGCCGACTAGGGTTGATAGCAGTCGATTGGTGTCGGGGCAGAGCTGTTTTGTTAATAACTCTCTCCTCTATTTAAAGGGAAGCTTTGGGATATGAAGAGGTTACGAAGTTATGATTGTAAACCTTCTTATTTCGTGCCTAAAGTTTCCAAAGTCTACTCTCTTCCTCAAACCCTAACGTGCATCTTATAAAGAGGAAGAAGACATTGTCTGAGGTTGTTCTGCATTGAGAAGGAAAAAGCTCTAGCCGGAGATTGTCAGGGACTAATCCACCGACAGATTGAGGGATCGTCAACCTCAAGGACACGTCGTGGAGTAGGAGCAAGGAATCTCCGAACCACATAAACGATAAGTGTTAGCGTTTGTATTCTTGATTTCATTGTTCTAATTTGTTTCCGCTTGATCAAAGCTAACTCTTGTAGAAAGAATTGATGGAAGATCGACAATGAGCTATTCACCCCCCCCTCTAGCCATATGATCATACCCAACAAGTGGTATCAGAGCGTACGGTTCGTTTCAGAAGAACTCACCATCAACCGAAACATCAAGATGACTTTTCAAGAGGGATATAGCACCGCACGACCACCTTTCTTCAACGGTAACGACTTTGCATATTGGAAAGGTAGGATGAAATATTATTTGATGAACAATATTGAAAATTAGTTTAGTATTATAGATGGTTTCGAGATACCAAAGGATGAGAGTGGAGCACCTCTCCTAACTAAATATTAGACAAAAGAGATAATGAGGAAAGCTCAAGCAAACACAAAGGCCACAACAACTACAATATGACCTTTCCAAGGAGAAACTATGCAAAGTTAGACCATTTAAATCTGCCAATGAGCTTTGGGAAAAAGTTTATTGAATTAAATAAAGAATCGAGCGAATCAAGGAGAGCCAAGAAAGATCACTTGGTAGCCCAACTTTAATCCTTCACCATGAAGACCAATGAGATTATGAGTCAATTGCATAATAGATTCAAGAAAATTGTGAATGAGCTTCATGTAATAGGTGAGAAAATTAATAATAGGGATCTTGTAAGGTATGTGCTTTAATCCTTCCCTAAAACCACCTTATTGGCTTCAATGGTTGATGCTTATAAGGTCTCTATAGATCATTCTTTAGTCAAGCTTGATGAATTATTTTGCGAATTTGAATTACATGAACAAACTAATGAATCTTCAAAAGAAAAGAGCATAGCTCTTATTATAGAGAAAGAGAGGAAGAAAAAGAAGGATAAGAAGAAGAAGGTTTCATCCTCATCATCCTCCGATTTGGAAGAATCAAGCGCCTCAATGGATAATGTAGTGATCAAGAGGCGTATATGGTAAGGAAGATGAGAAAAACATTTAAGCATTTTTCTTCTAACAAAACTCATGCTAGGAAAAGCTCAAGAAAGAAAAGTAGAAGGAAAATAATATGTTATAATTGTCAAGAGGAAGGACACATAAGGGATGATTGTCCCATTTTAAAGAAGAAGGAAAAGAAAAAGAAGGAAGAATAGAAGAAATCAAAAGAAAAAGGGGGAAAAGTTCAAAATTTAAAGGCAAGATGGGATGATTCTTTATCATCGGAAGAGGAAAAACACATTGTCTCCTACTTTGCACTAATGGGAGTTGACAATTTGTCCTCCACATCATTCGAGTGTGAAAAGAGCTCAAGTGAAGATGAAGAAGGGAGCTCAAGTGAAGAGGGAGGTCAAACATCGGATTCGAACATCTCGGTAAGTGAGACATACAATCTACCCACTACCACCTTAATTAAAATTATTTCTAGCACCAATGATGATTTATTTAAGGCTAGAAAAAAAATTAAATGTTTGAAAAATAATATTTGCATGCTTGAAGAGAAATTAGAATCCATGATTTCTAAGGATATGCATGTTTTTTCAAATTCAAATGTTTCATGTTTAGAAGAGAAAAATAAAAAATTAAGGAAAATGGTAGATTACCTCTCTAAAGCCCTAAAAAATTTGAAATTAGCTCAAAGACCCTAAATATAATTATTGGGAGCCAAAGAGCAAGTTTCAAGAAAACGGAATTAGAATACAATGAGTCTAGCAATGAAAAAGTCTATCATTGTTTACTTGCTAGAGGACAATTAAAGATCAAAACCCTAGATAGAAAATGGATCCTTAAGGAGTACTTAGTTAACCCAATTCAAAAGAATTTCTATTGGGTGCCAAAGTCAATCCTCAAGTGTTAGAGGATTTAGGGATGAGTCAACCATGTAAGTTAAATCGTATTTTTTTTTGAAATATGGTTGACTTGAGACTTTAAGGGAGAGCACTTAGCCAAAGTGCTAAGTGGGGATTACCTTTATTACATCTCATAATGACTTGATTTATGTCTTTATTTATACATGTGAGATGGCAGGATGATATTCACAATTCACTTATGCTTATGGCATTTTGATAGTTATGAAATGTATCATTTTAGCAATAATAGACCAACTATGGGAAAGTAAATATTTAATTAATGGACATCTTGATAAATATTTGATTAATGGACATCTTGCCCATTGATCATAGTTGGACATTTTAAATATTTTGAAAATCATTCTATGTTCTACTTATAATAGTATTCTGTTGAAAACATAGGAGTGCAAAACTAGGTTTCAAATTTGATACAAAACTTAAGTGTTTTTCAAGTTTTTGAGTTTTGGTAAAAAATTTAAAAATCTTTTGACTTTTGAAAACATATTTTTCCCTACTATAGGATATCAAAAGAAATATGTTAATAATATTTCATGATTTTTTAAATTTTCTAAAATTTTTAATACGTTTCTGAAATTCAAATCAAAAGGCTAAAATTTGAATCAAATTTTTGTCAGTCAACTGGTGCAGAAGGATAGTCGACTAGTCTTAGTGTTTCTTAGTGTGAGAAACATTCTAAGGGTTATTCGAGGGAATCGGTCGACTGCATCAAGTGTCAGTCGACTGATCGCATGATTTTCAAATTCTATTTTTTTCAAAGCTTTAAAATTGATCACACTTTGATACCATAGGTTAGAATTGATTAGTACAATCTTTTTGATTGTGTCAAAAGGGGAGAAATGGAAGGTTTAAGTAAGAACATTGGTTTAAATTATTTTTGTGCTAAATTTGAAAATTATGTGATAGAGCATAGGTTAAGGGGGAGCGTGGATGATTTTATGCTTCATGTTATACTATACTGTTAATATTAAATTATCATTTATGCCTAACTTAAACATATTTCCACACATCAAAAAGGGAGAGATTGTTGGTGCAATCAGCCTAAGTTTGATTGATATGATCATAGATTTTGATGTGTATGTCAATAAGTTTAAGTTAGGATTTCATATTAGTTTGATGTGTGTTTGAGTCATGCAGGACTTGATGGAACAGACATGAGGAGCTTGGCGTGACCAAGTGTGGGACATCTCATCTTGGTGCTCATTGTTGAGGCAATCGACCCTTAAATGATTGGAAGATCATGGTTTTGATGTGTGTGGGTGAATATGTTTAAGGTTAGAGTGTTGTGTTGTATTTGATGTGTGTGATTGAGTTTGCAGGACTTAGAGAATCACACTTGGTGGACATATCCGAGGGACGAGAGCCGAGGGAGGAGAGCTCCAAGAGCAAGCCGGGAAGTGGACATCAAGGGCACACGTGAAGGGTGGCATGGAGGCAAGCCAAGGGAAGGCTTGCATGCGCATCCGAGAGACGATAGCCAGAGGAAGAGGACTTCAAGAGACAAGCCAAGGGAGCAGACCTGAAGGCATACGTGAAGGAGAAGGTCTGGAGTGGCTGGAGCTAAGCTGGGAGGCAGGGCAGTCGACTGCTAAAACTCATAAAGAGTTTGCGACCTCGGACCAATCGACTACGCTTGGGGCAGTCGACTGGTATACCCCGAAAACTAGCCGTTGGCTAGCAATTAATGCTAGGCCAGCCGACTGACCCTGGGGCAGTCGACTGGTGCGGGGCTGGACAGACTGCGAGTTTGTCCTGTTCACCTATAAAAGGAGCACCTTTTTGCACGAGCACGGTACGGTTCCGTACAGTGTCGAAGTGCTACTTGTCTGAAGAGTGTTTCATACTTCCTCTCTCATATTTCTTTATTCTGTAAAGAGGAAGATCGACTGTAAAGGTTTCTCTACCTGAAGGAGAGTTTTCGATAGTGAAAAGTGGTGCTCGCGGCGTGGATCCTTGGATTAGTCACCCATCTGGGTGGATACCAAGTAAACGATCATTGTTAGCATTGTACTTGTTTTCATTTGCATATTATTTCCGCTGCGCTAACGAATTTGTAGAGATCCAATCCGAAAAAGTGTTATTCACCCCCCCCCCCTCTAGCACGCCTAGACGATCCTTCAGTTGGTATCAGAGCCGGTGCATTTCGGAAGAACTAACCGTCAACCGGAGCAAATTTAATGGCGTTTCAAGAGGGATACTCCACCGCACGACCACCCTTCTTCGATGGAAATGACTTCGCTTACTGGAAAGGTAGGATGCAATACTACCTTATGAACGATATTGAAAACTGGATTAGTGTTGCAGATGGCTTCAAGGCACCCATCGATGAAGGAGGAGAACCAACACCGATGAGTTCCTGGTCAAAGGAGGTAATGAAAAGGGCGCAATCCAATGCCAAGGCCACCACCACACTGCAGTGCGGGCTCTCGAAGGAGCAACTGAACAAGGTGGGGTCGTTCAAGAGCGCCAAGGAACTGTGGGACAAGTTGGTGGAATTGAACGAGGGTTCAAACGAGTCCAGAAGAGCCAAGAAGGACTTGCTAGTGGCTCAACTACAATCCCTGTCCATGAAGAGCAACGAGAGCGTTAGCCAGCTACATGGAAGGGTAAAGGAAGTGATCAATGAGCTCCATGTGATTAGAGAGAAGATCGAGAACTGGGACATCGTCAGGTATGTTCTACAAGCCTTCCCGAGAACCACCTTGTGGGCATCCATGGTTGATGCTTACAAGGTATCAAGGGATTTGTCAATTGTTAAATTAGACGATCTTTTCTGTGAATTTGAGCTACACGAGCAAGCTAATGTCTCGGCCAAAGAGAAAGGTATTGCCTTTGTTGCAGAAAAGGAGAAGAAGAAGAGGAAGGAGAAGAAGAAGGTGGTTTACTCATCCTCATCAAATTCAGAGGAATCCAGCGCCTCCTTGGATAGCGATCAAGAGGCGTTCATGGTAAGAAAATTTCGTAGAGCTTTTAAATGTTTGTCTAACAAGTCCTATGCTAGGGGTAAGGCCAAGGACATCATATGCTACAACTGCCACCAAGAGGGACACATGAAGAATGAGTGCCCCCAATTAAAGAAAAGAGATGACAAGAAGGAGGAGAAGAAGAAGAGTGACAAGAAGAAGTCAAAGGGAAAGGAGAAGGGTGTCACCAACCTTAAGGCAACTTGGGATGATCCATCATCCTCAGAGGAAGAAGAAGAGCAAGTCTCCCATTTCGCTCTTATGGCACAAGATCAGTCAGACGCATCAGATGATGAACGAAGCTCAAGTAGTGAAGATGAGAGCTCCTCCACTTCATCATCAGAGTCAGAAGCTTCGGTAAGTGAGGTATACCATTTACCCTCATCTACTTTAGTAAAGATCATTTCTAGCACTAACATGGACTTAGCTAAGGCTAGAAGTAAAATTAAGGAGCTAAAAGAAGAAATTGTCATGCTTAGAGTAGAATCTACTAAACTTAAAGAATTGCATGCTAGTTCTACTTCTTCACATGCTTCACATCTTGAAACTGAAAATAGGGAATTAAGGAAAAAGGTAGATGACCTCACAAAGGCCCTTAGGAAATTCAAGTAGGANAACATGGTGTTGTGTCACACGGAAGATTATGTTATCAGTCCCTTGCTTAGTATAAATAAGATGCTTACAACCGAGATGGAATTGGACAACCCATCAAAATGATTGTAGTGTAATTAGGTGTGGTCGGTCTTGACCATAGAATTACACTAGTGTGTTTTGAGTACATTGAGAGGATCAAAATCCGAGGTTATCCAATTTGTACTGACTCGATAATTGGATAGGACCTCAAGATTTTATTATGGAGTACGATCCCTTAATCCCGATATATTAATGAGCATATATTATTATTTATTATTTCTTTGATTTACCAATGGACGAGATCTATTCTGTTAGATCGATAGACCCGGTAAGTTGGGAGATAATATTAATAATATGATGTGTCATTGATTATTGATGGAATCCGTGTCCTGGTGAGTCGGGTTGATGATGCCCCTTGATGAGCTCGAAAGGTTCATCATGCTAAACCCTGCAGGTGGATTTGATCCGGCATGATGATAAGGTTGAGTGGTACTAGTCAAGGACCCAGAGGTTAATTAATTTAAATTATTAGTAATTTAATTAATTAACGTGCATTCGAGATCTTAAACACGGGGGGATGGACGACTCGTAATAAGTGGAACCCATATGTAAATATGGGGGTTGATGAGGTAATTCAATGAGGGTCCTTTAGTGGAATAGATCCTCATTAATGGATTGGGTTTGGATCCATTAGTAGGCCAAGATCTAATTCCTCCTCATGGTCCTTATTGTAGCCCTATATATACCCCATGGTGGTATGAAACTAAGTAAATGATTAATCCAAGAGAACATAAAAAACCCTAAAATTTTCTTTTCCTCTCCTGCTCTCTCCCTCTCCCTCTCGCTTGGTGCGGCGCCGACTGCTCTTCCAAAGGAGCAAAAGTTGCTCACGCAACTTCTAAGCCGCGGTGCTTGCTCCAATTGCCTTCTGCAATTCGTGTTGCTGTGCTTGAAGAAAAAAAAAAGGCAACTCACGTTGTGGCAAAAGAAATTAAGCAAAAGCAACTTTTGCTTGAAGACAAAAGTTCCACTCACGTTCATGTGCATGTAAACGTGAATAGTTTAATTCACGTTGTTCGCATGCAAATGTGAACGGTGGATAAGGAAGAGAGGAAGAGTAGGAGCGCAACTTCTCTTCCAAGGGAGGTTCTTGGAATTTTGTGGAGAAGAAGACGAGGCGCTGGCGGCGGAAGAAATGAGTAGTAAGATTTATGTTCGGGTTATCTTCTTTCTTGGAGCGGCCAGCGGTATTCGTTTGGTTAGGGATTGGTTGGCGTAAGAAGAAGGGATCGACTTGGTGACTACGGTTCTTGGTAGATCGTCGCTCACACGACGTCCAAGAGGGGAGGGTCATACGGTAGAAGATCGTAAGGTAATGGAAGGTATAATTCTTCCTTGGCTCCTTTATTTATTTTGTGCCTTGTTTATTTACCTCGTCATTTCATGTTAATTAGTTAATTATTTTGATTATTTTTCATGATTAATAATTAACTAATTGGACCCCGACCATAAACACAAAAGCCAGCGATCCACTCGTAGTCTTTTTCGCGGTCGAACGATTGAGCAAATTACAAGGCCGGTCTTTGTGATTGGTCGAGTTGTAATTTGGATCGTTCGATACGGCTCGAGTTGGTCGTTGGGAGACGGGTCTCCATTCGGATTAATTTTTTAATCCGTAGACATGGAGAGCTCTCTCGGAACGACCGAGTATTCGTTTAGGAAACCCACCAAGCCATACCCAACAATTGGTATCAGAGCTGAGGTTTGTGAGTTTGTGTGTTTAGGATTGGTTAATTTTTGCATTGTTTCATACATTTTATTTTGCTGGATGATGCGTGGATGTGCGCAGGCTAACTTTGTGTTGCTGGCACGAGATTCCAACTTCATTGCCAAATATGTGTTGTGTGATTGATTTACAAATTCTTGTAATTAATTAATCCTCGGGGTTGATGAGGCTAGGTATTGATAGATACCATTTTATTAATCATTTGAGTTGCTAAAATCCATGTTTGACCTATGTTTTTATTGCTTAATTGTGAAATTGCCCTAGGTTTTAAAACTTTCACTTATTTTGGACTTAATTGCAAATTTACATTATTTTTGGATTATTTGGCCACTAATTTTTTGATATATTTTTGTAGGCAAGAAAGGATTCTGTGTAGGACCGGTGCCGTCGATAGAGGGGGGGGTGAATATCGATCGCGAAAAACCTTTCGGAAATCTTCGTGAAAAACTCGTTCGTTCTAGACTTAGAATATTAGTAGCGTAGCGGAAATGTAAAAACAGAAAAATAAATGCAGAACAGAAGGACACGCGGGATTTATTTACTTGGTTCCCGACCCCCCTGGGTCAGTACGTCCAAGGCCTATGTACTCGGCGTGAGTCCACTATTGGTCTCCTTTCCGGAATTTCCGGAGGCGGAGAAAACCCGTCTTACAGTTTACAATTACAATAAAAAAGATATTGAAAATTAAAGTACGGAACAAGTAAAAGCAAACCGAACACGAATATGAAACTCGGCCGATCTGGACCTCCGAAGTGCCGCGCACTTTCTCCTGGAGCCTCCCGGTCGTAGAGCCTCGTCTTTAGCGCGTTGTCGACGGTCAGAATGATCAGAACAGTACTTGGAAGTGGTGTCTGAAGCTAAGGGGTCGAAGCCCCTTATATAGGCCTCCTGGGGGCGCCTCGGACGCTGGGGGCGCCCCGGAAGACTCGGTCAATTCTTATCCTTGCGCCTACTTCGTTGTAGGTGATAAGACCTTTGACCAGGGCACCCTGGATGCTCCGGGGCCCCCGTGGAGGCTTATCCTGTGTTCTGGCTTCGAAACAGCAAAACAGCTACGAATCCGGGCGCCCCGGACGCTCCGGGCGCCCCGGACACTCCGGGCGCCCCGGACGCCCCGGACACTCCGGGCGCCCCGGACGCCCCGGACACTCCGGGCGCCCCGGACGCCCCGGTTGATACCTATTTTGACTGCATCACATTTCCTACTTCTTTAGTACTGTCTGGGGGCGCCCCCACTGCTGGGGGCGCCCTGGATGGCTGGGGGCGCCCCCAACACTGGGGGCGCCCTGGTTAGGGCCTCCAGCAGGGTGCTTTATCTTCCAATCTTGGTACCTGCAAGATATACAATCACAAAATATATATATATATATATATATAATAGTGGTCTTAAGGACTTGGTTCGGACTTCGGATTTGCACGAAACCCTAGGTCGAACCGGCACGAGTTCCTATCCCCGAGAACTCGCCCTTCACCTACTCCTTTCAGGAGACGGTTGCCACCCAGTCCTTCGGATGGACTTTTGCTTAGCCTCCGATTACTCCGGATCTCGAGACGCCCGAACCCCGACCCGTCTCTACTCCTGTCCTTAGTCATCGCTCAGCTAAGTTGCTCAGTCCCTTGGACCAAGACTTCATTACCTAGCAATCCTTCGCTAGATGCCTAGCAGTCCTTCGCCAGGTCTTCATTCCCTAGCAGCCCTTCGCTAGGTCTTTGTTACCAAACGGTCCTTCGCCTGGTGCCTAGCAATCCTTCGCTAGGTCTTCTATGCCTAGCAGCCCTTCGCTAGGTCTTCTATGCCTAGTAGTCCTTCAGTAGGTGCCTAGCAGCCCTTCGCTAGGTCTTAGGGTTACGATACCTAGCAGCCCTTCGCTAGGTGCCTAATAGCCCTTCGTTAGGTCTTGGGGTTACGATACCTAGCAGCCCTTCGCTAGGTGCCTAACAGCCCTTCGTTAGGTCTTGGGGTTACGATACCTAGCAGCCCTTCGCTAGGTGCCTAACAGCCCTTCGTTAGGTCTTGGGGTTACGATGCCTAGATTAACTAGGACTTTTCTTTAGCTTAGGTCACTTCTCTCTTACTCCCCTTTGTCTGTTCAATATATCACTGACTTAAGTGTATTGTCAAACATTAAAACACTTAAAGAGGAATACCATTGATGCAACTTGCACCAACATTCTGGACCTAGGGCATATTGGGTCAAACTTGAGTCGGAAGTGAACCGGATCGAATTATCAAGCCTACGATTAATCCGGGCCGTCCGATTCAAGAGCGGCTAGATCTGAGCCATTCGGGATCATCTGAAGCAATTTGAGCTAGGGCTAGGGTTGATCAAGCACCCTGATCAAGATCTGAAGGTTTCATTCCAATAAGAGCTAAATCAACCGTTGGATCAAGCTCGGAGGGCTCTAGATCATCCATTCAAAAATTAGCTTGATTTGGACCATCCGTTGCAAATCTGGAGGATCCGAGCTACCACAAGGTAGATCCTGACCCCAGATCATCATCACCAAAGTTTGGCTCAAATCAGAGCAAGATCAGCCGTTGGATTGAAGTGGATCAATCTGGACCGTCCGTGCTTAATTATTTAAGGAAAAAATCGCCGCAGCTTCCCCTTCATCGCGTCTTCGCTGCAACAGTAGGTTCTTCAGTTCTTCATCATTTTTTTCCATTTTTTTTCATCTAATCGAAGGCGTGATCACTCAATCCATCATCAGAGCAAGGGCTAGGTCAGTGAAGAGAGTCTCAGTGAGGTTTCAGATTGGAGTTTTGCTCAATAGTAAAGCTGCGTGAGGTTTCAGCAGTTTCACTACCCGAATTCAGCGAGCTCAGCTGTGCTCCATTTCCACTGCATCCGAGCTGACCAGAGGGGTTCCCTGGAAGGTTTCGGTCATTCCCTAATCCAAATCGCAAGCCATCACAGCGAGTTTGAAGAATTCGGAAGCAAATTTCATCTTGAGCAGGATTTGATCTAATTCGGTATCAGAGATTGCTCCTCACTGATTTGTTGAGCTTGCGGGTCCGAAGTTCACTCTTGATTGACGACCAAGGAGCTCTTGAGCTGAGGAAGGGTTGAGGAGTAGCTTAGATACTTAATTTTCATGTTTGGTAGCTGTAATTGGATTTCTGCACTTGTTCTGTTTTTGCATTTTCATTCCAGCAGCTTAATTCGAAGTTTCTGAATTGTTTATCTTAATTAGGTTTTAAATCTTCAAGTTATTTAGTGTATGAGCTTGTTTAGATGACAATTAGATTTAATTTCAGCTAGTTTGCAGTTTAAATTGTTGCGTGCCAAATTCCTAGTTCGCGTGCCAATTAATTCTGCAATTTCCTTTCAGTTTCTAAGTTTGTCTCAGATCTCTTATTTTCTGAATTGTTTCTTAGTCTCTTAATTGCTAATTCTTGCTTTAGCGTTAGATAGATAGCGTGTTTAGTTAAAATAGCACTTAATTGTAGTTTTTCATAATCCAATTGTAGCGTGCCAATTTCCATTTCTTAATTTCCGATTAACTTGTTGAGTATCAGTTTTCTTCTTGGAAATCCCTTTTAGCTTTCGAATTGTTAGGTTATTGTACCTTCAGTATGTTTACTTGGTTGATCTAGGTTGTTTCACTTGTAGCTTTATTTCTGAGCTTTATTTAACCGAATTTCTGCACACCTTCACATGATTTCTGTTTTGTTTTTGTCAATGGATTGAATCTGAATTCCTTCATTTGGCTGTGCCATTTCTGCATTCGAAATTTCCATATCTGCATTTACTTATCACTGCATCTTCAGGTTCGAATTCTGCATTGCTAAGCTTACCTCTTCATTTAGTTTCTCTGAATTGGATCCTTCACCTTTGCAACTCCAAGTTTATTTCTTTTTAAGCTAGAATCGAAATTCCCTTATTGCAGTGTGTTTAAAGTTTTGAGTCAAATTCAATTGCAAATTCAGTTACTTAGTTGATTAAATAGTTAGGCATTAGAAGTGTATCTGAATTCATAATTGTTTCCAAGAAAAGAAAAAAAAATTTGATTTGCATTAGTTTAATCCTTGATTTCCATCACTTTGTTTAAGTTTGTGTGGTTAAGTTTCCTTCGTTTTATTGCAATTTCATTTTCGATCACAACCCCCAAATTAATTACTTGTGTGAAACCCAAAAACACAAACGACCATAAACCAAGCTCGAATCAAACAAGACAACTAGTTCCAAGAAAAAATACGACCTGTGGCCCCTATATTACATTTTCATAATTTTGATTGTAAAAGGGTTTCCAGAGAACATTCATATACATCTAAATTCTGATGGTCCCACATTCGTGATAGTATATTTTGGGACTGTCAAATTTTTGGCGCCGTTGCCGGGGAATTTACTAGTTAATTTGTTTGATTTTTGCTTGTGCACTTATTTCATATCATTCTTGATTTATTTTTGTGCTTATTGTTATATCTTTTTATTTGATTCTATTTGTTTTATCTCTTTATCCACTTTTACTGCGATTTATTTTGTTTTATGACCAGGTCTTCAGGTGGTGATTTAGAAGAATTCGACCCTGAGATTGAGAGGACTTTCAGAGCCAGGAGGAGCCAGGGCATTCTTTTTTTGAGATTACAGATATCCCTCCTATCCAGACTATTTTCACTCACTCAGGGAGTAATATGGCAGACCACCAGAGAACGATGAAGGAGCTTGCAGCACCAGATGCTGCATTTCAGTACTCCAGCATAGCTTACCCAGAGCTGGGGGAAAATTTTGAGTTAAGATATGGACTTATTAATTTGCTGCCAAAGTTTCAGGGATTGACTGGAGAGTATCCTAACAGACACCTGCACGAATTCCATGTGGTATGCTCTACTATGAAGCCTCAGGGCATTTCTGAAGAAGACATCAAGCTGAGAGCTTTTCCCTTCACACTGACAGGAGCAGCAAAAGACTGATTTTATTATCTACCTACAGGACATGTGTCTAGTTGGATCGCCATGAAGAAAGCATTTTTGGAAAAGTATTTCCCAGCCTCCCGTACAGCTATAATCAGAAAAAGTATCTGTGGGATTCAACAAGTGGTTGGTGAGACACTATATGATTACTGGGAGAGATTTAACAAGTTGTGTTCAAGTGCTCCCCAGCATCAGATCAGCGAGCAATTATTGATTCAGTACTTTTATGAGGGATTGCTGCAGATGGACAGAGTCATGATAGATGCTGCAGCTGGAGGGGCCCTAGTGAACAAAACGCCAATGCAAGCTAGGGAGCTAATTTCTAATATGGCTGAGAATTCCCAACAATTTGGAAGCAGAGCCTTGACCTCCAGAGGAGTGGGTGAAGTTCAGGTAGTTCCTACTGATAATAAAGAGATAAGGAATTCATTGGCAGAGATCACATCACTCATTAAGGAGTTGAAGGTTAATAATGCAAATCAAGGCTCAACTCCTTCAGTACCTCCACTCTCTAGTCAAGTGATAAGTGTGTGTGACATTTGCTCTAGTCAAGAGCACACTTCAGAATCATGCCCCACCCTCCAACAGGACGAGACCGTAGCAGCATTAGTAAGAGGACAATTTCAAGCAAGAAACAATCCTTATTCCTCTACTTATAACCCCGGTTGGAGGAATCATCCTAACTTGAGATACGGGAATGCTTTCTATCAACAAGACCCTCAACCACAGCCCTCACAGCAGCCATTACAGAACTTCCAGCAGCCCCAGTAAACTCAGATTAGTCAGCAACCATTTCAGCCGTCGAACCAAAATTTTCAGCCTCCGTTTCAGCCTAATTCCCAACAATTTCAGCAACAATTTCAGCCATTCGAACCTCAATTCCAGCAATATAATCAAGGGCAGCAAGGTTTGCAATCATTCCCAGCTTTCCAAGCGCAAAACCAACAAAATTTTCAGCCCACACAGCCCTTGAATCAGAATTTCCAGCCCTATAATCAAGGATTTCAAAGTCAGAATTTTCAGCCCTCGCCACCTAATTTTCCATTTCAAAATCAAAACTTTCAAGGCTACAATTCCCAGCAAGGTTTCCAAGCAAATCAGCCTTTGAATCAGCCCTACCAACAGCCCCAACAGCCATGTTTTCAAGGTCAATCAAGGAGCTTTTCTAACCAAGGAGGCTATGGAAGCTCAAGTGGAGGAAATCAACCCCAACAGAGGGTTGAGGATATGTTTCAACAGATGATGTAGCAACAACAAGCTTGTCAACAACAAATACAACAAGTTGTACAAACGCAACAGCAACAACAAGCTTGGCAACAACAACAACAAGCTTGGCAACAACAACAACAACACAATCAAAACGTTGAGAGGCAAATAGGGCAATTGGCTAGTGGGATCAATCAGAATCAAGCTCAAGGATCCAGTCAACTACCTTCTCAAACTGTCCCTAATCCAAAAGGAAACGTGAGTACTATTTATTTGAGGAGTGGGAAGGTCACTTCATCTCCAAAGAGTCCAAGAGCAGATTTTTCAGAAAACCGGACAGCAACTTCGATTCCAACTCAGAACATGCATGAAACGACTTTAAATTCAGATAATTCCACCCCTAGGCCATTCCCAACCCCTTCCTCAAGCAACCCTCCAATTTTGGTGGAAAACAGAGAAGAAATCAGTGCCGAGACGCAAGGTACAGTAGCCAAGACGCATGGGACAGCAGGGCAGAATTCAACCTCTCCACTTCCGGCCAAAGAAGATGATTTTAGGGTTCCTTTACCCTTTCCACAGCAAAGAACACATGCCAAAAGACAAGGGGAGAAGGAGAAGGCTAAGGAACTTAATGAACTAGTGGAGCTTTTCAGCAAAGTGGAGATCAATATACCTTTGTTGACCATGATCAAACAAATTCCAAAGTATGCTAAGTTTTTGAAGGATCTTTGTGTTAACAAGAGGAAGCTTAAGGAAAATGAATTGGTCAGCATTGGGAAAAATGTTTCATCACTCATCCATGCCCTACCTCAGTAATGTGAAGACCCTGGGATGTTTACTGTTTCTTGTGAGATAGGGAGCACTACATTCCATGATGCTATGCTTGATTTAGGAGCTTCCATAAATGTGATGCCCAGGTCAGTCTTTCAGATGCTCGGCATAGGCCCCTTACAGCCCACTGGCGTGGTGATACAGCTAGCAGACAGGAGCCAGACCCACCCAGCAGGTATGATTGAGGATGTTTTGGTGAAGGTAAAGGAGCTAATATTTCTTGCAGATTTTTATATCTTGGATATGGAGGGAGATTATCTTGCACACCGTTCTCCACTTATTCTAGGCAGACCTTTTCTAAAGACGGCCAGAACAAAGATTGATGTATATGCCGGTACACTTTCCATGGAGATTGGAGATACGGTTATTCAGTTTAGCCTTTTCGATGCTATGAAGCATCCGAGAGAGGATCACTCCGTTATGAGCATGGACAGTCTTGAGGAGCTGGAGCAGACAGAGTTAGAGGCTAAGGGATTTTTATCTGATTTTTCTGGAGGAGCTATTCATTCAGAGGAGGCTGAGAGAGTATTTACTGCTGAGACTGAGGAATTTTCAGATGCATTTACAGCTGGAGAGATTATTCTAGGTGTAGGGGATTGCACAAAGCCCCAAGGATCACCTATTTCTGTTGAGATTCAAAGTGTAGGGGATTGCACAGAGCCCCAAGGATCACTTGTACCAGTAGAGTGCCTACTAGAACTTGAACCTGATGCGGACTCTATACTTGACTAGGAGGAAGCTATGGACACATCTATCATTGTGGAACCTCCAAGTATTTTTCAGCACGATCAGGTAAGTATTTCTTTTATTTTTTTGGAAACATCAAGAGAGGTACCAAAAGTTGATTTTATTGGCTGCGATACATTTTCTTGATTTGTCATGTGTGGGAAATAATTGGGAAAATTTCATTGGAGTATCCAAAATAGATTTCATTGATTATGATAAGTGTCTTGATGCATCTTGGGTAGATATTCATTTGTAAAAAATTCTTTGGAGATGCCTAAACTTGATTTTATTGAATGTGATGCATTTTGGATAAATTTTATGCAAAGACTGATATTATTTTATTTCCTTCGT
>JAGFNQ010004960.1:0-68957 GCA_024364735.1 Boesenbergia rotunda
CTCACATATATTAATGACATACAGGGCTAAGGATAGAAGAAGACTCGTCAAGGGAGAAGCGAATTTGCGGGTTGGAAATGGAGCAAGGATTGCTGCTATTGCCATCGGAACATATTTGCTAAAGCTCCCAACTGGACGTATCTTAGAACTGGATAATTGTTATTTCGTTCCTTCGTTAATAAAGAACATTGTATCTATTTCATGTTTGAATGAAAAAGGTTATCATTTGACTTTTAGTAACAATTGTTGTTACATAACTTTAAATGGCGTTCTTTATGGGAATGGAACTTTGTGCAATGGCATCTACACGTTAGATTTATCCAGTGACGTTTTCAATATCGAAGTTAGCAACAAACGTGCTCGAATAGATAATCGAATAGACTCCTACACGTGGCACTGTCGTCTTGGCCATATAAGTAAGAAACGCATGACCGAATTACACCGATGTGGAATTTTGGAATCATTTGAACTCGGTTCATTTGATACATGCGAATCATGCTTAAAAGGCAAGATGACCAAATTACCCTTTCCCGGAAAAGGTAATCCAGTGGGAGAGTTGCTTGGTCTAATACATACCGATGTATGTGGACCAATGTCAACTCCTGCACAAGGAGGCTATAGCTACTTCATCACCTTTATCGATGATCACTCACGATTCGGGTATGTGTTCTTGATGAAACACAAATCTGAAGCTTTTGATAAATTCAAAGAGTTCAGAAATGAAGTAGAGAAACAACTTGGCAAAAGTATTAAAATACTTCGATCCGATCGGGGTGGTGAATACTTAAGTCAAGAGTTTCAAGATTATCTAAGGGACAATGGGATATTATCCCAATGGACTCCGCCATATACACCACAGCATAATGGTGTATCTGAGAGGCGCAACCGAACCTTGATGGACATGGTTAGGTCTATGATGAATCATGCAACTCTTCCAAAATCCTTTTGGGGCTATGCACTAAAGACAGCTGTTTACTTGCTAAACAGAGTCCCGACCAAGGTAGTCTCTACTACTCCATATGAGATTTGGAATAGTAAGAAACCTCACTTAACTCACCTTAAGATATGGGGTTGTCCTGCTTATGTGAAGCGGGTTGTATCAGACAAATTGGATGCTAAGTCTGATAAATGTCTATTTATTGGATACCCTAAGGAAACGAAGGGTTACCAATTCTATCATCCCTTGGAACAAAAGGTGTTTGTTTCAAGGCATGCTGTATTTCTAGAAAAGGAATTTCTTTTACAAGAAAACAGTGGGAGTGGCATTGAACTTGATGAAGTCCAAGAAACTCCAATAGACATTACAGAGACACCTAGTTTAGACCCACAACCAATACCTCATAGTGATGAGCTATCAGTTGAACCTAAAACTACACAACCTCTTCGTAGGTCTGATAGGACACGCAACATTCCAGAGAGATACGGATTTCTCGTAAGTGAATCGAACGACGTGTTACTCATAGGCGATGACGAACCTATCAGTTATGAAGATGTTCTGAATAGTTCAGAAAGGGACAAATGGCTTGAGGCCATGAAGTCGGAAATGGATTCCATGTACGAAAACCAAGTATGGGACTTGGTTAACCCACCTGAAGGGATTAAGCCCATAGGGTGCAAGTGGGTTTTCAAGAAGAAAACCGACATGGAAGGTAATGTTGTTACCTTTAAAGCTAGATTAGTGGCAAAAGGATATCGTCAAAAGCAAGGATTGATTATGACGAAACCTATTCGCCAGTAGCTATGCTTAAATCCATTCGGATGCTCCTAGCCATAGCAGCTCATTATGATTATGAGATATGGCAAATGGATGTGAAAACAGCTTTCCTTAATGGAAACCTGCTTGAGGATGTATACATGATACAACCTGAAGGTTTCACATCGGTTGATAAAACCAAAGTATGCAAGCTTCGACGATCCATATATGGACTGAAGCAAGCATCTAGGAGCTGGAACATCCGTTTTGATGAGACAATCAAAGAGTTTGATTTCTCACAAAATCCAGACGAACCTTGTGTGTACAAGAAGGTTAGTGGGAGTGCAGTCGTATTCCTAGTATTATATGTCGATGACATCTTACTTATAGGAAACGATATATCAGTTTTACAGACAGTTAAGATTTGGTTGTCCAAAACTTTCTCCATGAAAGACCTGGGAGAAGCAACCTATATCCTTGGGATTAGAATCTATAGAGATAGATCAAAACGGTTGCTTGGTCTTTCGCAGTCTACATATATAGACCGAGTGCTAAAAAGGTTTAGCATGTCGGAATCCAAGAAAGGTTACCTTCCCATCAGGCATGGGATCAACCTTTCGAAGTCTATGTGTCCGCGCACAGAAGACGAGAGGATTAGCATGAATAAGATTCCCTATGCATCCGCGATAGGATCTATCATGTATGCTATGTTATGTACTAGGCCCGATGTATCGTATGCTTTGAGCGTCACAAGCAGATACCAGTCGGATCCAGGAATGGATCATTGGGCGGCTGTTAAGACAATCCTTAAGTACTTAAGAAGAACTAAGGATGTATTTCTAATATATGGAGAAGGAGATTTGATAATACGTGGGTATACAGATGCCAGTTTCCAGACAGATAAGGATGACTCCAAATCGCAGTCTGGATACGTATTTACTTTGAATGGAGGCGCAGTAAGTTGGAAAAGTTCCAAACAAGACACCGTAGCGGATTCTACCACGGAAGCGGAATATATCGCAGCTTCGGAAGCAGCAAAGGAAGCAGTCTGGATCAAGAAGTTTGTCTCCGAACTTGGTGTGGTTCCATCCATTGATGAAGCAGTGCCGGTTTACTGCGCAACAATGGAGCTATTGCACAAGCGAAGGAACCAAGGTCTCATCAGCGATCCAAACACGTGCTTCGACGCTATCATCTGATCAGAGAGATTATAAGTAGGAATGACATACAAATTGAGAGAGTTCCCACTGAAAGGAATATAGCGGATCCTTTAACTAAGGCCTTGCCTCAAAACAAGTTTGAGGGTCATGTTAGAGCCTGTGGTATTGGATACCGTAGCGATTGGCATTAGGCCAAGTGGGAGTTTGTTAGTGATATGAGAGAAGTGTCCTAAGGCAATCGCCTTATGATGTAAACATTTATATTAATAAATGATAATTCACTATTTGAGTATACATGTTTTGTGTATTTGATTGGGATCTTAAACTCATCTACTGAATGTCCGCAATACAACTCACAGCATAAGAGAATTTGTGATGGGATCACAACTAGTGATTATCTCTAATGTGCAATTGTGAAGTATTGAAATTATCCCTAGTCGATGAATTGATAAAAACGGACACTATCAATTCTGTTGAGACTAGCATGGGTTATTCTCTAATCAGCTGATTCTCACTGGCTGGTGACATTGGGATGTCCGGAGATAAACATGGATGCTAGTTAAGGGAACTAGTTCATTGGAGTGATTTAGCTGTAAGACTTCATATGGAAAATCTACATGTAGATACGTCAATGAAGTTCTTACTGCGGCTTAAGTGCGATGTTCCTTTGACTTGCGGTATTCAAGTCATCTTGGTCATGGAGACTTATACTTTAACATCTTAAGCAAACATCTCCAAGGAGGTGTGGACCCAGGATGATTGGGTATAAGTCGAAGTGCCCGAAGATGTTTGAACAGCCTACAAAGGATTCACCACTCCTTGCGAGGAGATGTATACCCAGGCCTATCGTCGGATTGATACTCAAAACCTCTGGCCAGAGTACATGTTTAGAGTGCGAGTCTCTAAAATACATGAGAGTAATTAGAAATCCAAAGGACGAGAAAGACACTACTTGGGCTAGGTGTGACGTAGTCAGCCTAGTGGGGATTGACACCATAGACCGTGTCCTGAACCAAGTGGGTATAAGGTGGTGAAGGGAATGGGGCACGATTCATTAGAGCTGCTGAAGGGTTTCAGAATAATTTCTTCTGAGGTCAATCCGTTGATCTTTCGATTAATTGGGGATCATGATGTACTACTAGGTGCCACTCATGATCGTTCTATAATTAATGGGTTAATTATAGACGGCCAACATAAATCGAAAGCCTATTTAGTCACATGCAATACGAGTAATCCGAGGGATTTAAAACGAGTTGAAAATTGGATTTTTCGATCAAGAGAAATAAGTCGAATCTGAATTTATCAGAGGCGCAATGGAAGCTAAAAATGGCTAAGTCTTTTGAAGGCTTTTTGGGCGAATTAAATGAGTTTGATTCGCGGCGGTTCGGGTTGGTTTGGCCGACCAAAGAGGGTGTCAAAACCCCCTTTGGTGGCCGGCCAAATAAAAGGAGAAAACCAATTTAATTGGTTTAATTAATAAAATAAATCTAGCGCGATTTATTTTATAAATTATGGATAAATAAATTTGTGTAAAGAAATTTATATAAATAAAATTTATAGAAATTTATTCTTTTATGGAAGATTAAAATAATCCATGAATTGGTTTATTTTAATTTTATAAAATCAATTATGAATTGATTTATCCATAATAAGAAAGTTTATAAATTTCTTATAAAATTTATTCCATAATTTAAAGAGAAGAAGAATTAGTTTTTATTATAAATTAGTTTATAATAAAGACTCAGTTTAAACGGAATAATTAATAAGAAAATTTGTAAGATAAATTTCTTATAACTAATTCCGTTAATTCAGTTTAGAGGGAGACTTAGCAAAGGAGTTGCTACTGTATAAAGGAACCAAAGGCTAGCCCTTATTCCAATCAATTAAGAGATTAATTATTCTCTCCCTCTCTCTCTTCTCTTCTCTCCTCCTTCTCTTCTTCTTTCCTTAGGGCCGGCGCACCCTAGCTCTCTAGGGCCGGCGCACCCTAGTTCCTCTAGGGCCGGCGCCCAATCACAACACGAAGGAGGTGTTGCCGTGAGCCACTAGAAGAAGAAGAACCCGAACAAGAAGAAGAAGAAGCGGATAGCGACTCCTCTCCTCTCGGAATTCGATTCCGTTACTTCTTGTTGGTTAGTTTCTAACTCTTCTCTTCATCTTTCAAGTTGTGCCTATAGAGAATCTAGTAGTTCTCGTCGGCACAAAACTCGTGACTTTGCGAAGTCATCCCGAAGAGAGCTCGGCGTGGACGCGAATAGAGGCGGAGCTTCCAAGGGACGCTACGGTTGAATCTCGTCCCTTACTTCGAGTTACGAGAGGTACTTGGTAAATTAGTTTACTTTTCCGCAAAGTTTTATTTTATGATTATGTCAACACACCATAGGATTGCATGCTAGATACGAAGTTAAAATAATTTAGGAAATTATTTTATGCAAACTCTTCCGCTACACGTAAAAATTTTGAATTTTACGAACTCGTATCCTTGTCGACATGCACCCGGTCCCAACACGAGGGCCCTTTATATAGGGCCTGGGGGCGCCCGGGACGTCGGGGCCGCCGCCCCCCCCCCCCCCACGTGGCAGTTGATCCGGCTCGGTCTCGGTCAGCTTCTGATCCCTTTGACTTCGGGATCAACTTTGACCGGGGCGCCCGGAGCGCTCGGGGCGCCCGGGTTGACCGGGTCAAACTTTATCCCTTACTTCGCTGGCTTGCGCTTCGATGCTTGCTGTTGGGGGCGCCCGGGACGTTGTGGGCGCCCGGGAGCACGGGGGCGCCCGCAGGATGTACTGTCGAAGTGTGCTTTTTACTTGTGTAACGCCCGCTTTTTTTTTTTCTTCATAAGCGGCGTTACGTTAACATGCTTAGGGCATGTAGACATCATAAGGCAGCGGAATAACTTTAACTTATACATGCCCTGTTACCATTCTTAACTTAATGACATAGGAACCTTAGCATATTAACTTTGGACTTAAGCATCATATCATATCATGTCATACGTAACGTCATATCATAAGGTTCCATAAGTCAGACATATAAGTAACCAAGGTGAAGTTCTAGCATAAACCGTAAACATAAAGTTTCCTGGGCCAAGTCACTACTACGCACATGCGTTCTTCCCTCCTGCTGCTTCCTTCATTGTCCCCTTGAATGATCTGCGGTATAAGGAAATAAGACTATAAGCACACAGGCTTAGTAAGACTCTTTCCTACTCACAAAACCATTCATCATTCATCATCTCATAATGAGCACATAAAACATTAACATACTTGGTGCTCTACTTGGAACATAACATCTTACATCACTTATCGTATACATAGCATGACATGAACATAAACATAGTAGACATTCTAAGCATGGCATAATTCATGGCATAACTCATAAACATAGTAGACATTCTAAGCATGGCATAATTCATGGCTTAAATCATAAACATAGTAGCATGACATAATTCATGGCATAAATCATAAACATAGTAGCATGGCAAAATTCATGGCATAAATCATAAACATAGTAGCATGGCATCTTTCATGCCATAAATCATTCATTCTCATGTATACTTCTTAACATGAACGTAAGCATATCATCTTATCAACATAGCATAATGCATAACATGAATGGATGCATGAGTGGAATGCATATACATAAGGGATGCTTAACTTTTAAAACATACTTTTAATTTGCTTAAACATAATCATCATAACATCATTTGGGGTCCCCGGCTTGTACCACATACATACATCATAGCGCACATCCCTAGCAAGTCCGAGGTCGCGAGCCCCAACCTACTAGAGTAAGGACAGCATAGTCGGTAGTCCCCAAACCGAGGCGTTCTTAAGGTGCCCATCCCTGTTGCCCAGCTCTGGTAGGGCCAGAACCGTGGACAGCTACGGTAGTCCAAAACCGGGGCGTTCTTAAGGTACCCATCCCTTGGACCCATACTTCGGTCCGGTACAAGCCCATACATAAAGTAAAATACTTTTCATGCTTCATCATTCATAAAACATTCATGGCATCTTTATCATTGCATAACTTGTTACGGCCCGGCCCGTCTACCGGCCCATTTACCGATCCTCACGACCGTCGTACCATCAACCATTGACCGTGCCGTTTAGCATATTTATACCTTAAAGACATAAGCATCATCTTTTATTCATTCATCATACTTAAACTTCATTCATCATTTTCATTCTTAGATATCATAGCATAACTTGTTACGGCCCGGCCCGTCTACCGGCCCATTTATCGGTCCTCACGACCGTCGTACCATCGACCATCGACCATGCCATTTAGCATATTTATGCCTTAAAGACATAAGCATCATCTTTCATTCATTCATCATACTTAAACTTCATTCATCATTTTCATTCTTAGACATGGCATATGTACCCATCATTCATAGAGCATGACACATCATTCATAAACATGGCATATCATTCATAAACATGGCATGTCATTCGTAAACATGGCATATCATTCATAAACATGGCATATCATCCATAAACATGGCATATCATTCGTAAACATGGCATATCATTCATAAACATGGCATCATCCTCATTCTTAAACATAAACATAACATACTTAACATGGCATCATTCATATCATGAACCTAACATATTATAGCATCATTTTTATCGTGATCATAACCCTATCATTCTTATCATGGCATCGTTCATATCCTGAACATATACTTATCATACTTATCATGGCAACACATAAACATATACTTGAAATTAAAGGCTCAACCCTAACCCTTGGGTCCTTGAGGTTGGCCGAAACATATGGGGTCTCTAGGGTAATCCAAAAATTCCCAGAAATTATACTTAACCTCCACACATCATAAGGGAACATAAATTAACATTATCAAGATTTTTGGCTTAATTATAGACCTTTAAATCATGGTGGCCGAAACCCTTATACTTAGGGTTCTTAGTTTTGTTTCTTTCATGTTGGCCGAAACCCTAGGGTGTCCTAGGGTACTCCAAAAATTCCCAAAAATTATACTTAACCTCTACACATCATAAGGGAACATAAAATAACATTATCATGATTTTTAACATATTTATAGACATTTAAATCATGGTGTCCGAAACACATAAACATAGGGACCTTGGTTTTGTCCCTTTCATGTTGGCCAAAACCCTAGAGTGTCCTAGGGTACTCCAAAAATCCCCAAAAATTATACTTAACTTCTAAACATCATCAGGGAACATCAAATAACATTATCATGATTTTTAACATATTTATAGACATTTAAATCATGGTGGTCGAAACCCCATAAACATAGGGACCTTGGTTTTGTCCCTTTCATGTTGGCCGAAATCCTAGAGTATCCTAGGGTACTCCAAAAATTCCCAAAAATTATATCTACTTACTAAAAATCATAAGGGAACATTAAACAACATTATCAAGATTTTTATCATATTTATAGGCTTTTAAATTATGCTGGCCGTAATCCATAAACTTAAGGACCTTGGTTTTTCTTTCCTTTCAACATCACATCCAAAAACTAACCCATATATCATACTAAAAATCATGGAAATCATAGATAACTATTATACCACAGGTGAGGGAGTCTTTCCTTAGATTTCTTGATTTTTCGAATCTTGAAAGAGGAGAAGGAAGAGGACTTGGTATCTCTTGACCACAACTAGTCCTTGTCACCTTGTAGGAACTTTAGATCTTGAGAGATGAGACCTCTTGTGAAGTTTTCCCCAAGGAATTCCTCCCTTTGGTGCTCGGCAAGAATGAGGAATGAAGAGGAGAGGAAATGCAATTGATTGAGAGAAGATGTAACTCCCAAAACTCCTCTCATTATAACCCATCAAGGAGGCAAATGAAGAGCCTCTCCATGACCCTTCACCTCCTTTTACCTCTTAACCATCCTCCACTTCAATTACTCATAAGAATTCCTTGCTAGGTGAGTTGGTTAAAGCATTCTTGGTTGTAGAAGAGGTCCAAGGTTCAATCCTTGGCTCATGCACCTTTATTTTTATTTTATTTTCATTTCATTTATTTTATTATTTTTATTTCTTAAATTCCGAAAATCCCCCTAAAATCACCCATAATTATGCCAATATTCCTAAATAAAATTCTTTTATATTTATATTAATTTTACCTAATTTATATTAATTTTACCTAATTAATACCCATTTTTGGAGCCTATTTAAAGCTCATTAGTACCTAGTTTTTCTCAATTTAAATGAAAAAACATGGATTTCTAAGCCCAATTTTACATAATTATTTCTGGGCCCCTCGGAAAATTATCTAGACATGCTCAATATTTTAAGAAAATATTAAGAGAATTTTCCGGGTCGTTACAACTTGTGTGTTTTGTGTTCACCTTGGGGGCGCCCGGGACACTCCGGGCGCCCTGGTCAGCTGTTGCCTCACTCCTTTGAGGTTCTCTGAGCTGCAGACACTCGTTCCTTCGGTCCTGCATCCAGAGTTAGTCCAAAACACAACAAAACATTAAGTGGTTAGTTTATACAGCCTTAGCTGTCTAGGTTCTGACTTTGGGTCTCCAAAATGGAGCCCTAGGTCGAACCGACGCCTACTATTCCCTCGACGGGGAACGCGTCCTCACCTACTCCTCTCGGGAGAATGTACCTGATGCCAACTGTTCCTCTGGTTGGTCTTTTGCCTGACGGTCCTTTGCCAGGTCTTGGATGCCGAGCTGTCCTTCGCCCGGTGCCTAGCATTCCTTCGCTAGGGCTTCAGTCCCAAGCTGTCCTTCGCCTGGCGCCTAGCAGTCCTTCGCCAGGGCTTTTCATTCTGGCATTCCTTCGCCAGTGCCTAGCAGTCCTTCGCTAGGGCTTTTTACTCTGGCATTCCTTCGCCAGTGCCTAGCAGTCCTTCGCTAGGGCTTTTAACTCTGGCATTCCTTTGCCAGTGCCTAGCAGTCCTTCGCTAGGGCTTTTTACTCTGCACACTCAAGTGACATGTTAGATAACAAGTAAGACTTAACTTTTGAATCTTGTTGCCATTATCAAAACACAGGTTTGACTTTGGTGCTTTCTGCACCAACAGGATATGCCCTGGATACGACGGTGTATATGCTTGATACTATCTAGGTCAGTGGTCTCTTAAAACCATAGAAATGTAGACTAAACGAAAGCTTGGTCCAAGGCATGTTCAGATTATGAGTAGTTCAGCACATGTGCTGAAAGGAGACACTGATAAGTTAGAATCTAGTGCATATGTTCATAGGTTATCTTAAGGGAACAAAAGGTGGTTTAATAGTCCTAAGGATCAGAGGATATTCGTTGGTACAAATGTTTGATTCTTAGGAAAAGGACTATGAAATAAACCACAAGCCCATAAGTAGAATTATTCTGAGTAAATCAAATAAAGGGGCATTCTAATCTTAGTACCAACTATACAAGAGGAAGATCACAAGGCATTGCACCTCGTGTCACAGAAGATACATAGGGGATGCCCTATCGTAGTGGGAGGGTTGATAGTCAACCTAAAGGATTCATGTTCTTGGAGAGTCTATGGATTGGCTCCGTGGTGAACATGAACTGGATCCCTAGACCTATGACAAGGATCATCCACTTTGAAGAGATAAATCTAGTTATGTGTATTTGTTCATAGGATGGATGAGATTGTGTATATAAGTTGTGACGGAAACGAAGTGATATTCTTGTACTATGCATAGATAATATTTTATTGATTGGCAACAATAACAAAATACTGTCAGACGTAAGGGTAAGGTTGTCCAAATAACTATGAAGGACTTAGGAATAGTAAGACACATCCTTGGGGATCAAAGATCTAAGACATCTCTAGACAAGGATGACGTGCTTATCCCGAGCTTCATACAAGACACTATCCTAACTCGTTTTAGCATGGATACCTCCAAGAAAAGTTTGGTACATTTCAATTTTGGAGCTCCTCTATCTAAGGAGATATGTTTAGATTATCAAATGATATAGAGTAGGTAATGGTGGTTTCTTTAGCATTGACTATAGGAAGCATCATGTATACTAAAAACGAGCCCAGATATCTGATATGTCATGGGCATGGTTAACAGATATCGGAGTAACCCAGGTCAAGGAAATTGGATTGCGGTAAAAGCATATATTAGTGCCTGAGAAGGACTAAAGACTATATGCTAGCTTAGCGGGCAAACCAATCACCTATGGGTTATATAGATACAGAATTCCAATCAAGATAAGGGGAAAATATAAGTATTCCTCAGGGTTTTGTGTTTACTTTTAGGTGGAACTGTAGTATGGGTGAGTGTTGCACAGCGGCTGCGTGATGGACTCTACCATAGAAACTGGATAATTGGCAATCTCTTAGATAGCCAGGAAATCTACATAGTTCAGGAACCTCAAGATGGACTTCGATGTGATTACTAGGTTTGCTCAAATTTATCACATTTCTGGTGATCAAAATGGTGCAATTGCAAACATGAAGAAATCACGAGTCCATAAGGCAAGTAAACACATAGAGCGCAAGTGCCACCCTGATGAGGAATAGCTGTTGTTGCCTAGAGTGCATCAGAGGATGACCTGGGGAGATCTTTTCACTAAGGCCTTGGTAGCGAAATCTTTTAGGCATGAGAAGGATCTATGGGTCAGATGTATGGCATTTTGAGAACAGTAAAGTCTTTGAGTATAAGTCAGAGATTGTTAGGATGTATACTAAAAGCCTTGCTTTTGGTTAAAATACATTTACATTTTGAAGAGAATCGCAAAATCACACAGTGCATATTTATATTAGTATGTGCACAAAATGTCTCATACTTTGCATTGTAGATAACATGGTGCGTGGTGACGCACAGAAGATCATGTTATCAAGTTCCTTGCAGAAGTATAAGAAAGAGGCTCACAACCGAGATGGAGTTGGACAAACCATCGGGATGGTTGTAGTGTAATTAGGTGTGGTTTATCTTAACCATAGAATTACACTAGTGCACTTTGTGTGCATTGAGTAGGACCAAAAGAGAGGTCATCTAATTTTGTACTGACTTCATAAATTGGATTAGACCTCGGATATATATTATGGAGTACGATCCCTTAATCCCGAAATAATAACGGGCATGTATAATTAATTATTATTTCCTTGACTTACCAATGGGTGAGATTCAATCTATTAAATCGATAGGCCCAGTAAATTGGAAAATAATATTAATTATATGGTGTGTCATTGATTATTAAGGGAATCCGTGTCCTGGTTAGTCGGGATGATGATGCCCCCTTGATGAGCTCAAAAGGATCGTCATGTCAAATCTTGCAAGTGGACTGTAGTCCGACATGGTGAAAAGGTTGAGTGGTACTAATCAATGATCAAGAGGATAATCAATTTAATTGTCAGTGATTTAAATTAATTATCGAACATTCGATATCTTAAACACGGGGAGATGGACGACTCATAATAGGTGTAGCCCATATGAAAATATATGGGTTGGTACAAAGTTGATCTATATCTACTTCTAAAGAAGATATACCTTTAGAGCGTGCCCTTTGCTTATCCCGCTCGTCCAAGGTGCGCCGGATCTCTTGGACGTTCAAGTGTCCGTGCCTCTATTCGTATCCACACGGACACAATCTCTCAACTTCGGGAGAGCTACCTTAGTTGTGCTAGCAACTTGAGGTAGCTCACAGAACACCAAGAACCCTACAGTAGGGTTTCGGCCAAAGGAGGAAGTTGAGGGAGGGAAGAGAAAAGGGAAGAAGGAGAGGAGAAGAAGAAGACCTCATTCAAAATCACAAGGCCCTCTTTTATACTCATCCCATGAATACGAAGAGGTTTGTGTCTCTTTGGCTTCCCAATAAAGAGCACATCTTTTCATGTTGCTCTTTATCATTTCCCATGCAAGAAAAGAATCTTTTTCTTTTCCCTTCATTAAACACTTTAATGAATCTCCTTTAATCCCGACTGGGCCTCTCGGGCTTCCAACAGGTCTCCCGACCAAGTCTGCCGAGTGCCGAGCTCCCGACCCAGTCTGTCGAGCTCCGACCCAGTCTGCAGAGTGCCGACCCTGTCTGCCGAGTGGCGACCCTGTCTGCCGAGTGCCGACCCAGTCTGTCGAGTGTCGACCTAGTCTATCGAGTACTGACCCAGTCTACCGAGTGCCGACCCAGTCTGTCGAGCGGATCTCTCGATCTGCCTTCCCGAGTTCCCAACTCGGGCTCGGACTTCCCGAGTTCCCAACTCGGGCTCCGACTTCCCGAGTTCCCAACTCGGGCTCGAACACCCGAGTTCCCAACTCGGGCTCGGACTTCCAAGTTCCCAACTCGGGCTCAGACTTCCCGAGTTACCAACTCGGGCTCGGACTTCCCGAGTTCCCAACTCGGGCTCGGACTTCCCGAGTTCCCCAACTCGGGCTCTCACTCAGATTTCTCGAAGCATTGTGTCTTTTGTGTGTGACCCAATAGGTTCTCGTGACGTTAGCAATGCGCCTAGACACTTTAGACACATAAGCAATGAGCGGCATCTAGCAATGCATCATTGCTACCCAAGTAACAAAAAAAAGTCGAGATCCGATTAAACCTCCGTGACTATGATAATGTATGACCTTGTCCTTCTATCCTTGATATCTAGATTGACCAATGAGGCATAGACCATGACATCCTCAATCAATCTTGTGTTTCTTGATCCACGAGTAGACTCACTCAAATAAATGAGCTCAATATCTCATATTGACTCATTTAAGCATGGTCATGCGTTTTAGTAGTCCTACTCGAACAAAGGGCCCACAGATATCACTCCCGTCATATGGGAGGGATAAATCTCATCTACATCACTCACATCCCTCAGCATAATTCATTACATACCCAGTTATCGCTTTTATAGTCCATCCTATTACGGGTGACGTTTGACAATACCAAAGTACATAACTCCTTATGTAGGAAATCGTAGTGACATCAGGTCTAAGGACTATTCATACTAATAGTCACATGAGAAAGTCTATGACACTCATATGACAATCTATGAAACTTTCTCATGGCGGGTCATTCAGTACACATTCTCCAATATATACCCATGTGACAACTTGATATCACATATCCATGACTTGTGAGCTCAAGTCATCAGTTGACCTACATGCTAGTCTTCATGCATTAATATTGTCCCTGAATATTAATGCTCGACTAGGAATAATTTAGTATAGTGTTCTCTATATTATCTCACTATCGATTCAACTAATCGATATAATGTAGATAAGAACCTACTACACAAGGACATTATTATACTTAGTTATTTGGCACAAATACAAAGTAACTATAATAACTATGTCTTTATTAATGATAGAATTGTTGATGCAGTCTGATCCTGATTGTTGTTTTGGTGTTGACAGCGATTTTAGTTTAGGTTTTTTATGATTATGATTAAGTCCTGATCGGATATTAGGCACGGTGTTGAACAGTCCTAACCTGGAGGGTTAGGTGTGAGAAAAATCCTAGCTTGGAGGGCTAGGTGTAAAAGTCCTAACCTGGAGGGTTAGGTATGAAAAGTCCTGGCTTGGAGGGTCAGGTCCTAGCCTGGAGGGCTAGGTTGATGAAATCCTGGCTTGGAGGGTCAGGTCATAGCTTGGAGGGCTAGGTTGATGAAATCCTGGCTTGGAGGGCCAGGTCCTAGCCTGGAGGGCTAGTTTGATGAAATCCCGACTTGGAGGGCCAGGTCCTAGCTTGGAGGGCTAAGTTGATGAAATCTGGATTTGGAGGGTCAGGTCCTAGCTTAGAGGGCTAGGTTGGATGAAATCCTAGCTTGGAGGGCTAGGTTGGAGTCCCTGGATCGGTCTGGTGACCGATCAGGGAAGTTGGCAGTGTGCTCCTTCGTGGATTGGTCTGGTGACCGATCCAGCAATGACTGATCGGACTGGTGATCGATCAGGGAGCACAGAGTGAGATTGGAAACCTGCTGCTCTGCTCCTAATCAGTCTGGTGACCGATCAGGGAGCATGCAGTTCACTCGCTGCTCTGCTCCTGATCGGTCTGGGGACCGATCAGGGAGCATACAGTGTGTTTTGGTTCGCCTTACTGCTTAGCTCCTGATCGGTCTGGTGACCGATCTGGAACACTGTTCGGCTCATTCTGGTGAACGATCAAGTGTCGTGAGTTCCTCACTATGACCGATCTGGATGGTCCAAATCAGTCTGAGCATACCCTGATCGGTTTGGTGACCGATTATGAGGGTTGGACTACGGAGCTAAGAAATCGCCCTGCAAAGGGGTGGATCGGACTGGTGACTGATCCACAACCTAGGATCGGTCTGGTGATCGGTCCTAGAGAAATTATGATTTCTGATTGAGCGTTGGGGACCGATCAGGATGGAGCCTGATTGTCTGAACCCACTCTGATCAGTCTGGTGACCGATCAGGAGGCTCTCTGATCGGTCCGGTGACCGATCACTTTAATTCAAAATGCACTGTCAGACGCTCTGATCGCGTCAGAACACATCTGATTTCTCTGTGCTTAATCTCTGACACTTAATTCACTGCTGATTTGCTGTGCTAATGCTCTGATTAAGTGTGCAGGTGACAGGGATGGATTCAAACACTCAAGGAGAGTCAATGGAGGTCTTTCATTGGAGCAGGTTTGTCCATTTGCCAACTCAGGTTGCAACGGATGTAGGTGCTGCCTGGAGCTGCTGACTGGGGCTGGTCTGAGGGGAAGCTCAGGGAGTCCAGGAGAGCTCAGCAGGCTGGTGGTTGTAGGTGAGCAGCTGGAGGCTGCAGTGAGATGACCTGGCGATCAGTGGAGGGACTTAAAGGCTTGGTGGCTAAGAAGTCTCAACAACAACAACGCTGCAAACACTTAATCAGTTTTTCTGTTCTTGCGACAACTCCAGTTTGTGCTTGCTGTGTGATCTGGTGTTCCATCATCTTGAGCAAGCAACTGTGATTACTCTACTTTCTGAAGCAACCTTTGTTACTTGAGCATTTGGAAGAAGAACCAGGAAGCTTGGCGAGTCCATCACCGAGAAGACACGAAGAAGGGAGTTCTTGCGTGAGATCTGCGTTGGGTGGAGCTCGGTGAGAAGTTTGCTTGGGTTCTTGCTGTCCTAAGTGCTCTGTAAGATCCTTCTTGTGTTTCATTGTGCTTAAAACTTTATCTTTGTTGAAACGCTGTGGAGAGGTTACTCCACCGAGATGGAGGTTGCTTACTATCAAGATTTTTCGGGGCTTGATCTGCCGACGATCAAGGGATCGGCCACCTTACGGGCACGCCAAGGAGTAGGGGCAAGTTATCCCCGAATCTTGTAAACCCTCTTGTTAGCGTTCTTGTGATTGTTCTTAGCTTAGGGTTCATTTCTGCATACTCTGTTTTCCTTTAGCTTCCACTGTCCTACTAACATTTGAGTTGCAGAAAATCGATAGTGATAAAGTTTAAGTGTCTGGCTATATTCACCCCCCCTCTAGCCATCCAAGTTCCAACAAGAATATGATACAAAATGCCCCTAGTCAATCATCACATAATTGGCTCTAGGGCTCCTACTAACAAGTTAAATGGGATCCTTTAGTAGGATGGATCTCCATTAATTGATAGGGTTTGGATCCATTAGCGGGCCAAGAACCAACTGTTGGATCGAGAGTTGCGAGAGAGGGGTGGGTGAATGTCGCAATTCGTTCGGACTTCGTAAAGAGCAATTGCGTAGCGGAATAATTAAAATCAGACAATGCGAACACCAAGATTTTTACTTGGTTCGGAGCCTGGGTCGACTCCTACTCCAAGGCCCACGGTCGTTGACCGTTTTCTGCGGGCAATTCTATAAATTCGTAAACCAGTTTACAATTATTGAATACAGAATAAGTGCAGTAAACTTATACAATAAGAAGTATGCTCTTCTTTTACCGACGTCCGGAGTAGATCGAAGATTTCGGGGCAGTGGGACGTCGTCGGCTCGAGTTGGGAAGTATCTGGAGCAAAGTACGAGAGCAGAAGAGCGTGGAAGTGTCTGAAGAATTGATCCTTGAAGAAGAGGGTCGAGGGTCCCTTTTATAGGGCTGGGGGCGCCCGGGATGCTCGGGGCGCCCCCCCACGTGGCTTTCGATCCGGCAAGCCCTCTGGTCAAGGCTGATCTCTGCTTCTTCGGGATCACATTTGACTGGGGCGCCCGAGATGCTCGGGGCGCCCCCCCCCCCACGTGGCTTTCGATCCGGCAAGCCCTCTGGTCAAGGCTGATCTCTGCTTCTTCGAGATCACATTTGACTGGGGCGCCCGACGCGCGCGGGGCGCCCGGGTTGACCAGTCAAGGCTTCATCTTCTTCGCGAGGGTGAGCTGCTGCAGCTGTCAGTGGCGTGGCACAGTGGGCGCCCGCGACACGCGGGGCGCCCGATGCGCGCGAGGCGCCCGAATCATCCGGGGCGCCCCCAAATGTGCTGCTGTCGGGGCGTTTACTTGCTCTGCTGACTTTGGGTTGACTCTGGGGCGCCCGAACCATCCGGGGCGCCCTGCTCAGCTACTGCCTCACTCCTTTGAGGCTCTCTGAGCTGCAGAAACACAGTCCTTCGGTCCTGCATCCAGGGTTAGTCCAAAAATAGCAATTAATAAGTTAATCTTACACAGCCTTGGCTGTCTTGGTTCTGACATTGGGTTGACTCTGAAATGGAGCCCTAGGTCGAACCGACGCCTAATGTTCCCTCAAGGGGAACGCGTCCTCACCTACTCCTCTCGGGAGAATTTACCTGGTGCCAACCGGATCCTCCAGTTGGACTTTTGCCCAGCAGCCCTTCGCCAGGTCTTGAGTTTCGCCCAGCTGCCCTTCGCCAGGACTTGGTTTTTGCCCAGCAGCCCTTCGCCAGGTCTTGAGTTCCTGACAGCCCATCGTCAGGTGCCTAGCATCCCTTTGCTAGGACTTGGTTTTTGCCCAGCAGCCCTTCGCCAGGTCTTGAGTTCCTGACAACCCATCGTCAGGTGCCTAGCATCCCTTCGCTAGGACTTGGTTTCCTGCACTCTCAAGCAGCATTGTTAGACAACAAATGTCATGCCCCGAGACCCAGGAGTCGCTGTTCCAATAGAAAATCGGACAGCACCTCCCCTGTCCGGCGGACAATTTACACATACACACAGACAAATATATCACAACCACGCAGTTAAATGGCCTCAGGCCTCAAATCCATACAGAACTAACAGTTATATGAATATAACTATCGAAAAACTAAATCCGAACTCACCTGAGCTGCCAAGGGGCAGGAACAAAACCAAAACCAATCGAAGTCCAACATAGGACTCAAAAGTACAATACTATCGAATTAAACATGAATACATGTTCGAAACACCACAACGGAAGCATGGGAAATACTACAGGGTCCATAAGCAAAACAAACATAAAATAAAATAAAATCAAGCGGAGCTCCTCTGGAGCTAGGGACTGGCGGCTCGGGATCTCCTCGTAGACATCAACCTGAAATAAACATATATGGCAACGGGGTGAGTCCATAGCTCAGCGAATACCCAATAGATATGCATAGAAGGTTATACCAACACTAAGAGTTCAGCTAATACCGACTCATCTCAATAGTAGGGAAATACTAGTACTGAACATACTAAGGTAGATACATACCTGAATCCATCTAACCTGGAAAGAGGGTAAGAAATACCAAAGGAAAACCAATAGGCATATAAACACAGATAACAAGTCTCCAGCATATGCGATGTCAAACAAGTGCAGCAAATAAGTGTAGCAAACAATGCACGATGCAAAATATGCACATGGTGCAATGACATGGTCACCCCTGACACCAGACAGAATCATCGTACACCTGTCATAGGGACGTCTGAACGGGTAGGGCTCTGACAACTGTACACCCTGCCATCACTGCTCCTGAGTGACCGAGTGGACAGGATGCTGGCGAGGGACCACCCCTCTACCCCAAGCAATGGGGGAGCTTCGCTCTCATCTCCTCGTGGCTCAGTACGAGAAGGGATCCCTGGCTGCTACCACGCCCGCGCTCACCCTCCAAACAGTGGCCGAACGGAGCAATACAGGGCAAATGCACACATCTACGGTATCCACTAACCCCTGAGTGGCCGTGTGTGCAAGTCATGTACCGGAAGACGATTAGGCTCAACCACAAGGGAGTCGCTGATCGCCGGCATGCAACAGTGCAAGGATGGTGTATGATAGATACACATACCTCCCTCCCAAGTCCTCAGTATACTAGGTCTCAGTCTGAAATCCTACAACAGGAAATACAGGTAACCTACAAGGTATACTGGCCTGAAACTACAGATCTCTCAAGGTCAAGTGCAAGAGGTACATCCCGATATCTAAGCATACATACAGATATGACAATACCCGAGACCGAAGGGAACCAACAACATGATAACTCAGGGATAAACAACAAGTATCCAGAACTGGCATAATAAACAGGGATAAACAACAATATCCAGAACAAACATAATAACCAGGGATAGCGTAGAATCTTACTGCTATCTATAACATTCTATGCATAACAAATGACAATATCAAATGAGATAAGTCAAAGGGTACCCGCCTCAAGAGAGATGCTCGTATCAGAAAAGAACCTTCCGTCCATTAATCAGCGATGATAAATTCAATCAATGCCCTGTATCAAAGGCATAATGTTTAGCTACAATAATATGTAATTTATAGCTAACGAGCTATCTCAAGTAATTAGGATCTTTCTAATTATCATCGTTTCATCTAATTAACCATAATTAGATGATTAACCCAAGTTACCTAGATTAGATTCCTATTAGGTTTTCAAAACCCGAACCAATCAAGTTTAGGTTATTAGGTCTAATCCACCAATTAACCCTAATCCAAACTAAGTTCAACTCCAAAACCTACCATCAGATCAAAACAAACATTCATTCTTACTTATCATCCAATCATGTTCATCCCTATTTAGATAATCAAAACAGGAATCTCATGGCACAAACTCCTTATAGATCTAATTCAACTTCCGCTGCCAAAACAGAACACTCTTGATACCTCATACTCAATGAAACATCCCATAGCAAAACCTCCACACGTTCACGGCTAGAGCATTTCAAACCCAAGGCAAGGAAGCTAAAACCGAACAACAAAAAGGAAGAAACCTCAACCACCACAAGGAAATCATACATCCAAAAATAGATATCCATATCTAATGAACTCAAGCTGAACAGATTTAATCCCATATCAAAAACCCTATCCAAGAACACATCCAATCAAACGCACAACCCATGGCAGATCACATTCAAACCCAACCGAATACAAGATCTATACTAATAGCATCAAATTACCCTTACCTTGATTTGGCAGAGGTTCTTCGCTCAAATTCAAGTGCAGCCGAGATCGCCGGAAACAAACCTCCATATCCAAGCCAGCAACTCCCTCGACTTAGATCCAATAGCTCAGCTCTAAATCAAGATCGGGACTCGAGATCTGGCTCTCTTGGAACAAAACACAAACATCTATAAGGCACGATCTAAATACCTAGATCTCAAGAACAAACTACGATCCGGGAAGATTCGAAGCTAGAATCCCTACCTGAGATCTCCGTCCCCAATCGTGATGCCACCTCCATGGCCACACATCCTCAATGCTGGAGTTGGTTGCGCACAACCAATAGGGGAAGAAGATGCTCCTGTTGTCGAATCTGTCTGGAGCCAACCGGAGATGAGAAGTGGAGATCGTTGTCCATGGCAGTAAGGCAACGATTGGTTAGGGTTCGGCAGCGACGAGGGCTCGCGAAGGACTGGGAAGCAGTGGACGCGAGACTTAGATGTTGGTTGTGGCGAAGCAGTGAGGAAGAAGAGAGCGGCGGAGAAGAAATCGGGTGCACGATTGTGGCTAGGTCACGCGAAAAGAAAAGGGGAGGCTGCGGTCGAATGAATGAAGAGGAGAAAAGAATTTATATATAAGGGGTTTTTTTTTTTACAGAAAAGTCCTCTAACTTTCAGAAATCTAAACCCTACCCTTAGGGTAAGGGTTTTAGCCCTTTGACCCTCCAATTAATTATAATCCATCACAATAAATTTTCTAGGATTAAATTATTTACCCTCTCGTAATCTAAGAGTTTACCCTAAACCCTTGATAAGTTTTAGATTTTTACACTAAAGCCCCTTAGGCTCCACCCGTAGGGCCGAAAACCCTAGAATTAATCCGAAAAATCTCGAAAAATTTTCTGGTCCGGATTTTTGAATCGCCGTATTTTACATTCTCCCCCACTAATAAAAATTTGGTCCCCAAATTTTATCATTCCTCATACGGCACACAGTAGCATCAAAACATATCTGTACTCATATTGAGCAATCACTTCGTCCGATACCCTAATGTTACATTGCTACGGGCCAACTGGAGTTATCAATTCAGAGGTTATCATCCGATAACCAAGTACACTAGAACAACCATTCAATCATCACAACTATCCAGGGCACTCAATCCTTAGATCACTAGTGCCAAGTCTATACTCCGATCATCAAACGTAAAACGTGAAATCCATGAGTATCACTAAGTATCTCCAAGTCAATAACATCCTCCAAAACCACAAGTCATATACATATATCCTTCAATAGACCTTCAGAAGATAACATATCATTTAGAGATTGTGCCAATATGTCAAAAGATAACCTATAATTTAAATATTGTTCCAATATGCTGTACCATATGCTGCTATCAATAACAGACTTCCTAAATAATCAACCACCAAAGGATCATTTATCCACCCAATGCTCCATCACAAAGCTACAAATCTGGTAGGTCCATGTCCACTAATAGAATCCTCAAAGTACAACATATAATAGAGATTCGTCAATCTTAACACCAACGAGAGAAAGTCCCTGGTGATATCAACCTTATCATCCCGCGAACTAATAGGTCCACGATAGGGGTATAATAATCGAAAACCAGTGGACATCTTTGACCTCCTGATTAATGTTCAATATCACACCGAAAAGTAGGGATACAACTATCTCCACATCCTCCGCACCCTAGCGGATCGTACATCCCGATGCACCATCGAGATTATCTAACCATATACACCCAATCTATGAGTCAAGATCCTTCATAGAATCACGTACAATAAACGAGTCGACCAACCATCGGCTCGTAACCCAATATTCTCTGATTCCTTCACTCAAGGTTCAGAAACCTCTGAGTTCCAACTCCATAACATACAAACACGCTATCTCTCATGAGTATCTCAGTATAATCACAAAGTGATTCTTTGTTCCCTGGAAGTCATCATAGGCCTCTTCCACCCCAAGGTGGTCTAGCCTCGTAAGGGATTCGCCTCAGCGCAAATCATAAGTCCAATGGTATCTTCCTAAGTTATCCAAATCAAGTACAAACGGTAACCCATAAGTGTCAGCAGTTAGCTCTACACTTTTCTGGATCGGCTCAAGTCACCTATCAAACTGTACCGTCTAGGTCATCAACCAGGTACACATGATTCATGGTCAAAGTCCTCATCGAATAGGATGTATCAATCCTCTACTAACGATGATAGTATATAGCTAATGCTACCCTTCTACATCCATGTAGGTCAGAAACCCTAGTCGTGCCGTCCAGGTCACCTAACCAGGCACATGCAACCCAAATGTCTGAAACTCCTTGAACTAGGGTAAGTTGATCCTACACTGATTGAGCCAACTACGATAACCAACCCTAGTTCTCGCTTAGCTAATAATAGCTAATATACGTACTATAAATAGTAAGGTCTAGGAAAAACAAAAATCCTAAACCTCCAATAGATTGTCGACAAATTCGACCCTTGCTTTCCGACTGAACAATCGGTGCTACTAGAGAATTAACATTCTCTGCTCTCAGATCTCATCCGCAACATATCACTAATGGCTCATATGAACGATCACGAATAAGATAGATTGACAACATGTCAATCCAACTAAACCAAGTCTACATATAGCCATACAATACGAATATAAGATCCCACCAAGCTGGGATAGTCCAACCAATCCAAAATCTAATACTATGCAATAAAGTGAAGATAGTACTAGTAAGATATACCTTTTTGTCGCCTGGAGAAGTCCTGTTGTCGCCAAGTCCCAAATGGTCGTCGCATCGCAACCACGGCTTTAAAAATCCGTAATGTACTCGGATGAATAATATCAAACCCGAGCTCCGACACCTACCAGTTCAGTGTCAGATTTAAATTCCGAGAAATCCACGAATCGATGGTATCCCGCATCCTGGGCTTGATACCAAAAATACCAAAAATAAATTGGTACCAGATAAACACCGTAAATCCCGTAAAACACGTAGGCATCGAAACCTACGCTCTGATACCAAAATAAATTGTCACGCCCCGAGACCCAGGAGTCGCTGTTCCAATAGAAAATCGGACAGCACCTCCCCTGTCCGGCGGACAATTTACACATACACACAGACAAATATATCACAACCACGCAGTTAAATGGCCTCAGGCCTCAAATCCATACAGAACTAACAGTTATATGAATATAACTATCGAAAAACTAAATCCGAACTCACCTGAGCTGCCAGGGGGCAGGAACAAAACCAAAACCAATCGAAGTCCAACATAGGACTCAAAAGTACAATACTATCGAATTAAACATGAATACATGTTCGAAACACCACAACGGAAGCATGGGAAATACTACAGGGTCCATAAGCAAAACAAACATAAAATAAAATAAAATCAAGCGGAGCTCCTCTGGAGCTAGGGACTGGCGGCTCGGGATCTCCTCGCAGACATCAACCTGAAATAAACATATATGGCAACGGGGTGAGTCCATAGCTCAGCGAATACCCAATAGATATGCATAGAAGGTTATACCAACACTAAGAGTTCAGCTAATACCGACTCATCTCAATAGTAGGGAAATACTAGTACTGAACATACTGAGGTAGATACATACCTGAATCCATCTAACCTGGAAAGAGGGTAAGAAATACCAAAGGAAAACCAATAGGCATATAAACACAGATAACAAGTCTCCAGCATATGCGATGTCAAACAAGTGCAGCAAATAAGTGTAGCAAACAATGCACGATGCAAAATATGCACATGGTGCAATGACATGGTCACCCCTGACACCAGACAGAATTATCGTACACATGTCATAGGGACGTCTGAACGGGTAGGGCTCTGACAACTGTACACCCTGCCATCACTGCTCCTCAGTGACCGAGTGGACAGGATGCTGGCGAGGGACCACCCCTCTACCCCAAGCAATGGGGGAGCTCCGCTCTCATCTCCTCGTGGCTCAGTACGAGAAGGGATCCCTGGCTGCTACCACGCCCGCGCTCACCCTCCAAACAGTGGCCGAACGGAGCAATACAGGGCAAATGCACACATCTACGGTATCCACTAACCCCTGAGTGGCCGTGTGTGCAAGTCATGTACCGGAAGACGATTAGGCTCAACCACAAGGGAGTCGCTGATCGCCGGCATGCAACAGTGCAAGGATGGTGTATGATAGATACACATACCTCCCTCCCAAGTCCTCAGTATACTAGGTCTCAGTCTGAAATCCTACAACAGGAAATACAGGTAACCTACAAGGTATACTGGCCTGAAACTACAGATCTCTCAAGGTCAAGTGCAAGAGGTACATCCCGATATCTAAGCATACATACAGATATGACAATACCCGAGACCGAAGGGAACCAACAACATGATAACTCAGGGATAAACAACAAGTATCCAGAACTGGCATAATAAACAGGGATAAACAACAATATCCAGAACAAACATAATAACCAGGGATAGCGTAGAATCTTACTGCTATCTATAACATTCTATGCATAACAAATGACAATATCAAATGAGATAAGTCAAAGGGTACCCGCCTCAAGAGAGATGCTCGTATCAGAAAAGAACCTTCCGTCCATTAATCAGCGATGATAAATTCAATCAATGCCCTGTATCAAAGGCATAATGTTTAGCTACAATAATATGTAATTTATAGCTAACGAGCTATCTCAAGTAATTAGGATCTTTCTAATTATCATCGTTTCATCTAATTAACCATAATTAGATGATTAACCCAAGTTACCTAGATTAGATTCCTATTAGGTTTTCAAAACCCGAACCAATCAAGTTTAGGTTATTAGGTCTAATCCACCAATTAACCCTAATCCAAACTAAGTTCAACTCCAAAACCTACCATCAGATCAAAACAAACATTCATTCTTACTTATCATCCAATCATGTTCATCCCTATTTAGATAATCAAAACAGGAACCTCATGGCACAAACTCCTTATAGATCTAATTCAACTTCCGCTGCCAAAACAGAACACTCTTGATACCTCATACTCAATGAAACATCCCATAGCAAAACCTCCACACGTTCACGGCTAGAGCATTTCAAACCCAAGGCAAGGAAGCTAAAACCGAACAACAAAAAGGAAGAAACCTCAACCACCACAAGGAAATCATACATCCAAAAACAGATATCCATATCTAATGAACTCAAGCTGAACAGATTTAATCCCATATCAAAAACCCTATCCAAGAACACATCCAATCAAACGCACAACCCATGGCAGATCACATTCAAACCCAACCGAATTCAAGATCTATACTAATAGCATCAAATTACCCTTACCTTGATTTGGCAGAGGTTCTTCGCTCAAATTCAAGTGCAGCCGAGATCGCCGGAAACAAACCTCCATATCCAAGCCAGCAACTCCCTCGACTTAGATCCAATAGCTCAGCTCTAAATCAAGATCGGGACTCGAGATCTGGCTCTCTTGGAACAAAACACAAACATCTATAAGGCACGATCCAAATACCTAGATCTCAAGAACAAACTACGATCCGGGAAGATTCGAAGCTAGAATCCCTACCTGAGATCTCCGTCCCCAATCGTGATGCCACCTCCATGGCCACACATCCTCAATGCTGGAGTTGGTTGCGCACAACCAATAGGGGAAGAAGATGCTCCTGTTGTCGAATCTGTCTGGAGCCAACCGGAGATGAGAAGTGGAGATCGTTGTCCATGGCAGTAAGGCAACGATTGGTTAGGGTTCGGCAGCGACGAGGGCTCGCGAAGGACTGGGAAGCAGTGGACGCGAGACTTAGATGTTGGTTGTGGCGAAGCAGTGAGGAAGAAGAGAGCGGCGGAGAAGAAATCGGGTGCACGATTGTGGCTAGGTCACGCGAAAAGAAAAGGGGAGGCTGCGGTCGAATGAATGAAGAGGAGAAAAGAATTTATATATAAGGGGTTTTTTTTTTACAGAAAAGTCCTCTAACTTTCAGAAATCTAAACCCTACCCTTAGGGTAAGGGTTTTAGCCCTTTGACCCTCCAATTAATTATAATCCATCACAATAAATTTTCTAGGATTAAATTATTTACCCTCTCGTAATCTAAGAGTTTACCCTAAACCCTTGATAAGTTTTAGATTTTTACACTAAAGCCCCTTAGGCTCCACCCGTAGGGCCGAAAACCCTAGAATTAATCCGAAAAATCTCGAAAAATTTTTTGGTCCGGATTTTTGAATCGCCGTATTTTACAACAAATAACCCTTAACTTTGAATCCTTTGCCAATATCAAAACAAGGTTCGATCTGGTGCTTCCTGCACCAACACCAACTCCTCCTCAAGGTCCCTACCTTAACCCTATAATTACCCATAGGAGTCATGATACAAGGTGATTTTTATTTAATCCTCAATTAATTGGAAATTATTCCAATTATTGTAAAGCCCTAAACCTCTCTCCCTCTCTCTCTTTTCTCCTTCTCTCCTATAAGGCGGCCGGCGACATAGAAGAAGAGGGAAGAGGTTGTCTCTTTGCTTCTCCTCCATTTCTCTCCATCAGCAAGCTCGGTTGTAGGAAGAAGGAGGTCCTCCTCCTGTTCTTCTTGGCCGAAGAGAGCTCCGGTGGGAGGAGCTCGGTCGGTGGCGGCACCAACTCCACCGAAGGGTTGCGGCGCCAAAACCCTTAAGCTGGGGTTCTGGCGGCAACCTGAGGAGGAGCAGACCTCCCTTCCTTCATCCCTCGGACGGCTAGAAGTTGTAGTAGGGTAGAGAAGAAGGTGGTGGTAGGAGAGGAAGGATTCATTCTTCCTTTGCCCGGCGGCGACTTCTTTGGTTGAGGTTGGTCGGCGCAAGCAGGAAGAAGAAGGAGGAAACATCATCTCCATTGCGTTCTCGTGGTTGCGGGATAGGAGGTGGTGGAGGAGGTTGGATAGGGTGGTAGCAAGGGAGGAGAGCTCTTCTTCATCCCCACTTGATCTGTTAGTAAGAGTCCTAGAGCCAATCATGTGATCATTGACTAGGGACATTTTGTATCATATTCTATTATTAATAAAGACATGATTGGTTATTATACTTACTTTGTATTTGTGTCAAATAACTAAGTATAATAATGTTCTTGGGTAGAAAGTTTTTATCTACATTATATCAATTGGTTGAATCGATAATGAGATGATGTAGAGAACACTACTCTAAACCATTTGTAGTCAAGTATTAATATTCAAGGACAATATTAATGCATGAAGACTAGCATGTAGGTTAACTGATGACTAGAGCTCACAAGTCAAGGATATGTGATATCAAGTTGACACATGGGTATATATTGGAGAATGTATACTGAAATGACCCGCCATTAGAAAGTTTTATAGATTGTCTTATGAGTGTCATAAACTTTCTCATGTGACTATTACTATGAATAGTCCTCAGACCTGAAGTCACTGCGATTCCCTACATAAGGAGTTATATACTTTGGTATCGTCAAACGTCACCCGTAACAAGGCCGACTATAAAGGTGATCACTGGATATGTAATGAATTATGCGGAGGGATGTGAGTGATGTAGATGAGATCTACACCTCCCATATGACGGAAGTGATATCTGTGGGCACCTTGATCGAGTAGGACTACTGAAACGCATGGTCAGCCTCAAATGAGTCAATATGAGATATTGAGCTCATTTATTTTACTGAGTATACTCGGGGATCAACAAACCCAAGATTGATTGAGGATGACACGGTCTATGCCTCATTGGTCAATTTAGATATCAAGGATAGAAGGACAAGGTCATACATTATCATACTCACGGAGGTTTAGTCGGATCTCGACTTTTCTTGTTACTTGGGAAGCAATGATACATTGCAAGATGTCGCTCATTGCTTATGTATCTAAAGTGTTCAGGCGCATTGTCAACGTCACGAGAACCTATTGGGTCACACACTAAGGACATGATGCTTCGGGAGCCCGAGTTGGGAACTCGAGTGATCTGAGCCCAAGTTGGGAACTCGGGAGATCTGAGCCAGAGTTGGGAACTCGGGAGCTTGAGTTGGGAACTCGGGAGCGTGAGTCGGGAGCTTGGCACTCGGCAGACTGGGCTAGGAGCTCGGCAGACTGGGCTGGGAGCTCGGCAAACTGGGTTGGGAGCTGGGCACTCGGCAGACTGAGCTAAGAGCTTGGCAGACTGGGGTCGGGGGCTCGGCGCTCGGCAGACTGGGTCGGGGGCTCAGCGCTCGACAGACTGGGTCAAGAGTTCGGCGACTTGCTCGGCAGACTTGGTCGGGAGACCTGGTCGGAAGCCCGAGAGGCCCGGTCGGGATAGAAGGATAATTTATTAAAGTGTTTAATGAAGGGGAAAAGAAAAGATTCTTTTCTTGCATGGGAAAAGATAAAGAGCCACATGGAAAGATGTGCTCTTTATTGGTATTAATGAAGGAAGCCAAAGAGATACAAACCTCTTCATATTCATGGGTTGAGTATAATAGAGGGCCTTGTGACTTTGGATGAGAGCTTCGTCCCTTTTTTCTTCTTCCCTCCCTCATCTTCCTCTTTTGGTCGAAACCCTATTGTAGGATTCTTGGTGTTCTGCAAGCAACCGCAAGTTGCTAGCATAACTAAGGTAGTTCTCCCGAAGTTGAGAGATTGTGTCCATGTGGATACGAATAGAGGCATGGACACTTGAACGTGCAAGAGATCCGGCACATCTTGGACGAGCGGGATAAGCAAAGGGCACGCTCCAAAGGTATATCTTCTTTAGAAGTAGATGTAGATCAACTTTGAACGAGTTTTTCTTTCGCATGGATCACTCGAGGGTTCTTGTTTCCGCTGCATTTTTTATGTTTTAGTGCCGGGAGAACCCAACAGTGATTGTTAGTAAGAGCCCTAGAGCCAATTATGTAATGATTGACTAAGGACATTTTGTATCATATTCTATTATTAATAATGGCATGTTTAGTTATTATACTTACTTTGTATTTATGTCAAATAACTAAGTATAATAATATCTTTGGGTAGGAGGTTATTATCTACATTATATTGATTGGTTGAATCGATAATGAAATGATGTAGAGAACACCACTCTATATCATTCCTAGTCAAGTATTAATATTCAAGGACAATATTAATGCATGGAGACTAGCATGTAGGTCAACTGATGACTTAAGCTCATAAGTCATGGATATTTGATATCAAGTTGACATATGGGTATATATTGGAGAATGTGTACTGAATTGACCCGCCATGAGAAAGTTTCATAGATTGTCATATGAGTGTCATAAACTTTCTCATGTGACTATTAGTATGAATAATCCTTAGACCTGAAGTCACTGCGGTTCTCTACATAAGGAGTTATATACTTTGGTATCGTCAAACGTCACCCGTAACAGGGTGGACTATAAAGTCGATCACTGGGTATGTAATAAATTATGCGGAGGGATGTGAGTGATGTAGATGAGATCTATCCCTCCCATATGACGGGAGTGATATCTGTGGGCCCCTTGATCAAGTACGACTACTGAAACGCATGGCCATGCTCAAATGAGTCAATATGAGATATTGAGCTCATTTATTTTCTACTCGGGGATCAAGAAACACAAGATTGATTGAGGATGACACGGTCTATGCCTCATTGGTCAATTTAGATATCAAGGATAGAAGGACAAGACCATACATTATCATAGTCACAGAGGTTTAGTCGGATCTCGACTTTTCTTGTTACTTGGGTAGCAATGATGCATTGCTAGATGTCGCTCATTGCTTATGTGTCTAAAGTGTTTAGGTGCATTGCCAACATCACGAGAACCTATTGGGTCACACACTAAGGACATGATGCTTCGAGAGCCCGAGTTGGGAACTCGAGAAATCTGAGCCTGAGTTGGGAACTCAGGAGATCTGAGCCCGAGTTGGGAACTCGGGAGCGTGAGACGGGAGCTCAGCACTCGGCAGACTGGGCTAGGAGCTCGGCAGACTGAGTTGGGAGCTCGGCACTCTGCAAACTGGGCTGGGAGCTCGGCAGACTGAGTCGGGAGCTCGGCACTTGGCAGATTGAGCTAAGAGCTCGGCAGATTGGGGTTGTGGGCTCGGCGCTCGGCAGACTGGGTCAGTGTAACGACCCAGAAAATTTTCTTAATATTTTCTTTAACATATTAAGCATGTTTAGATAATTTTTCGAGGGACCTAGAAATATTAATACAAACATTAGCCTGGAAATCCATGTTTTCTCATTTAAATTGAGAAAACTAAGTACTAATGGGCTTTGTATGGGCTTTCTAGTACCATAATTGTTGGGAGATTTTATGTAAAAATTTAATATAAATATAAAGGGGTTTTAAGGAGGAATATTAACATGATTATGGGGGAATTTTTAGGGAATTTTTGGAATAATGGAAAAATAAAATAAAAAATAAAGTGCATGGACCAAGGATTGAACCTTGGACCTCTTGTACCACCATGCATGCTCTAACCAATTCACCTAGCAAGGGAGTGCTAGTAGAGGATGAAGTGGATTTTTGGTTAAGGCTTAGGGGAAAACGAAGGGTTTTGAAGGGAAGAGACACCATGACTCTTCATTTGCCTCCTTAAAGTGATATAAAGAGAGGGCATGGGGGGTTACTTCTCTTCTTCCACCAAGTTCACCCTTCTCCCTCCTCCTCCTTCATCCTAGCCGAAACCCCAAGAGGGGATTTTCCCTTGGGAAAAGTTCCCAAGAAAGCTTCTCCTTCCAAGATCCAAGGTTTCTACAAGGTTGCAAAGACTAGGGATGGTCAAAAGACAACAAGGTCTTTATCCTCCTTCCCATCTAAGGTCTAAAACCAAGGTAAACCAAGGTAAGACTCCCTCACCTGTGGTGTAATGGTTTTTCTTGATATGGTTATGATCTAAGCATTTTGTTTGAGATCCAAGTTGAAAAAAAAAATCCATGAAAGAGGACTTAGGGTTTCGGCTACCTCCATGTTTCCATGGCTAGGATTAGTTTTAACTCTCTAATGATGTTTCTTATGACTCCTTATGATGTAAGTGATGTTAGGGTTGGTTCATATGAATTTTTAAATGTTTAATAGTTTTATAAATTTCGGCCAAGAACCCTAACTCATGGTGGGACCTTGATCTAACCATTCAACATGTTAATTTTGGTTCCCCTATGACATGATGGATAGTAATTGTGTTTTATAAGAATTTTTCCATGAATTTTTAGAGACCTTTAGGTTTCGGCCAAGAGCAAATCTAGGGTTAAAGGACTAGGGTTAACTTTAACTATGGGATCAAATGTTTTCTATAGCATTTTATGTTTGTATGGGATGTTATTTGTGACCCATATGAATTTTCCCATGGACCTAGGGTTCCTTAGGGTTTTCGGCCAAGGCCATAACCTAGGGTTTGGAGTGGGTTAAGACCACAAGAATGCATGTTTATAGGGTACTATGATGTATGTATATGCTTAAGTATGTTGGAAGAATTTTATGCCAATGAAAACCCTAGCTTATGGGTCATGAATTGTATGTTAGGTCACTTGTTATGATGATTCATAAATGTTTAGACCATGTGCCGTGAATCTAAGGCAATGTATCATGTATGAAAGGATCTAGGCATATTTTTTTTGTCCATGTACCATGACCATGCATGTTTTTATGAATTAAGATGCTAATTATGTAGGTATGCCATGAGATATGAATGATATGTATGTATGCCATGATTTATGAATGATATGTATGTATGCCATGTTATGAATGGAAAAGATATGAATGATATGTATGTATTCCATGATTTATGAATGATATGTATGTATGTCATGTTATGAATGGAAATGATGAATGAAGTTAAAGTTCATGTCTTCAAGGCATAATGATGATATGGAATGAAAATGATGAATGAAGATAAGATTAATGCCTATAAGGCATAATGATGATGTTAAGCATTAAGAATGAATGGTTATGCTATGAATGTTTTATGAATGAAGAGCCATGTGAAAGTATTTTATTTTATGAATGGGCTTGTACCGAACCTAAGTAAGGTCCACGGTTCTGGACTACCGATGAAGCTGTCCATGGTTCTGGACTACCGATGAAGCTGTCCATGGTTCTGGACTACCGATGAAGCTGTCCACGGTTCGGGGACTACCGATGAAGCTGTCCTTACCCTAGTAGGTCGAGATTAGCTACCTCGTATTTACTTAGGGATGCACGCATATGATGTATGAATGTGGTACAAGCCAGGGCTCCTATGATGTTATGATTATGTTTAAGTATTTAAAAGTATGATTTTAAACTAAGCATCCTTATGATATATGCATTTGCCGCATACATCCATCCATGTTATGCATTATGTTTATGATAAGTATGTTTATGCAAAGTAAGTTTATGCGAAGTATATTTATGCAAAGTATGATAATGCAAAGTATGGTCATGCAAATGATTTTTATTTATGCTCATGTTAAGTTATGATGTCATGATTTTTTTATTTATGTTCATGCTTATGTTCATGCTAAAATATGATGCCATGATTTTATTTATGTTCATGTTAAATTATGATTCCATGATTTTATGTTCATGATAAATTATGATGCCATGATTTTATTTATGTTCATGCTTATGCTCATGCTAAAATATGATGCCATGATTTTGCTTATGTTCATGCTAAAAAATGATGCCATGATTTTATTTATGTTCATGCTAAGATATAATGTCATGATTATATTTATGTTCATACTAAGAATGATGTCATGATTGTGTTTATGTTTATGTAAAGAAGCATGCTATGATATGTAGGGTTGAAGCATTATGTTTATGTTTAAGTGACGTATGGATGTTTTTTGTGAGTAGGAAAAGGGTCTTACTAAGCCTACGTGCTTATAGTCTTATTTTTCTTATACCGCAGATCAAGCCAGATTTTACTAAGGGAAGCAGCAGGAGAGGCAAGAATATGTGTGTGTGGTAGTGACATGGCCAAGAATCCCTTCCCTTCCACTTATCGCATTTTTTGTGATCTGACAATGCTTATTTTGGTTTATGCTCGACTTATGATAGTTATGCCTAAGAAACAACTTACTATTCATGAAGTCTATGGATAAACTACTTGCCACCTGAAATGCTTATGAATAAGTTATGGAAAGTTGATATCATGATGCTATGTATGCTGGTAATATGTTAAGTATAATGTCGCCATGTCCGTGAATTATAACTTAGACATGTGTATATGATTTAAGTACTAGTTGCATGGTTAAAAGCATGTGGAAAAGGGAAAAAGAAATGTTAGTTCCGCTGCATTAAGATGTTATATATATATAAATGTATGTTTAGCGTAACGCCGTTTAAAAAAAAATGGGTGTTATAGTCGGGGGCTCGGCGCTCGGCAGACTAGGTCGGGCGCTCGGCGACTTGCTCGGCAGACTTGGTCGGGAGACCTGGTCGGAAGCCCAAGAGGCCCGGTTGGGATAGAAGGTTAATTCATTAAAGTGTTTAATGAAGGGAAAAAGAAAAGATTCTTTTCTTGCATGGGAAAAGATAAAGAGCCACATGGAATGATGTACTCTTTATTGGTATTAATGAAGGAAGCCAAAGAGACACAAACCTCTTCATATTCATGGGATGAGTATAAAAGAGGGTCTTTTGACTTTGGATGAGAGCTTCGTCCGTTTTTTCTTCTTCCCTCCCTCATCTTCCTCTTTTGGCCGAAACCTTATTGTAGGGTTCTTGGTGTTCTGCAAGCTACCTCAAGTTGCAAGCAACCGCAAGTTGCTAGCATAACTAAGGTAGTCCTCCCGAAGTTGAGAGATTGTGTCCGTGTGGAAACGAATAGAGGCTCGGACACTTGAACGTACAAGAGATTCGGTGCATCTTGGACGAGCGGGATAAGCAAAGGGCACGCTCCAAAGGTATATCTTCTTTAGAAGTAGATGTAGATCAACTTTGAACGAGTTTTTCTTTCGCATGGATCGCTCGAGGGTTCTTGTTTCCGCTGTGTTTTTATGTTTTGCTGCCGGGAGAACCCAACAGTAATTGATAGTAAGAGCCCTAGAGCCGATCATGTGATGATTGACTAGGGGCATTTTGTATCATATTCTATTATTAATAAAAGCATGTTTGGTTATTATACTTAATTTGTATTTGTGCCAAATAACTAAGTATAATAATGTCCTTTGGTAGTAGGTTCTTATCTACATTATATCGATTGGTTGAACCGATAATGAGATGATGTAGAGAACACTACTCTATATCATTCCTAGTCAAGTATTAATATTCATGGGCAAAATTAATGCATGGAGACTAGCTTGTAGGTCAACTGATGACTTGAGCTCACAAATCATGGATATGTGATATCAGGTTGACACATGGGTATACATTGGAGAATGTGTACTGAATTTACACGCCATCAGAATGTTTCATAGATTGTCATATGAGTGTCATAAACTTTCTCATGTGACTATTAGTATGAATAGTCATTCGACCTGAAGTCACTAAGGTTCCCTACATAAGGAGTTATGTACTTTGGTATCGTTAAACGTCACCCGTAATAGGGTGGACTATAAAGGCGATCACTGGGTATGTAATGAATTATGCAGAGGGATGTGAGTGATGTATATGAGATCTATCACTCCCATATAACGGGAGTGATATCTGTGGGCCCCTTGATCGAGTAGGACTACTGAAACGCATGGTCATGCTCAAATGAGTCAATATGAGATATTGAGCTCATTTATTTTACTGAGTCTACTCGAGGATCATGAAACACAAGATTGATTGAGGATGACATGGTCTATGTCTCATTGGTCAATCTAGATATCAAGGATAGAAGGATAAGGTCATACATTATCATAGTCACGGAGGTTTAGTCGGATCTCGACATTACTTGTTACTTGGGTAGCAATGATGCATTGTTAGATGCCGCTCATTGCTTATGTGTCTAAAGTGTTAGACGCATTGCCAACGTCACGAGAACCTATTGGGTCACACACTAAGGACATAATACTTCGGGAGCCCGAGTTGGGAACTCGAGAGATCTGAGCCCGAGTTGGGAACTCGAGAGATCTGAGCCCGAGTTGGGAACTCGGGAGGTCAGTTCGGGAGCTCGAGTTGGGAACTCGGGAGCGTGAGTCGGGAGCTCGGCACTCGGCAGACAGGGCTAGGTGCTCGGTAGACTGAGTCGGGAGCTCGGCACTCGGCAGGCTGTGCTGGGAGCTCGGCAGACTGAGTCGGGAGCTCGGCACTTGGCAGACTGAGCTAAGAGCTCGGTGTTGGAACTCGGATAGCTAGAGATGGGGGGAGTGAATATAGCCAGACACCAAAATCACTTTCTTTTCAAGTTTCTGCACTTAAATGATAGCAGCGGAAGACAAGATGCAGAAACAGAAATGAAGAACAGAAATCAACAAAAAATGAGCAAACCAGACGACACAGCGATGCACAAGGTTCGGGGATAACTTGCCCCTACTCCTTGGCGTGCCCGTAAGGTGGGCGATCCCTTGATCGTCGGCAGATCAAGCCCCGGCGAACACCAGATAAGATAGAGTCTCCTTCTCGGTGGAGAAACCTCTCCACAGATCTCACAGATAATTGAACATGAGTATAAGAGATCACACAAGAAGAAACACTCACAAAGATCTCACAGGAATGCAACAAGATCGCTCAAGCACAAAGCAACAGAGAGCACAACCCAACAGCAAAAACTTCACTCGTTTTTCTGTCTTCCTTGTTGTCGCTCCTCTGCTTCCAGCCTCGTCTTAAGCCTCTACTCCCATCACCAGGCTCTCCATCAGCATCCACTGAAGCCACAGCCTGACCCCCTGACTCCCTAAGCACTCAGTCCACTAAAGACCCTCTCCAGCTGAGCCTCCGTCAGTTGCTAGCTGCTCTCCAGACGACGTTGAGACCTGAAACAAGGAAATAGCCAAACCTGCTCCAAGGAAAGCCTCCCATTGACTCGCCTCCAATGTTTGAATCATCCCTGTAAAGCCTGCACACTCCAATAGAATCTTAGCAACTCATATCAAACATAATCAGTAATGTATCAGTGAATCGACAAAGAAAACAGTCGCGATCAGAGCTTCTGACAGCGTATTTGAATTAAAGTTCTGCCCCTGATCGGTCACCAGACCGATCAGGAAGGACCCTGATTGGTCACCAGACCGATCCAGTAGTCTTCTGCACACTCCTGATTGGTCCCCAGAGCAATCCAGCATTCTATTGCACACTCCAGATCGGTCCCCAGACCAATCAGGCTGCTTCCTGACCGATCAGGCTCCATCCTGATCGGTCACCACAGTGAGAAAACTTTAATGATGGACATCATATCCTAGGTCTTAGATCAGTCACTAGACTGTTCAGGAGCTGATCAGCGGGGGAACTCAACTCACTGTGTGCTCCCTGATCAGTCACCAGACCGATTAGGAGCTGTGCAGTGAGTGAAACGCATACTCCCTGATCGGTCACCAGACCGATCAGTCATCGCTGGATCGGTCACCAAACCGATCCACGAAGGAGCACCGTGCCAACTTCCCTGATCGGTCACCAGACCGATCCAGGCAAGCCCAAATGCACTCTAAGTCACGAGATCAAGCCTCCAGCCCTTCTCTGACTCGTGCCATGCCCAGCTTCACTCACTGGGACTTCAACCTAGCCCTCCAAGCTAGGACCTAGCTTCACTCACCAGGGTTTCTGTCACCCGGCTTCACTCACCGGGACCCGGCTTCACTCATTAGGATTTCTACCTAGCTTCACTCACTAGGATTTCAATCACCTAGCTTCACTCACCAGGACCCGGCTTCACTCACCGGGATTTCCATCACCTGGCTTCACTTACCAGGACCCGGCTTCACTCACCGGGATTTCCATCACCTGGCTTCACTCACCAGGACCCGGCTTCACTCAACGGGATTTTCATCACCTGGCTTCACTCACCAGGACCCGGCTTCACTCACCGGGATTTCCATCAACCTAGCCCTCCAGGCTAGGACCTGACCCTCCAAGCCAGGACTTTTCCACACCTAGCCCTCCAAGCTAGGATTTTTCACACCTAACCCTCCAAGCTAGGATTTTCCACACCTAACCCTCCAGATTAGGACTTTGTGCCCAGTCCCCGACTAGGACTTAATCCCAATTCGTTCAACCAAACTTAAATCAAAACTTAAATTGTTGTCAACACCAAAACAACAATCAAGGTCTGACTGCATCAACAATCTCCCCTTTTTTGTTGTTTGACAACCCGATTTAAGTTTTGGCATTAATGATCAATTGAAGGCAGTTCAATTATCGTAAGGGAATCAAAATCCTCCCCCTATAATAACTCTAAACTTAATCAACCATTCTCTCCCCCTTTGTTAAACATCGAAAAGGGTATGGTTATTAAGTTTAAACATACCTCCCCCTCAAACACGGGTCTCTCCTCAAACCCAAAATAATCAAAGGTAAACTTTTGAATTGCATATGAGAGGCATATACCATAAATGTATCATGGCGACAATGTATATGCAACCCATCAAACTGATGTTTGATACAGAAAAATCTCTGATATATCTATAAACGATTAATTTTCAGAAAAAATTCTGTAATTCTGATTCGTTCAAGATCAGATTGCATTAACATTTAGAATTTTATGTGAAGACATACAAAAGTATATCATGGTCAAATACATATATGCTTCATATGACGAGTAAGGAATGCATCTGTATCTGAAACATAGTCCTGATTGGTCTTCGTGACCAACCAGGTCCGTTGATTATGTGATACAGAAGTAAAGCGATCGGATTTCAGAAAAATTCCTGAACCTCTGATGCATTCCTGATCAGAGTGCATTAACAATTTGCATTCCACAACAGGGGTGTCTACTCCATTAATATACGATATTTCAGAAAAATTTCTGAAACACGACATTAAGAGCAAGAGTCATGACTCAAACAACCCTTCCCTATGAATTTCAAAATTTTCAATATGGATTGGGTTTTTGACTGAAAAATATTCCTCATCAAGGGGCAAGAGACATGATTCAACCAACCCGTGTAAATGAATTTTTAGAATTGCAGCACGGGTTTGTATCGAATCACTATTACATTTGTTCCAGGTATGATTAGGAAAATCTCATTTTAACACTTGACGTTTCAAAAACATTTCTGAGAATCAAGGGTCTTAATGATTCCTACCCATATTTGTGCTCCCTTAGTACCAGGTTTGTACCAATGGGTGATCAAATATGTTTCAATTGTAATCGGATTGTATCATGTTTATTAGTAGTATGATCATTAAACTGATACAATTCGATGCAAAGTGATCAGTCTGGAATGTTTTTGGATCAAATTGGAACGATCTGGGAGTTACGTGATCAGAGTTGATCTGATCGGTCACCAGACCGATCAGAGTTGATCTGATCGGTCACCAGATCGATCAGAGTGAGTCCTGATCAGTCGGTGGACCGATCAGGTATGACATAGAAAGGTTTCTGAAACTGAGAAGTTTCAGAAACGGTTCTGTTTCAACATTTGAACACTCTAAACCCTAACACAATCAAATTTAACTCCTAAGAGAGTTCCATTAAACAATACTCATGTTCCTTAACCAAAGAGAACAACATGATTTGCATCTCTTTAACTAACATGTATATTTTCAAATCATGCAACATTTTCAATATAACTTGAGAGTAAAACTCATAAATACAAAGCTTAAAGTGTGATTCAGAAAATACATGGTAAGCATGAATGTGATGAGTTGGACTTTCTATGGTAAATACAAAGTGACTAGTGTCCCTTAACTAAGGTTTATTCCACATTAAGAATTTCTATGAAAAGAGACACAAACATGTTTGTATCGATTTCAATGAGTGATCACATCTCCAAAACATGCTTGTAGGTTGTCCGACATGCATTTATTTTATTTACCTCATTTAGACAGTTTCGAAAACATGCATTCACAAAAACATGAAGTTGCCATGGAATTGTCTAAATTCTTTAATTGTATGCAGTCAAAAGAAATTAACCAAGACCTCAAATTTATGATGAGATATTGCAAGAGTAAACTATTATTCTAACTTATACCTCATATTGCAGTCACCTCAAACTTGCAATAATAAAGCTACACATTCTAGGCAATCCACAGTAGAAACAATTCATGTGTCAACCTAAACCATTCATGCAAAATATATAATTTTTCCAAAACATGTAGATTTATTTTGAAGCATGGATATACCATCATTCATTGCATGAAAAGTTTCCTTATTGCCCAAATGAGATTTCATAAATCACTAGCCAAGAGATCATATTGTTATAAGAGCTAAGACAATGAAGATCAAAGCACTTAATTCGAATTTCCATAACCAACCATGTGAATGACAATTCTTTTCCTTGGTCATGGGTTTGGAGCACCAAATATCAACCTGTTGGTGCAGGAAGCACCATATCGAACCATGTTTTGATATTGGCAAAGGATTCAAAGTTAAGTTTATTGGTTTTCTAACAAGTTACTCTAGTGTGCAGAGACAAAGTCCTAGCGAAGGAATGATAGGCACCTGGCGAAGGACTGTCAGGATACAAAGCCCTAGCGAAGGACTGCTAGGCACCTGGCGAAGGACTGCCAGTATCTAAGCCCTAGCGAAGGACTGCTAGGCACCTGGCGAAGGACTGCCAGTATCCAAGCCCTAGCGAAGGACTGCTAGGCAACTGGCGAAGGACTGCCAGTATCCAAGCCCTAGCGAAGGACTGCTAGGCAACTGGCGAAGGACTGCCAGTATCAAAGACCTAGCGAAGGACTGCTAGGCACCGGGTGAAAGATAGCTCGGCATCCAAGCCCTGGCAAAGGACCGCCAGGCAAAAGTTCAACCAAAGGAGCAGTTGGCATCAAGTAAATTCTCCCGAGAGGAGTAGGTGAGGACGCGTTCCCCGTCGAGGGAACAGTAGGCGTCGGTTCGACCTAGGGCGCCATTTTGTAGACCAAAGTCAGAACCAAGACAGCTAAGGCTGTATAAACTAATTGTTTTATTATGTTTTGGACTAACCCTGGATGCAGGACCGAAGGAACGTGTGTCTGCAACTCAGAGAGCCTCAAAGGAGTGAGGCAGCAACTAAGCAGGGCGCCCTGAGTGTCCAGGGCGCCCCCAAGGTGAACCAGAACCAAGTGAAGCAAAAAGGGCTTCGGCTGCTTACTGGGCAGGGCGCCCTCAGCAGCCAGGGCGGCCTCAACAGCCAAGGCGCCCCGCGCCCAAGCCCGCGAAGCGTCACCCTTATCCAGCCGAGAATTTTGCACGGATGAAGTCAAGCAGGGCGCCCTCTGCGACCAGGGCACCCCCAGAGTCAAAGTTATCCCTATTCGGATGGGATAACGCTTGACCGAGCTAAAATCGGATCGGGTGACACGTGGCAGGGCGCCCCCGACGTCCAGGGCGCCCCGGGGTGCTATAAATAGCACCCAACGCCCAAGCCTTTGACAACAACTTCGAACCAAAGCTTCCACGCTCTTCTGTGCTCACGCCTTGCTCCGGAAACTGCCCAACTCGAGCGACGACGTCCCGCTGCTCCGGAAAGTCAACCTACAACCGGACGTCGGTAAAAGAAGAGATTTTTTTTATTAAAAGTTTATGGTGCTATACTTGTAAATCTATTTTTGTAAACTGATTTTGCGTTCATATAGAATTGCCCAAAGTAAACGATCAACGATCGTGGGCCTTGGAGTAGGAGTCGACATAGGCTCCGAACCAAGTAAAAAATACTGTGTTCGCGTGTTTTAATTTCTTTCCGCTGTGTAAATTGCTCTCTCTATAAATTCGAAAAGTTTACCGATATTCACCCCCCCTCTATCGGTCCTATCGATCCAACAAGTGGTATCAGAGCCTATGAGTATTGAAAAAAAACACTTAGTTAAATTCCACTTTTGAAATCGAAAAAAAATATTCATACTTTGTAAACATTAGTACCTTGGAAAGTAATAGTACTTTTGAAAAATAGTAGTACTTTTGAAAGATGTTCTGCATATTTTGAAAAATATAAGTACTTTTGAAAAATATTATGTATTTTTGAAAAATATAATCACTTTTGAAAAATATTATGCATTTTTGAAAAATATAAGTGCTTTTGAAAATTTTTAATATTATTTTCAAAAGTATTCTAAAGTCAAGCAAAATTTTGAAAATGATAGTATATATAAGCAAAAAGAATATAAGCAAAAAAGAATATAAGCAAAATTATAAGTACTTTTATTTTGAAAGAATATTTATTTATGTTTTCAACAGGATTTAAAAAGTGCAGTGCATGAAAACATATAATTTGAAAAATTATTTGTCAGTTTAATAATTCTTTTAATTTAATCTCCCCCTGAGCTTGACCCAGTCCTAGGAAGCTTGTTGACTACAAGCGATCTTCCTCTGAGTCTTAAGGTTTGATTCAAACTATAAGAATTATCTAATAATTTTGAAAAATGATTGTCAGAAATAATTTCTTTTGACTCAAACTCCCCCTAAATTTGACACATCCTAGGAGTCCTTATAGATCATCAAGTGGACCTTCCTCTGTGCCTTTAGAGTTTATTAAAATCAAAAGAATAATTTTGACCAACCTTTTGAGTATGATAACATTCAAGGAGATACATTTTTGAAAACATAACTTGAAATGATAACACAGTTTTCGAAAAAATATGATGATAATTTTTTAAACACATATGTAGTATACGAAGATTTTTGAATCAATTTTTCAAAACCTTATTGAGATGATAGTAAGATTTAGAGCATAAGGTTTTTGAAAAAAAAAATATAAATTTTTTTTGAAAAGTATTAAAAGAAACTCCCCCTGTATCTGACCCAGTCTGATTTTTATCTAAGTTCCTTAAGGAACTTCAGTGTTGACCAGGTTTGACTATGTTGACTAGGGTTGACTATTTTGACCAAGTTTGACCAATCAATGACTAAAACAAAACAAGCCCTAGATTATATTTAAAACGAGTCTATTGATATATTAAACATGAAATTTAAAAAAAAACGTTAGAATTGAAAGAGTAGGGTACCGTAAACTGAAAAAAATAGAGATAATTTTGAATAACTTTTGAAAATATTTTTTTTTAAAAAGGATAGTGAATTATGCTTTTAGGTCCTAGATGTCTCACCCAGTTCTGCGTGGTCAAGCATGTTAACCTTATGGGTTGTGTGAGACAAGTATTTTAATTTTGAAAATAAATGATTGATAATAATTAAATTGAATTTTGAGAATAATTAATTCAGTTGAATTTGAGAATAATTAATTGAATTATTTTGAATTTGATTAAATTGATTTAATTAAGATTTAATTGATTTAATTAGGATTTAATTGAATTTAATTGATTTAATTAAGATTTAATTGAATTTAATTGATTTAATTAAGATTTAATTGAATTTAATTGATTTAATTAAGATTTAATTGAATTAGTTGGTTTAATTAAGATTTAATTGATTTAGTTGGTTGGGTTGGACTTAACTTTTAGGTCCTAAGCATCTCACACATTTCTAAGTGACAAAACAGGATATCCTTAACTATTTTGTGAGATGCATTAATTTTATCTTTGATGTTAACACTATGATTTAATTGAAGCTTGTGTTAGATTCGAGTTTAACAAATAATAATTTAAAAGTGAGTTTCGATAATTGTTGGTGCAAGTTGCATCAATAATATTCCTCTTTAAGTGTTTTAATGTTTGACAATATACTTAAGTCAGTGATACATTAAACAGACAAAGGGGCTTAAGAAAAGACCTAGTTAATCTAGGCATCGAAATCCTAAGTCCCAGCGAAGGGATGCTGGGCACCTAGCGAAGGGTTGCTAGGTATCAAAACCCTAAGACCTAACGAAGGGCTGTTAGGCACCTAGCGAAGGACTGCTAGGTATCGTAACCCTAAGACCTAGCGAAGGGCTGCTAGGCACCTAGTGAAGGACTACTAGACATAGAAGACCTAGCGAAGGGCAGCTAGGCACCTAGTGAAGGACTACTAGGCATAGAAGACCTAGCGAAGGGATGCTAGGCACCAGGCGAAGGACCGCTTGGTAACAAAGACCTAGCGAAGGATTGCTAGGCACCAGGCGAAGGACCGCTTGGTAACAAAGACCTAGCGAAGGGCTGCTAGGCACCTGGCGAAGGACTGCTAGGAAATGAAGACTTGGTCCGAGGGACTAAGCAACTTAGCTGAGCGATGACTAAGGACAGGAGTAGAGACGGGTCAGGGTTTGGGCGTCTCGAGATCCGGAGTAATCGGAGGCTAATCAAAAGTCCATCCGAAGGACTGGGTGGCAACCGTCTCCTGAAATGAGTAGGTGAAGGGCGAGTTCTCGGGGATAGGAACTCGTGCCGGTTCGACCTAGGGTTTCGTGCAAATCCGAAGTCAGAACCAAGTCCTTAAGACCAATATTATATGTATATATGCTTTGTGTTTGTGTATCTTGCAGGTAACTAGAACCAGAGACAAAGCAAGCAAAAGAAACCAGTGTGCAAGCTTTAAGTAGGGCGCCCCCATCAAGGAGGGCGCCCTCACCAACCAGGGCGCCCTGAACAGCTAGGGCGCCCTGAGCCAAAGGTAAAAATGCAGTAAACGTGAAGCAGGCAGAACAGGTGTCAAGAGAGGCGCCCTGAGTGTCCGGGGCGCCCTAGTTCAAAGCTGTATGTGCAGTTTCGAACCCAAAACACAGATAAGCCATCATGAAGGCACCCTGGAGGTCCGGGGACCCTGGTCAACGATCTTATCACCAGCGACGAGGTAGGCGCAAGGATAAGAGTTGACCGAGTCTTCTGGGGCACCCCCAGCGTCCGGGGCGCCCCCAGGAGGCCTTTATAAGGGGCCTCGACCCCTCTGCTTCAGACACAACTTCCAAGTACTGTTCTGATCATTCTGACCTACTGCAACGCACTAGAAACGAGGCACTATGACCGGGAGGCTCCAGGAGGAAGTGCGCGGCACTTCGGAGGTCCAGATCGGCCGAGTTTCAGATTTTTGTTGGTTTGCATTTTGTTAATTACCGCACTTAAATTTCATTATATTTTGATTGTAATATCGCACTGTAAGTCGGGTTTCTCCGCCTCCGGAAATTTCGGAAAGGAGACCAATAGTGGACTCACGCCGAGTACATAGGCCTTGGACGTACTGACCCAGGGGGGTTGGGAACCAAGTAAATAATCCCGCTGTGTCCTTGTATTATTGTTTTATTCGTTTTGTTTGTTTTCCGCTGCTACTAACCCTGAGTCCAGAACGAACTAAAGTTTTCTACGAAGTTTCCACGAATAATTTTCACGATCGATATTCACCCCCCCCTCTATCGACGGTACCGGTCCTACACAACCTCCTATGTTGATAGATGCTCCCCCTCAAATAATGCTTATACAATTCGAAATATGGAGGTTTTAGGTACCCAAATTTTGGGACCTAAGGCATCTACAATGAATGACTTTGGCACCCATGCCTTAGTCATTTTCTTTCTAACCTTTTGAACCCTAGAGTCTTTTGATGATCTAAATTGGGTTCTTGACATTAATGATACAAAAGTTGGTTCTTTAGGTTGATAACCTATACCGGCCCTATTGTAAACCGCCCTTTGGGAGTTTAAGATCATGTCTAATGTTTTGGAGCTAGTTGAAAACTTCTCAAGAATATTCTTGAGATCCTCAATTTTGCTCCTCAAGTCCTTATTGTCATTCTCAAGGGTCTTAACATGTGAGTCATCAATTACCTCATCCTTAGAGGTTTTCAATTCCTTTACTTCTAATCTTAATGATTTAACTTTTGCCATAGATTTCTTAAGCAACTTAGTTAGGCATGCTATTGTTCTATAGCACTTATCCAACTCGGGAGAGATTACCTCTTCATCATCCGAAGATGATGAAGGCGCAATTGAGGAGCTACTTGATTTGTTATCATTTTCTTCTCTTGAATCCTCTAGTGCCATGAATGCCATGTGACAGTGAGTGTTCTTCTCCTCCTTCTTCTTCTTGTTGTCACTTGCCACTAAAGCAATACCTTTCTCTTTGGGACATTGGTTAGAGATCTCATGTAGTTCCATTTCACAAAATAGATCTTCTAACTTAATAATTGAAAGATCCTTAGACACCTTGTAGGCATCCACCATGGATGACCACATGGCATTCCTAGGAAATGATTTAAGGACATACCTCACTAGGTCTCGGTTTTCTACCTTTTCATCAATGGAGTGGAGACCATTCAATACTTCTTTGAATCGACAATGAAACATACTTACAGTTTCATTTTCTCTCATTGTCAAGTTCTGGAGTTGGCTGAGAAGGAGGTCCTTCTTGGTAGCTCGGGTGTCTTGAGTTCCTTTGTAGCGACCCGCCTTCTCTGCCTTAGATGGATCGTTACATTATCTACTTCTTGACTCTAATGCACGACTAAGAATGCGAAAATCTTTTTTTTCTTCTCAATTTAAATCTATCTATGATATACTAACTCTAATAGTCATGCATGATACCATGGCACACTTCCTCTTTCTAAGATTCATAAAGAAAATACTCATCGAAACTCGCCCTGCCCAACTTCACTTTACGGCACCAGTCGACTGCTATATCGCAGTCGACTGCTATATGGCAGTCGACTGACCTTTGGCAGTTACCTGGTGCATCGAACAGAAGCTACTATTCGATCGGGCAGGTGACTGGTACTGCACCAGTCGACTGATACGCCTGAAATCTGCAATTCAGAATCTGAAATTCATCTCCAAACATCCACCAAACACATACTTTCGAGCCATACAAAATCATGACACCATTTCTATACTCTATACTAGTTTCCTAAACATTTTAGCCAATCAAAACGAATCCATAAACTTGAAATTAGGACTTTCTGCGAGATTTAACAAGTTATGAAAGTCTATATAAACTTTATGCTAGAGATTGTACCAAACTTAACTTCTAACCATTTAAACTCATTCCACAAAGTTCTATAACATCACTAAAGCATTATGGAACATGAATGCAACTTTTCTAAGCATAATTGAGCAATAAAAACTTGATTCAAAGGGGAAACTAGCTCTATCTTGACACATGCATCAATAGCTCCAACAAAGTATCAATATTCAAAACTACTCACACTTCTACTCATCCAATGCAATCATAAGGGTATGTATGCTAAATGAAATGACATGAAATCTATACTCGTGGTTTTAAGACATGCAAAATATCTCAAACACAATTACTCGAATAAATTCTATATGGTCTAACTTAAACTAAGAATTTATTCATCTTGTCCCAAGGGTCTCTCCAAGCTCAGCCACCACACACACTTTACTCAGCACCGCCTCGTCGCCTTCCTTCAGAATTGCTTGCCTTTACCTTTATCTGCAGTAAGAGGAAATGCAACTAGTAAGCAAAAAGCTTAGTAAGTACTATCTAGCTCACAAAATCTCGAAATGTGCAAACATGCTTCCTGAACAATATGAAAATCATATGAGATACTTATATGCTTGAAAGAAAACTAAGAACATGTATAACTCAAAACATGCATACTCAAGCATTAATAAATCTCAATTTACTTTTCTGGGCTCAACTTGAAACTTTAGCTATTCTTTAACTTTTTGAAAACTCTTTAAACTTTAGAAACTTTGCTAAAGCATATACTTGAAAATAATAATCACTTGGATCCACTGAAGACGTAAGTGCCATCTCATATGCGCGTTCCCTAAAAGGTTGGGGTAGCGAGCCACCAATCCTAATAGAGCAGACCTTGGTCTACCAGGGCCAAGACCTTGGAATTGGACACCTGGATTTCTTTAACGACGCCCTTGGACGCCGGGTACTGGCCTTAGAAAATAAAATAGCTTTTCTTTCTTTTCTTTCTTATCTGTAAATGCCTTGGCATTTTCTCGAGCACCTTGCGTGCTAAAATCCCTAAGTCTTGACTTTTGGGGATTTCTTAAGGCCTTGGCCTTTTCTTTTCTTATCTTTATCTTATCTTTTCTTTTCTCATAGCTTTTCTTGGACCCTAACCTCATATAGGGCACTCAATAAAATATATAAGTATATAATGAACTACGATCACATGCAAAAATCTTAACAAGAAGTAAATATCTCTTTTAAAAACTTTTAAGGGAAATTCTTGCGGAAAAACTGCCTCTTACTGCAGGTGAGCAGTACTTACATTGATATCTTGGACTTACAACCAAGATTGACGTATAGGACTCGGGAGAAACTTGAGATCTCGGAGAATTCTTCGCGCCTACGCGTTCCTCTCGTCGCGGGGATCCCGAATATAGGAATATCTCTCGGAGGAGAGCCTTGGCCGACCCTCTTGGCCTTGGTGTTGTTTCGCCCAAGAGAGGAGAGGGGAAGGGTCGCGCGGCTAGGGTGAGGAAGAGGGAAAACCAAAAATTCAATTTCCTCTCTTAACTTATCTATTTATATTTATGGAGCGGATTGACCTAACCACAACTTAAATATATGTCTCTCCACCCTTTGTTGTGCTTGATACCCTAGCCTGGCTGGTCGCGTGCTTGCCTGGTTTCGTGCTGGTCGCGGGTTCGAACCCCTAATGCCCTTAACGATTTTTCTCCCTTTCTTTTTTTTTCTTCCTTTTTAAAATACTAAACGGACTCGGAAAATTCCATAAAAATATTCTAAAAATCCCTAAAAATATCTAGAATATTTCTAAACCATTTTTAAATAATTCTAAGGACTTTAAGAAATAAAAATGGGAATTTTGGGGCGTTACAATCCCCCATACCTTATGAAAAGTTCGTCCTCGAACTTAGAATAATTCTGGATATCTCTCTCTCATGCTGTCCTCACGTTCCCAAGTAGCCTCTTCATGCTTTTGATTCTGCCAGATGACCTTCACTAGTGGCACTTTTTTGTTTCTTTATCTTTTAACTGCTTTGTCCACTATCTGTGTCGGTCTGCTCTCATAACTAAGATCTTCTTGGATCTGTACTGACTGAGGCTGAATCACTTGGCTAGGGTCGTGAATACACTTCTTTAGCATGGAGACATGGAATGTACTGTGGATAGCTGACATATCCTCTAGTAAGTCCAACTCATATACTACCTTACCAACCCTCCTTATGATCTTGTAGGGTCCTATGTAGCGAGGACTTAGCTTACCCTTTTTACCAAATCTCATCACTCCCTTCATAGGAGCGACCTTGAGAAATACTGAATCTCCAACTTGGAATTCAAGTGGCCTACGGCGTGTGTCAGCAAAACTTTTCTGTCTACTCTGGGCAGTCTCAATCCTCTGGCGGATCGTCTGGATAGCCTGAGTGGTCTCCTCTATAAGCTCAGTCTGGCTGTCTAGTCCTGACTCCATCTCTTCCTTCTCACCAGCTTCTTGCCAACATATGGGTGATCTACATTTCCTGCCATATAATGCCTCATAAGGTGCCATCCTGATGGTGGCCTGATAGCTATTGTTGTAGGCAAACTCAGCTAAGCACAGAAATTTGTACCAACTACCCTTAAAGTCCAACGCACAAGCCCTGAGCATGTCTTCTAAAATCTGATTTACTCTCTCTGTTTGTCCATCTGTCTGGGGATGGAAGCTGTGCTGAACTGAAGTTGGTGCCTAGGGCGTCCTGAACACACCTCCAAAAATGGGAGATGAATCGCCCATCTCTGTCAGAAACGATCGACTTCGGACTCCGTGAAGCCTGATTACTTCTTTCACGTACAGCTGTGCTAATTGCTCTACCGAATGCGATAACTTGATGGCTAGGAAGTGGGCAGACTTGGTCAATCTGTCCACTATCACCCAATTGCATCGTGTCCATGGGTGGTTCTTGGAGACCTGTGATAAAGTCCATGGATATTTCTTCCCACTTCCACTCTGGAATGGGAAGAGGCTGTAGAACTCCTCCTGGTCTCTGGTGCTCGGCTTTGACCCTCTGGCAGGTCAAGCAGGTACTGATATATCTGGCCACGTCTCGCTTGAGTCCAGACCACCAGAACCTTTCTTTAAATCTTGGTACATCTTGGTAGAACCAGGATGCATAGAGTACGGGGTACTGTGGCTTCTTCTAAAATATTCTTTCTTAGTTCCTCATCATTGGGGACGCAAAGGCGGTCTCCAAGATAGAGGATGCCACTATCTGATACTCGAAACTCTGAATTTTCTGCCTCTTGGATCCCCTGCTTGATCTTCTGGATTCTGGGTCTTGATTTGCTTTCTTTGTATATCTAAAGCAGGGTTGACTCTAGAGTCAATGCAGAAAGTTGCCCAATTATTACCTCGACTCCAAAATCTTTATTTCTTTCTGAAGTGGTAGAGACAGTGATGATAGGGACATCAGTGCTGCACAGGATTTCTGCTCAGTGCATCTGCCACTTTATTAGCTTTACCTGGGTGGTAGAGGATTTCACAGTCATAATCTTTGACCAACTCTAGCCACCTGCGCTGCCTCATATTCAGATCCTTCTGAGTGAAGAAGTACTTCAAACTCTGATGGTCTGTGAAGATTCTGCACTGCACTCCATACAGGTAGTGTCTCCAGAGCTTCAGTGCAAAACCACAGCTGCTAGCTCAAGGTCATGAGTGGGTAATTTTCTCATAGTCCTTGAGCTGTCTGGAGGCATATGCTATTACTTTACCGTCTTGCATGAGGACAGCTCCAAGGCCCATCTTGGATGCATCACTGTAGATATCAAAGGCCTTGTCACTCTCTGGAACAGTCAGGATGGGAGCACTAGTCAATCTTTTCTTCAGCTCTAGAAAACTGTGCTCGCATTTATCTGACCATTCAAACTTCTTGTTCTTTCTGGTCAAGGCTGTGAGTGGAGAGGCTACTCTAGAAAAGTTCTCCATAAATTTTCTGTAATATCCTGCCAAGCCTAAGAAGCTTCTGATTTCACTGGCATTCTTGGGTCTACACCAGTTGCTGACTGCTTCTATCTTGGCTGGATCAACTTGAATGCCTTCTTTGGATACAATGTGACATAGGAAGGCACCTGATCTAGCCAAAACTCACACTTTGAGAATTTTGCATAGAGCTTCTCCTGCTGAAGGATCTGTAGCACTATCCTCAAGTGTGTAGCATGGTCCTCTGGAGTCTGTGAGTATATGAGATATCATCAATAAATACATGACGAATTTATCGAGATACTCCCTGAAGATGTGGTTCATCAGCTCCATGAAGACTGCTGGAGCATTGGTCACTCCAAAAGGCATCACTACAAATTCGTAGTGGCCGTATCTTTACCTGAAGGCCGTCCTTGGGACATCACTCTCCTTCACCTCTGAGCTGATGTAACCTGATCGCAGATCTATCTTGGAGAACACTGTGCTCCCTTCAGCTGATCAAATAAATCATCTATTCTGGAAGGGATATTGTTTTGATGGTTACCTTTTCAAAGCTTGATAGTCTATGCACATTCGCATAGGTCCATCTTCTTCTTGACAAAAGTACAGGAGCTCCCCAAGGTGAATGACTGGGGCGGATGAACCCTTGTCAAGCAGCTCTTGCAATTGTTCTTGTAATCTTTCAGTTCTGCTGGTGCATGCGATAAGGTGCCTTCGAAATTGGGTTGGTTCCTGGGGCCAACTCAATTTCAAACTCAATTTCCCGATTGGGAGGGAGTCCTGCTAACTCTTCGAAACACCTCAGGATAGTCACAGACTACCCTCACTTCTCTCTCTTGAATCCTTCTCCTTGACTCGCATCCACTATATGAGCTAGAAAACCAGAGCACCCCTTCTCTAACATTCTCTGAGCTTGTAAGGTAGGTAGGAACCTATTTATCTTTCTCCTTGGGTCTCCAATAAACTCAAATGAAGGTTCTGCTTCTGGTGTGAACTTGACTTTTTCCTTGCGGCAGTCTATAGAAGCATTATACTTGCTCAAGAAGTCCATTCCTAAAATGACATCGTAATCCTTCATCTCAAGGACTAACAAGTCACTGTAGAGCTCTCGGTTGGAAATCTAGATTGATACTGCCCTTAGCCTCTCAGTAGAGGCCATTACTTCCCCTTGACGGTAAGGTTGTTAAGAACTTCATCGTTCAACCTTTCTGGTGGCCTTTATACTGGTTAAGTAGTGCTCAGTGATCAAAGCACTACTTATTAGTTCTTCGGAGGTTTGCAGCCTCTTAACACCGCTAGCCCCCTTCAACGCTATCTCAGGCCTTAACATCTTGAGCATTAGCCTAACTATCTCTTTTTCTTGCTAACTAGCTCTGGGCACAGATGAGCTAACCGCTTAAACATCTTCACTGCTTCATCCACGGATAGTTCTCCTTGTCTGAACTCCGTGAATTCATCGTAATGCTTGTTGGTTACTTGCATGTGAAAGTATTCTTCGAAGAACTCAGTCTCGAAGTCGGCCCATGTCATCTGGCTGACATTTCTCTTGGCCTTGACTCTCTTCCACTATATTCTAGCATCTCCCGTAAGGCAGAAAGATGCACACTTTATCTTCTCTACCTCATGCCAGTCCAGTAGCCCTACTATTCTTTCCAACGTTTTGAACCATGCTTAAGCATCCCATGGTTTGCTTGTGCCTGGGAAGTTCCCTGGCTTCGGTTTCTCCTACTGAATGAGGTACGCTTCTTGCCTTACTCCCCTTGCCGAACTACAGATGTAATCGATGGGTCTTCGATCACAACTGGTGCCACTACATTCGCCACTGGCGAGGTAATAATAACGACCTGCTGGTTAGCCATCCTAGTGGCAATAACTTGCTGTTGTTCTGCTAACTGTCTCTGTAACTGAGCCACCACGTCTAAGAGATTTGGTGGGGGTACTGACTCTGTTGCCTCTTGCCCTCTAGGAGCTTGCTCCTCGTTTTGGGCCTTTCTAGGACGTCCTCAAATGTATAACTTAACACTTAATGGTAATGTTCCCAAACTTGCTTTAGGATATAACAAGACCTTGGTCTTGATTCTTATCTCATTTCTTAATCCTAGAACTCGTTCTAGGGCTTAGTAAGACCTTGGTCTTGCTCAAAACTTTTATCAAGCACCTTGCGTGCCATAATCCCAAAACTTACTTTTGGGCAAATCAAGTAAGTACTTAAGCATTTCTCTAATATCCATTCTAGGGATTAAACATGATTCCGTGATACTAAGGTATTAAATATGCTTCCTTATTCTATGCACATATGAGTAAGTACTTAAGCATTTCTCTGTACTGCAATTAAATAAAGGAGCAATAGAAAAACTAAAACTTAAAACTTTCTTACTTGAAGACGGCAAGGTTGATGCTGATGTGTGTGTGATGCTGGAGAATGGGAACTGCTCTAATACCACCTGTAGCGACCCGCCTTCATCTACCTTAGACGGCCCGCTACTTTTGTTTACTTCTTGACTCTAATGCACGACTAAGAATGTGGAAATCTTTTTTTTTCTTTTAACTTCATCTAGGGATGATATTCTAACTCTAATAGTCATGCATAATACCATGGCACACTTCCTCTTTCTAAGATTCATAAAGAAAATACTCATCGAAACTCGCCCTGCCCAACTTCACTTTACGGCACTAGTCGACTGCTATATGGCAGTCGACTGCTATATGGTAGTCGACAGACCTTTGGCAGTTACCTGGTGCATCGAACAGAAGCTACTGTTCGATCGGGCAGGTGACTGGTACTGTACCAGTCGACTGATACGCCTGAAATCTGCAATTCAGAATCTGAAATTCATCTCCAAACATCCACCAAACACATACTTTCGAGCCATACAAAATCATGACACCATTTCTATACTCTATACTAGTTTCCTAAACATTTTAGCCAATCAAAACGAATCCATAAACTTGAAATTAGGACTTTCTGCGAGATTTAACAAGTTATGAAAGTCTATATAAACTTTATGCTAGAGTTTGTACCAAACTTAACTTCTAACCATTTAAACTCATTCCACAAGGTTCTATAACATCACTAAAGCATTATGGAACATGAATGCAACTTTTCTAAGCATAATTGAGCAATAAAAACTTGATTCAAAGGGGAAACTAGCTCTATCTTGACACATGCATCAATAGCTCCAACAAAGTATCAATATTCAAAACTACTCACACTTCTACTCATCCAATGCAATCATAAGGATATGTATGCTAAATGAAATGACATGGAATCTATACTCGTGGTTTTAAGACATGCAAAATATCTCAAACACAATTACTCGAATAAAATTCTATATGGTCTAACTTAAACTAAGAATTTATTCATCTTGTCCCAAGGGTCTCTCCAAGCTCAGCCACCACACACACTTTACTCAGCACCGCCTCGTCGCCTTCCTTCAGAATTGCTTGCCTTTACCTTTATCTGCAGTAAGAGGAAATGCAACTAGTAAGCAAAAAGCTTAGTAAGTACTATCTAGCTCACAAAATCTCGAAATATGCAAACATGCTTCTTGAACAATATGAAATCACATGAGATACTTTTTATGCTTGAAAGAAACACTAAGAAACATGTATGACTCAAAAACATGCATACTCAAGCATTTATAAATCTCAACTTACTTTTCTTGGCTTAACTTGAAACTTTAGCTATTCTTTAACTTTTTGAAAACTTCTTTAAACTTTAGAAACTTTGCTAAAGCATATACTTGAAAATAATAATCACTTGGATCCACCGAAGACGTAAGTACCATCTCATGCGCGTTCCCTAAAAGGTTGGGGTAGCGAGCCACCAATCCTAATAGAGCAGACCTTGGTCTACCAGGGCCAAGACCTTGGAATTGGACACCTGGATTTCTTTAACGACGCCCTTGGACGCCGGGTATTGGCCTTAGAAAATAAAATAGCTTTTCTTTCTTTTCTTTCTTATGTGTAAATGCCTTGGCATTTTCTCGAGCACCTTGCGTGCTAAAATCCCTAAGTCTTGACTTTTGGGGATTTCTTAAGGCCTTGGCCTTTTCTTTTCTTATCTTTATCTTCTCTTTTCTTTTCTCATAGCTTTTCTTGGACCCTAACCTCATATAGGGCACTCAATAAAATATATAAGCATATAATGAACTAAGATCACATGCAAAAATCTTAACAAGAAGGAAATATCTCTTTTAAAAACTTTTAAGGGAAATTCTTGCGGAAAAACCGCCTCTTACTGCAGGTGAGCAGTACTTACTTTGATATCTTGGACTTACAACCAAGATTGACGTCTAGGGCTCGGAAGAAAATTGAGATCTCGGAGATTTCTTCGCGCCTATGCGTTCCTCTCGTCGCGGGGATTCCGAATATAGGAAAATCTCTTGGAGGAGAGCCTTGGCCGGCCCTCTAGGCCTTGGTGTGGTGTCGCCCAAGAGAGGAGAGGGGAAAGGAGTCGGCGCAAGGTGTTGGGCGAGGGAGAGAAAGGGTTTAGGTTGAGAGAAAATAAAATTTCTCTCTTTAATTATCTATTTATACTTATGGGGCGAATTTACCTAACTATACCTTATCTATTGTTTCGCCCAGTTTATTTCAACAAAACCAACCAGCCCAGCTGGTCACGCGCGTGCTTGCTCTTCCGGTGGTCGCGGGTTCGAACCCCTTGCTGCCCTTTAACGTTTTTCCATTTTTTTTAAATACTAAACGGACTCGGAAAATTCCATAAAAATATTCTAAAAATTCCTAAAAATATCTAGAATATTTCTAAACCATTTTTAAATAATTCTAAGGACTTCAAGAACTAAAAATGGGAATTTTGGGGCGTTACAATCCCCCATACCTTATGAAAAGTTCATCCTCGAACTTAGAATAATTCTGGATATCTTTCTCTCATGCTGTCCTCACGTTCCCAAGTAGCCTCTTCATGCTTTTGATTCTGCCAGATGACCTTCACTAGTGGCACTTCTTTATTTCTTAATCTTTTAACTGCTTTGTCCACTATCTGTGTCGGTCTACTCTCATAACTAAGATTTTCTTGGATCTGTACTGACTGAGGCTGAATCACTTGGCTAGGGTCGTGAATACACTTCTTTAGCATGGAGACATGAAATGTACTGTGGATAGCTGACATATCCTCTGGTAAGTCCAACTCATATGCTACCTTACCAACCCTCTTTATGATCTTGTAGGGTCCTATGTAGCGAGGACTTAGCTTGCCCTTTTTACCAAATCTCATCACTCCCTTCATAGGAGCGACCTTGAGAAATACTGAATCTCCAACTTGGAATTCCAGTGGCCCAGTAGCCCTTCGCCAGGTCTTAGGGTTTCGATGCCTAGATTAACTAGGACTTTTCTTCAACTTAGGTTATTTCTCCTTTGCTCCCCTTTGTCTGTTAAATGTATCACTGACTTAAGTATATTGTCAATCATTAAAACACGTAAAGGAGAACATCATTGTTGCAACTTGCACCAACAATCTCCCCCTTTTTGATGTTTGACAATAACTTAAGTTTGATTGGTTAAAGGGGCTAACTTACTATCCTTGGGATAAAAAAAACAAAAAAAGTGATATAAGTTTTGAAACTATATTTTTGATCTTTGGGAGAAAATTTTTCTAACTTAAGCATACCTTTTTTTGAAACTATATTTTTGATCTTTGGGAGAAAACTTTTCTAACTTAAGCACACCTCTCCCCCTTTGTCATACATCAAAAAAAACTTTAAGAAAATACTTGCACCAATAATGAAAACTTTTAGTTGTTTTTGAATATACTTAGTGCAAAATTTTTGAAAGCATTGCATTTTGAATGATATATAGCATTTTTTTTTTCAAAAATGCATAATTTTGAAAAAGATGCTATGTACTTTTGAAAGATTATGTAATTTTTTGAAAAATATAAGTACCTTTGAAAAATGTATTGAATTTTTTGAAAAATTAAGTACTTTTGGAAAATGCATAATTTTTGAAAGAATGCTATTTTGGAAAATATAAGTATTATGCATATTTTGCAAGTACTAACTATTTTTGAAAAAGATGAGACTTTGAAAAATATAAGTAATTTTTGAAACATAATATTTTACTTGACTAGTTTCTTTTCCAGTCTGACACAATCCTAGGAAACCTTGTTAACCACAAGGACATTTTCCTAAGTGTCCTGAAAATTCTTCAAACTCAAGTAAATATTAACATAATTTTGTCAAAAAAAAATGATAGTACTTTTGAAAATATATGCTAGTGGATTTTGAAAAATGTGTGAACTTTTGAAGACCCAATATTTTACTTGATTTGATTTATCTTCCAGTCTGACACTATCCTGGGAAACCTTGTTGACTACAAGGACATTTCCTAAGTGTCCTGGAAATTCTCCAACCCAAGTAAACATTATTTCAAAAATAATTTCATAAGTCACACAAATTCTAACAAATAGAATAATAGTATTTTGAACGACTTAGATTTTTAGCAAGATTTTGAAGATATGAAAACATGTTATTAAATAATTCTTTTAATTTGACCTCCCCCTAAACTTGACTCAGTCCTGGGAAGCTTGTTAACCACAAGTATTCTTCCTCTGAGTCTTAAGGTTTGATTCAGATTAAAAGGAAATATAAAAAATGAATAATTACCAAAAAAAACTTTTCTGAAATTCTTCTTTTGACTCAGACGCCCCCTAAATTTGACACATCCTAGGAGTCCTTGAAGATCATGAAGTGGACCTTTCCTCTGTGACTTTAGGGTTTATCAAAGTTAAAGAAACAGGTAAATTTTTGAACATATAATTTTTACAACATAACCCCTTTTTGAAAACACAAGTAATAATGATTTAAAGCACAGTTTTCGAAAAGTATTTTTCAAATGATAGTAATGTTTAAAGTGCAGTTTTTGAAAACCATTTCAAAAAAAATGAAAAGCACTCCCCCTATACCCGATACCGTTTGACTCTATCTGAGTGCCTTAAGGAACTTTAGTGTTGTCCTAAGAGGCTTGTGTCTAATTGTGTGAGTCAAACAATTTTCAAAAGAATATAATTTTTGAAAGCATATACTGTATTGGCAATCAACAAGCATGAAATCCATACAAACATTATTATGTTGAAGCACTATTTTGAAAATATATTTTTAGGAAAATATTCTAACAATTTTGAAAAATATTTTGAAAAATATTTTTCAATTCATTAGTCCTTAACATCTCACTCATTTTAGATGTATCAATACAACAAACATGGTTGCCTTATAGGTGTATTGTGAGATGCTTGAATCATTTTTCTTAATTTATTATTAACTCTAAGATTTAATTGAAACTTGTGTTAGATTTGAATTTGACAAGAAGTAACTTGAATTTCAAAAATTGACTTCCAGGTCTTGGCGAGGCACTAGGCCTTCTTTGGCCATAGCCTTATTGGATCATCAACCCTTTCCTTGACAAAGCCTTTTAATGAAATTTCATTTTCAAAATTACTTTTTGAAAAATTCTGGTCTAACTAGTTTGGGTCTTGGATCGGTAACTTCGGCTAGTTTCACCAATCTAAAGAGACCAAGTAGAGTATACTTGACCTTATTAGAAGAGGCTTCCCTAACGTACTATCATCTCACCGCCATCCAATACTATGTTGTTCAAGTTTCAATTCTTCTTTTTCCTATAGTCGTTCTAATATATGCATAAAATTTAAATATGAATGACATGTCATATATTTAAAAGAAATAGGAAATGCATGACATGACAATTATGCATGATTCAAACAAGTCAAATCATTTTATTTAAGTTTCTAATGATGTATCAAATTCCCGATTTGATACATGTCGTGTGAACCCGCGAATATGTCAACCCACTTTGACATATTTAATTTTATTAAATTAATTATTACGGTTTAGGTAAGGTTTTAGTTTAGTTCGAGTTTAAGTTATTTTGGATTCAAGTTAATTAAGAATTAATTGAAGTATGAATTAATGAATTGATTAAGAATTAATTGAAGTGAATTAATTTGAATCAATTAAAGTTGAATTTATTTGAAGTAAATTAAATTAATTAATTTTATTTGGATTAAATTGATTTAATTGACTTAATTAAGATTTGATTACAGTTTAATTTAATTTAATTTGAATATAATTTGAATTTAATTTAATTTGAATTTAATTTAATTTAATTTGAATTTAATTTGATTTAATTTATTTTGATTTGAATTTAATTTAAATTGAATTTAATTTGATTTAATTTAATTTGATTTGAATTTAATTTAATTTGAATTTAATTTAATTTGAATTTAATTTAATTTGAATTTAATTTGATTTGAATTTAATTTAATTTAATTTAATTTAATTTTAATTTAATTAAGATTTAATTTGAAATTAATTTAATTAAGATTTAATTTAAATTTAATTTAATTAAGATTTAATTTGAATTTAATTAAGATTTAATTTGAATTTAATTTAACTAAGATTTAATTAACTAATAGTTATGGATTTAGGTTGAGCATTTTCATTATTTCAAAAATTTCTGACTTATCCTTATTTTTCTTTTCAAGTTTCTCTTGTATTTCTGATTTATTTGAACCTTTATAATTTTTATTAACCATGGCCTTTATCTTAGACAATTTTGTCTCCTCCTCAAGATTAGATCTTTCAATATCCTCAAAGTAGTTGGAGTAAAATGGACCACTAGTTAATTTTTCAGGATTATCTAATGGAATGATTAAATTATTATCAAAAGAGATATTGTCTCCATTATCCTCAGAATTATCCTTAGAATCCTCATAATTATCTTTATTATTCTCAGAATTATCTTTATTATCCTCAGAATTATCTTTATTATCCTTAGGAATATTAACAAAAACATTTTTATCCTCAAAAATAATTTTAAGATTATCTCCAGAATTATTATCACTAATTTCAGAGTTATCTTTGGAATTCTTGAATTTGAATTCAGAGTTATACAATGGATTTTCAAATTTGAATTCGAAATTATCTAGGATTTTCAAATTCAGAATTATCCTTAAGATTTTTTAATTCAAATTTATCCTTAGGATTTAATTTATCTGAATTAAAATTATCAAAATTAAAATTATCAGAATTATAGTTATGATAATTTATTTTAGAAATTACTGAATTAATGTTCTAAATTAAATAATTAATTTCTGATATTTTAGTCATATCTGCATTTTTTAATTTGTCATGCAAAATATTAATTTTACTATGCAGTAAATCTAATTTATCAGAAAAATTAACTAAATTATCTAAAGACAGTGCAGGAATTTTGAAACCTTTTGGAACGTAAATTTTGCGTACCTTTGACGGACATTTGTTCTTGTAGTGTCTGTATTTTCCGCACTCGAAGCATTGTACGTGATCCTTGTTTTTCCAGACTCCTGGCGCTGGTGACCCCTTTGCCGCCGGTGGTGTAGACCGAGTCTTACGAGTAGGGCACTGATTTTTATAGTGCCCTCTCTCCCTGCATGTGAAACAAATAATATGAAATTTAAAATTAGACATAAAAAAATGTACCTGATTCACCCCTGGGCTCCCCCTCAACTCCTGGCGTCGTTGCTCCTTCGGCGATTACTCCGGTGAAGAGCGGCTCAGCTCTGATACCAATTATAGGACCGGTGTCGTTGATAGAGGGGGGGTGAATATCGACCGTGAAAAACTCACGCGGAAACTTCGTAGAAAACTCGGATCGTTCTGAACTTATAACGTTAGTAGCACAGCGGAAAAGTAAATAAACAAAATAACAGCAATACACAGGGGCACAGCAGGATTTATTTACTTGGTTCCCAACCCCCCAAGGCCAGTACGTCCAAGGCCTATGTACTCGGTGTGAGTCCACTATAGGTCTCCTTTCCAGAATTTTCAGAGGCGGAGAAAACCCGTCTTACAGTGTACAATTACAAGCACAAGTACGGAAAAGTAAGTATGAAATAATAGACGCAAACCGAACAAAACAAAGTTGAAGCTCGGGCAATCTGGACCTCCGAAGTGCCGCGCACTTCCTCCTGGAGCCTCCCGGTCGTAGAGCCTCATCTTTAGAGAGTTGTCGTGGGTCAGAGTGATCAGAATGGTACTTAGCAGTTGTGTTTGAAGCAGAGGGGTCGAAGCCCCTTTTATAGGCTTCCTACGGGCGCCCTGGACGTTGGGGGCGCCCCGATAAACTCGGTCAAACCTTATCCCCGCGTCGACTTCTCCGCAGCTGATAAAACCTTTGACCAGGGCGGCCCGAACCTCTCGGGTGCCCTCATGAGGGCTTATCTGTGTTTTGGACATGAAACTGCATATACATCTTTGAACCCGGGCGCCCCGGGCCTTCCCGGCGCCCTCCTTGACATCTATTCTGCTTACTTAACAAAAACTGCATTTTACTCTTGACTGGGGGCACCCTCATCATCTTAGGCGCCCTCATCAAGCCTTTAATCCCAATATTGGGTTTTATGCCTTGCTCTGGGCGCCCCCAACAGTGGGGGCGCCCCCATCAGCCATTTTCCAGCAACTTGCCTGCTTTGTCTCCGGTTCTTGGTACCTGCAAGATACACAAACACAATGCACATATACACACATTCTTAACCATAAGGACTTGGTTCTGACTTCGAATTTGCACGAAAACCCTAGGTCGAACCGGTGCAAGTTCTCACCCCACGAGAACGCGCCTTTCACCTACTCCTTTCAGGAGACGGTTGTCACCCATTCCTTCGGGTGGACTTTTGCTTAGTTTCCGATACTTCCGGACCTCGAGACGCCCAAACCCTGACCCGTCTCTACTCATGTCCTTAGTCATCGCTTAGATAAGTTGCTCAGTCCCTTGGACCAAGACTTCATTCCCTAGCAGTCCTTCGACAAGTGCCTAGCAGCCCTTTGCTAGGTGCCTAGCAGCCCTTCGCTAGGTGCCTAGCAGCCCTTCGCTAGGTGCCTAGCAGCCCTTCGCTAGGTCTTAGGGTTTCGATACCTAGCAGTCCTTTGCTAGGTGCCCAGCAGCCCTTCGCCGGGTCTTAGGGTTTCGATACCTAGAAGCCCTTCGCTAGGTGCCCAGCAGTCCTTCGCCAGGTCTTAGGGTTTCGATGCCTAGATTAACTAGGACTTTTCTTCAACATAGGTTACTTCTCCTTTGCTCCCCTTTGTCTATTCAATGTATCACTGACTTAAGTATATTGTCAAATATTAAAACACTTAAAGGAGAACATTATTGATGCAACTTGCACCAACAGTAGTAGGTTATTGTGTTTCAGAAATATTAGTTTGTATTCCATATTTAACATAATATTGATTATAAAGATCATATAAATAATTTTTAATATTATATACAATATTAGCTGGATCCGGAGAGGAAGAATCCTTAATAGGAATTAATGCGTCATAATATAAAGTTAACATTTCTGGTAAAACTTCTAATTTAAATCTAGGATCTAAAGCAAATGCAATTAAATAAATTTCAGGAATTAAATAAAAATATTTTTCCCATTTAGTTTTCATAGCTATTATACATAAAGTTAAAGCTTCATCATTTACATGTTCATTTAATATTAATACTATACTAAAAAATTTACTAAAATTAAATGAGTAGTAGGATAATAAACACCAGAATAAAAACTTTTAAAATTTCACAAATACTACTACAAATATTCCATTGTTGTGAAAATAAATATATATTAGTATTACTATTTTGTGCAAAAAATAAACATAATAAATCTTTATATTGAAAAGAATCTTTTAATAATTGATATGTTGAATTCTAACGTGTTGGAACATCACGTGGAAATTTTTTTGGTCGCATTCCATTAGCTTTACAAAATCTACCCCATTGTTTCATCATAGATGGATGGGACCATAAGTATGAAATTGCGGTTTTAATTGGTTGAATATAATTTTGTAAAAGATTTAATCCATCTTGAATACATAAATTTAAAATATGGCATACACAACGAATATGAAAAAATAAACCACCAATGACAGGTTGACAAATAAATTTTAATTCATCTATTGAAGCGGTATTAGAACTAGCATTGTCTAATGATATTGAAAATATTTGATGAGTCAATCCATATTCTTCTAAAACTATGTGTAATAATTGTGCAATGTTATGAGCAATGTGTGATTCATCAAAAACTCTATAAGCTAATAATCTTTTTTGAAAGATCCAAGAGTTATCAATCCAATGGCATGTTATACTCATATAAGAATGAGTTTGCCAATGATCACTCCAAATATCGGAACATAAAGAAACTCTATTATTTAATTTACTAAATTCTTCAATTAAATTCTTTTTTCCTTGTTTTACTAATCTTTTAATTGTACGAGTTAGTGTAGTCCTAGGTACACGTTTAGCAGCAGGATTAAGAGATTCCCGAACCTTAGAAGTAATCGCATAGGTACTTCCTTGCGTTTCGGGGATCGGAGGGCGTTGGGGCTGAGCCTCGGTCTCATCATCAGTGGATTGAATTTGAAGGTTGGGATCCTCGTATGCAATTTCTTTTCCCCTCCGAGATCAAGATGATGAAGCTCCGTGACCTCTTTCCATTATCGTCGATGAAGAACGCGAAGAGAAGTTGAGTGTTAGAGAGTTGAGAATGAGAGATTGAGAGAAGAGAAGTTGTGTTGTGAGTGAAAATGATGAAATGAGCTCCCTATTTATAGAGCTCGGATCATAGCGGTCACTTAATCATAGCCATTGATCAAAAAACCGTCAAATGATCTCATCCATCCAAAAAAAAATTAAAAAGTCTCCAACGGCACTGAACTGGCGATTCAGTGCCCTTGGAACCGTCGGTTCACCATCGGTTAACCATCGGTTAACGATTCTGGGGCGCTGGAACTAGAACCGGTCCGGCATCCTGCCGAGCCGGTTCTGATTCGGCCCGGCGAACCGGGTCAACTGGACACCGGCCCGTTGACCCGGGCCGGGTCCGGGCTAGGCCCGAGGTCGGGTCTAGCATGAGGCAGAGTTAGTACGGGCTGTCAGATGGAGATTATTAGCAGCGCGGGATCGCCAGAAAAGCTATGCTGACCGGAGGCACAGACCCATAGAGTTGGCCGTGGGTGATCATGTTTTCCTTCGTGTTTCACCCATGAAAGGGGTGAAACGTTTTGGTCTCAGAGGTAAGCTAGCTCCACGGTGTATCGGTCCGTTCCAGGTTCTGGAAAGGATTGGAGCTATAGCTTGTCGCCTAGCATGTTCACCGTCTTTTGACTGGTGTCCACGACGTGTTCCGTGTATTCCAGGCTGAGAGGTTGTGTCAGACTCCACACACATATTATCCTATGTGCCTGTTCCGCACCAGACCGATGCTACTTATGAGGAGGTATCTGTACGGATTTTAAGTTTTCGGGAGCGTCGGTTGCGGAACAAGGCAATCCGACTGGTTAAAGTCGGATGACAACACCATTCAACTGCCGAGACAACCTGAGAGCTTGAGGATATTATCCGAGCTCGCTACCCCCACTTGTTCGCTTGAGGTATGGGTGAGTTAGTTCATTCAGTTCCTATACTGCATGACTTTCGTACAGTATGTTGTACGGTATGATCGTACCTGATACATGTGGATAACAAATTTGGGGACCAAAGTTTTGATAGTGGGGGAGAATGTTAAAATACTAAAAATTTAAGGGATCAGAAAGTAAAGTTGCCTAAACTTAAGGGCCTATGTCGAATATGCCAAAACCAGATGGGCAAATCGCAAAAGACCAGCCCTTTAATTAACCCCATTTCCTTTCCCCTGCGGCAGATCCCGACACCTTTTCCGCTTCTTCCTCCTTTCCTTCTCCCTTTTCGATTCCGCCGAAGCCATCTCCAAGACTCCTTCGCATCTCCACTAATTGTCGAATCTCTTCCCTCTTCTCTCAGACGAGTGAAGCGCAAACAAGACGAGTGAGTGAGTCGTCGATTTGTCAAGCGAAGGTGTGGGATAGAGCTAGGGCACGCATCGGGAAGGGGATCTCTGTCTGGCTTCTCTGATCGGTGGCTGGAACACTCGGATCTGAGCAGAGGAAGGATCGCCGGTGACAATCCAGGTAAGGAATCTTGATTCTGCGATTTGGGATTCTGTGATGCTGTTTGTTGGATCTCGATTTCTTCCTATCAGATTGTTCTTGCAATTGTGATTTGGTGATGGATGATTAGGGTTTAGAGTATGGGTTAGTGTTCTTGTTTCAGATCTAGGTTTTTAATCGAGTTGGGTTTATGATATCTTTTGGTGTTTATGCTATGAGATCGTTGACTAGATTTCGATCTAGCTATGCGATGAACTGAGTATTGGAATTTGGTCACGCAAAATCGAGTTGATACTTGGGCTGTGTTGTTGAGATGGATGCTATTCTTGAATAGGTGATTAAGCTTTGATTAGTGTTGATTAAGCTCTGATGGTTTTTTTTGTGTTGTGTTCTTTGAGCTGGTTTCGGTTGGCTGTGGGATTATGTTGTTTTGATGTTTATCTTGATGGGTTAAAGGCTGCCGAAACATGGTTATGAAGCTAAGGATGGATTAGCTTGGTTGTGTTAGTTTAATTCCTATCAACCCTAATTGTGTTATAGCAATTTGAATTGGTTTTGATTAGATTAGTGGGGATCCTGTGTGTGTGTGTGATCAGTTCTTGATCTTGATTGGTTCCAGACTGGGTTAATTAAGATGGATGATTTGTCTGGGATGCTTGGTGTATGAGCTCTTTCAACCTAGCACGAATTTTGGGTTAGATTTAGGGTGGACCTAATCTGAAACCAACCTTAGTTGGTTGGGTTAGGTTAGTTAATAAATTATACAATTAGCTAAGTTGTATTTGTTATTTGTTTTGGTGCAGGGCATTGAGTTGATTCTGTTGAGGTAATCTGTGGTCCGGAGTGACCATGTGTTTCGATGTTTGGGCAAACGGTTTAAGTTAGGTTTACCCTTGTGTTCTTATATATGTATGTTGAGTGTGCAGGTTGTACAGGTACACATATTGACATGACTGGACGGCCTCGGTACGGTGAAGGGTGGCATGGAGACAAGTTGGAGGCTTGTGTGCACCCGAGGGACCTTGGAGCAGGGACGATGAGCTGAGGGGTGCGAACTTCGAGGCATGCGTGAAGGATGGCATGGAGGCAAGCTGGAGGCTTGCGTGCATCCGAGGGATGGGAGCCGAAGATGAAGAGGGCGCGAAGGCGATCGTCGAGACTGCGGATGAGGAGTCAGTCGAGTCGTGAGGGTACGAGTGTTGTGTGATTATACTCGGGAAATCCTAGGGTTTTAGTGCGGAGTGGAATGTACTCAGGAAGGGTAACCTTAAGTGGGTGAGTAGACTAGTCGACTGGCTTGGGGGCAATCGCCTGATAGAACTCACAGAAAGGTCTCAGCCCTGGGACTAGTCGACTGCCTTGGGGGCAGTCGACTGGTAGGTGGCTGGTGAGTTGGCTGGGAATTCCAACGTTGGGGTGCAACGGTCGAATTTCAGTGGCACTAGTCGACTGCTCTGGGGGCAGTCGACTGGTAGCGATGGTTTTCGCCCGAGTCCTATTTAAAGAGGACTTCGTGGTGGCTGAGATTCCTGACGAGTTTGGTCTTGGTTAAGGGCCAAACAGTAGTCTTTGTGCTCAGAGGTTCTCAAGGTGTTGTGGTGAGGTTTCTCCACCCACAAGGAGCGACGAGAGCTAGCCGAAGGTTATCCAGGGAGTGATCCACCGACGGATTCTTGGATTAGTCACCCGACCGGGGTGGATAACAAGTAAATTCTCTGTGTTAGTGTTGTTTGTTTTCTTTATTATTGTTTCCGTTGTGCAACTAACAACGCAGGTACAAGAACAACCGAAGAAACGCTATTCACTCCCCCCTCTAGCGGACACAATCGATCTATCACTTGGTATCAGAGCGAAGGACCGCTCTTGATCGGACTAACCGCCGAGGGAGCACATGCTAGAGGAGAAGAAAATGGAAGATAAATTTGGGGATGACGTCTACACTCCGCCGTCCTATGACTATGAGAATTTCGGATATTGGAAAGTGAGAATGGAGGCATGGTTCGGAATGGAGTGGGAACTTCGGATCGCGCTCGAAGAGCCCTTCGAGATTCCAAAGGATAAGCATGGGAAGAGGCTTAGACCTAAGTATTGGAATCAAGAGCAACAAGAACAAGCAAGGGCAAATGAAAAGGTAATGGGTATATTGATTGATATTGTGCCTAACAAAATTTTGAGTTGTATAGGAGCATACCAAAATGCATGTGAACTGTGGAGCAATTTGAAAGAATATCATGAAAGTCTTACACAAGTTCAAGAGCCCAAGGAGAAGAGTCAAATGAGTCAAGAAGGAGAAGAAGAAAAGGAAGTATTTACATCTTCAAGTGAGGGAGAGAGTGAAAGATCATCAACCTCCTCAAGAGAAGAAGAGGAGGTATCGATTTCAAGAATTGAGGGGAAGGAGAGACCCTCAACTATACCGGATCAAGAGAAGGCATCCACATCATCAAAAGTTGAAGAAGAAGTTCCAACCTCCACCAAAGCCAAATCTAAACTCATTTCAAATCCTTTTAAATCTAACGTGGGTTGTAGGAATGAAGAGGCCCAAGCTAAAAGGAAGAAGATCCGATGCTTCACATGTGGAGAGCTAGGGCACTACCATACTAAGTGTCCTAGAAAAGGAGAAATAAAGAAAATGGAGCATCTAAGAAGATGGGAGAAGGAAGAAAGAAAGAAGAGAAGAAGATCACACAAGGGGGAACTTCAAGGGTAAGGGAGGTAATTCCTAACCCTAGGGTAAAATATAATTCAATTTCAAGTTCCTCATTACATATTAGAAATAATATCAATCATCCCTCCATGCATGCTAGATTTAATGAAAAATACTTAATGGTGCATAATTTTAGATTTAAGTATAATGATAGGACTAGGAGTAACAAGGTAGATCAAAATCCTAGGAGAAGCATGCATCATGATCAACGCAAGACCTTTAGACCTAAGGATCATGACACTAATCTCAAAAAGGGAAGGAATGTGCCTAGAAAGGAGGGTAAGTCTAGAAATGCCCAAAGTGGGCACATGGACTCAAAGGTTCAAAACTTAGAAAGGGAAAATCAAGCCTTGAGGGCAAGGCTTGATACTTTAGAAAAGACCCTAGAAAGATTCACGATTAGATCAAAGGGTCTAGACATAGTGTTGGGTGGTTTAAACTGCACCAATGATAGATCAGGGTTGGGATACCGATCTAAGAACTCCCATGCCAAGGGAAAGAAGTATGCTAGGGTAGCATATGATTATGGCAAAAAGGGGGGTCCAAAAATGGTAAAGGGGTGTCATTTAAAAAAAAAGAAATTACTTAACCAAAAACAAGGTGTCTAAGGTTAAGAGGGTTGAGTTTGTGGGCCAAGAGTCACCGGTGGAACACCGATGTGGCCTAGTGATGGTTGAGTCATCTAGCGAGGTAGCTAGGGCTAAGAGCTCAAGGGGAGCTCTAGAAGCCTTTGAGATATATGGTGAATGGAGCTTGGGAGGGTTGCTCCTAGAGGTCTAGATGGATCATGAAGTGTGCCAAAAGAATTGAAGACGGACTTGAGTCTCAATTCTTGGGTTTTGGCACGTTGTTTTTTTGTTTCATGCATGGAAATATGGCATTGGGGCCATATAACATGAAGGTTGGATTTTGATGTGCAATTTCCATATAAATCAATGCTAGGGAAGCATTATGGATTGGTATGGGCAGAGACATCAAGGGCAAACCAAAACTAGAACTTTTGGTTAAGGTTTGATTGAACTTTTTAGCTAGTTTTGGATTTTGTGTCAAACTTGGGAATGTGATAGATACATTTTGGAATGTATTTTTCCCAAGTAGGTATGGGTACCACAAATGTCTCCACAAAATTTGGGAATTTTTTGGAGATTTGTGGAATTTCTGGCGCAATTCTGAAATTGGCCAGAAAACTGATAAATCAGAGTATCAGTGAATTGCCAACAGGGTCAGTCGACTGCCCAGGGTTGATTTGTGTATCAGCAGTTGGTTTTGTGTCCAAATGATAAGAAACAAGTGTACGGGGGTTTAGTATACTATGTTTAGGATTCTTGGGGATTGAAAGAACCAATAATTGGGATATTATTGTGGTCTTTTTGATGTATGGCAAAGGGGGAGAAGTTTGGGTATAAGTTAGGAAACCAAACATACCTTTGCATGAAACCCTATGTTTACATTTGCATGAAACCCTAGGTTTAGGGGGAGCTGAGTTTAGGGGGAGCATGGTTGCTCCATTCTTGGCGTAAGGGGAACCTTGGAGAGGTTCTTGAAAAGCCGTTGTAAGTCCAATGTAGGGGGAGTTTGGGAGAAGCTTTAAAAAGCCCGTGAAAAGTCCTAACTTGGAGGGTTAGGTGGTGAAAATCCTAACTTGGAGGGTTAGGTGTTGAAAATCCTAACTTGGAGAGTTAGGTGTGTGAAAAATCCTAACTTGGAGAGTTAGGTGTAGAAAATTCCTAACTTGGAGGGTTAGGTGGGAAAATTCCTAACTTGGAGGGTTAGGTGTAGAATGCCTTGGGATAGGATCCATGCATTGCATATGCATTATTATTGCTATTGACTACTATCTTGTTTCCCTAACTTAAACGTATTGGCAAACATCAAAAAGGGGAGATTGTTGAGGCAATCTGTGGTCCGGAGTGACCAAGTGTTTTGATGTTTGGGCAAAGGGTTTAAGTTAGGTTTACCCTTGTGTTCTTATATGTGTATGTTGAGTGTGCAAGTTGTATAGGTACACATATTGACTTGACTGGACGGCCTCGGTATGGTGAAGGGTGGCATGGAGACAAGCTGGAGGCTTGTGTTCACCCGAGGGACCTTGATGGAGCAGGGACGATGAGCTGAGGGGCGCGGACTTCGAGGCATGCGTGAAGGATGGCATGGAGGCAAGCTGGAGGCTTGCGTGCATCCGAGGGATGGGAGCTGAAGATGAAGAGGGCGCGAAGGTGATAGTCGAGGCTGCGGATGAGGAGTTAGTCGAGTCGTGAGGGTACGAGTGTTGTGTGATTGTACTCGAGAAATTCTAGAGTTTTAGTGTGGAGTGGAATGTACTCAGGAAGGGAACCCTTAGGTGGGTGAGTAGACTAGTCGACTGGCCTAGGGGCAGTCGACTGATGGAACTCACAGAAAGGTCTCAACCCTGGGACCAGTCGACTGGTAGGTGGCTGGTGAGTTGGCTGAGAATTCAAACATTGGGTGCAACGGTCAAATTTTAGTGGCACCAGTCGGCTGCCCTGGGGGCAGTCGACTGGTAGCTAAGGTTTCCGCCCGAGTCCTATTTAAAGAGGACTTCGTAGTGGCT
>JAGFNQ010004960.1:68967-98007 GCA_024364735.1 Boesenbergia rotunda
TTCCACAAGTGTACAACTCCTCTTCCATATTATTTCTTTCAACAAAGACTTATCTTGTTAATGAGAGACCGAGATATCTAAGAGAGCTCCAGGAAGTAGCAATTTAGGTATGACAACATATATATGATGCTTGAGAATTGGCCTTAGCAAAACATCGAGATCTATGCATACCAAAACCTACTGAAAAAGAATAGAGTGCCCTAATCAATGAAGTCGCAAATAGTTTGCAAGCAACAAATAGTGAAAACTATTGAAGTCTTAATGTCATCATGCTTCTCCCCTTCGCCGAAATCGATGGGCAGTCTTTTAATACCACATAATCCACTATGCCATCCAATTAGCAGCTTAAACCCCAAATTGATAATTCCGGAATATTTGTGACTGCATGGCAATAAGTAAGGGGCAGCAAAAGGGCTTCCACCCTTTTTAGTGTCGCTTGAGGTAGTAAGCTCCATTTGACAAAGTACAAGTAGACAAAGTAAAAGCTGCCAGGTCGGGATGAGTCTCATTTACAGAACTTCCTCGCAAGAAAGAAAGAATGTAAAAAGTTCTCCATGTAAAAAATGAAAAATAGAAAAGAGCATGAATGCTAGAAAAACTAAGAGGCATTAGGAAGAGAAGTTACTTGTTGATATGCCATCTCTCATGACAACGACGTCGTTGTACTGGTGCTACAAGTGTAGCCGCTTAGCGTAGGCCTGATCGGAGGGTGGCATCATATGCAACGACTACTGCGGGGATTTCTCGAGGAGGTGGGCGGCTCCCCTCCTCGCCAACACCAGTTCTCCTTCCAAAAGCGGCGAGTCGTAGTAGCTTTTAGATCCCGTCCTTCCTCCAACTTTAGGTTTGTGTCTCGACTACCACGGTGTTTTCGGACCCTTGCAGAAAGTATATGGGGATTTTACAATGGAATCTAGATTCTACCTCCTTCTCAAGCAGCTCGTTCATCTTTAAGGAAGATATGTCTAATGTGTTCGTCCTTCCCACATATTAGTCATAGCATTTGAACCAATAGTCTCCTTGATTTATCTCATCTATGTTAGTTCTGAGACGGAGTGGCAAAGACACTGGGGGCGAGCGAATCACCTTTTGCCACCTTACTCATGCATCTTTAAGGAGACAATTTGGGTAATGGAAAGTAAGCAGCCGTTAAGTCGTTTGATATGTACCCAAAAGGTTTGGAGGTCAATTCAGGGTGGCTAATATAAATAAATCCTTGCACCCCGTGGTAAAATTTTGACCCTCTACTTGTCATTTGCCACTTAATTATCATGATTTATCTCCTTTGTGTTGACCGTGAGATAAATTAACGGAGGCACTTGGAATGAGGGTTAGCGTCATTAAAGGCAGTGGAGGGGAATGAAGATCTAGGTCATGCAAGGATCTCTTGGAGAAAATAGGTTTTAGAAGTCCGTAGACCACTACGGTAGATTTAAAAATTTGGACCCTGCTCGCCAAGGGAATAAAAGATGGTCTCTTGAGTTGTTGCAGGCTTGCTATTGTCCACAATGTTCCGACTGAAACCTGCCGTAATGAAAAATAAAAACAAATTTGATGCAGAAGTCAATAGATTAATATGGAAGATCTGCTTTGACTGAACAATCGAGGAAGATAATCAAAATGATCCCTCAACGCCTTTCGTTCACGTTTTTATAGACGACGATATTAATTTGTTCCGGTATGAATATCTCACCACGATGATATGATGGGAAAAATCCATTCGGACTTAAAGAACAATGACGTCAAAATCTTCTCTTAAATTTCTCCCCGGAGTGTCAAGATTTCCTTCAAAGAGTAACAAACATTAAAGGATTCGTCGGGAATTAGCTCGGCAAGACTATTTTGATGTCTAAATTAGCAGGGATATTTTATAATAACGGAAAAAAAATAGAAGAATGAAAAGTATATATATGAAAAGTATAGTTCGAGAATCTCATCTTTGTCTTTTTTTTTTTCACTTAACCTTTTAGAGAGAAATTCAAGAGATTCCCCCTCCTTAAAGAGTCATTAATGATTTATAAAAAGTCATTAATAGATACGGTTGTGATCGTCATATTCTTTAATGATAGTAATTATCGTATGTTGGGAACTCAGGGGCATCTATAATAATTAAACTTCTAAAGGAGGTTTTTTATAATTCTTAATGTGTTGTATAGATGTTATGTCAAAAATATACAAATCTATTAGGATGTCTCCCATATTTAAAGCAATATTTTTATAATTTTCAATATACCACATCACAAATAAAAAAAATCTACTATTCTATGCACAATAAATTAAAGAACCTCTATATAACTTTTTAGTGGACCCTAAATTACAAATCACATATATATAATTTTTATTTAATATTTCTATATAATTTTGATTTAATATTTTAAATAATTATAATCTTTAATTTAATTTAATTTATTTATTTTATTAATAAATTAATTAACTTATCATTTTAAATTTAGTTAAATTTATAATTTTCATTTAATATTTTGAATAATTATGATGTTTAAATTAATTTATTTATATTTTTTAATTAATCAATTAATCAATATAATTTTTAATTTATATTTTTAATTTATGACCAAACTTTGACCTTGTACTTGACATTGAGCCAGTCAACGACCCTTACGTACCGTATCAAAGTATATATACAAATAAATATAAATATCAATTCCTACCGTTTTGAAGATAAAATTGTATACGTTCATCTTTCGAACGTGATTCAAACTTCCCTTTCAAATCCAAGTTTATATACGTGTGCCTCATCGGTCGGTCAATCGAAAAGATTTTTGTCATCCAGAATCAATAAAATAAAATTATCGGCAGCATCGTAATATCAATCTTATCAGCAACAAATTAAATTAAAACGTGCACTCGGCTTCCTCTGCAACCTCCGACCGCCGCCATGCCGCCGGTGCGTCGACGGATCAGGGACGATCCGAAACTGCAAACGCTCTTCGAAGAAACCTTTCGACGATCATCAGGAACTCCTCCACTTTCTCTTCGTGAGGCAGGTGCCCGCACTTCTCAATCACCTCCAAGCTCGAACCAGGAATCGCCAATGAGAGACGCTTAGCGTTCCATGCTGGGACAACCCGGTCACTGTCGCCGGTAACAATCAACACTGCATGAATGCATGCATGCACGCATTATTTCAACGACAAAATCTAACTCTGAATTATAAAATAATCATAGAAATGTAATGAAAGCTTTTATACCAGGGCATGAAATCTGAGCGAGTCGTTCAGATAATGGTGGTTTGCTGGAAGAAGAGTCAGTGATCAGCAAGGCCAAAGTGTACTCTAGAAATGCCCTCTCCCAACCTTTGGCCTTGAGTGGCTGCATGCAAAGAGATGGATCGATGCACAGCATATTTACTTTGTTTCTTACTGTAACGTACTGATCAGATTTGATTTAGTTTAAGTAATTAAGAAGCAGACCTTTGTATAACCTCGGATCACATGATCTGTGATTTTGCTTGGATCAAACCAAGAAATTCGAATAGCCGATATTCCAAACTTGTCCACTATCATTCTTACCTGCAGGATTAACCACAACCCAAACTGATCACACTGAAACATTAATCACTCTTAATTTAATTGCATACCATCATTAACGCTTGTGTCGATCGCAGGAATGCCGTCAGTGCTCGAGCAAACAGAGATCCAACCACATCTCTCAAGGCTTTCAGCACGTTGAAGATTACCCGCAGCAACTGCGTTCTTAGATCAGCTAGTGCTTTCAAAAATCGTAGAATAAGATTCTCCGGAGCTCTGTTTTCCTTGCCAATTGATCTCCCGGCGGGTAGCGGAGCAAATATCGCCGGCGAGACGAGGACCAGCGCAGCGACCTTCTCGGGGGCTTTCAAGTAGGCCTCGACCGCGACGAAGCAACCGGCGGAGTGCCTGAGAATTAAGCTCACAGTTAATTAAGCAGAGCTTGAGCTGCGGATAGCTTTGCTAGCTATATAGATCGACGACGTACCCGATCAGTAGAGCCTTTGCGCCTTTCTTCTCGGCAGCTAACCGATCTATGAAGAAGATTGTGGCGAGGACGGAAAAGATCATGGAGTAGGGATTCAAACGGCTACCCGCCGCCGCAGCGGTCCTCCTCGAAGTGAGGCCGAAGGCAGGGCGGTCGAAAGCGAGGACGTCGGCCATGACCACCCACGCCAGGGGCTGCATCACTCGGTCCCACGAGAAGGCCGACGCGCCGAAACCGTGAAGCAGGACAGTCGGAATAATTGGTCGAATAATCCCGACCTTTACATCTTCTTCTTCTTCTTCTTCTTGGCGAGGAGGACTGCAGATTTTGTGGTGCAGATCGACCCCGTTGAATTCGCAGAAGCAGCTGTCGGCGTCGGCTAGATCTTTCGGATCCAGTAGCTCATCCTGGCCGACGCCCGCGACGCTGCGTCGGGGAAGCATCGACGAGACGCAGCAACCGTCGTCCGCCATGATTGAGAGAATTAAGCTCTCGGAGCACGCGGGAGCAGGGTTTAAATAATGCAGGGCACCAATCACTGAAAATTAATTAATTCATTAAAATTTTCATTCGTAAACTATCTATTAAAATAAATTAATTCGTTAAAATTGAGACTCCATCTTTAATAAAAAATTAATTAGGCACCCCACTTGCCCTATACACAAATTATTTTATTTTCAGTTAAACATATTATCATTTAACTTGAATTTTTATTTTTTTAAATAATATCTGAATTAAATTATAAGGAGACGTTTCATTCGAGGAGGTGAAATTAAAGTGTTTGAATAAATAATTAATAAAATCGAAGGAAAAAAAACAAAACATTAAATCATCTCTCTAAATTCTCATAAAATTTATCATAATTAGAGATGAATGATAATTAAAAATCAAATCATAAAAATTTATTAATTTCACTTTAGCTGTACTATAATTTCGGAGATAATAATTTAGGTGCGACTTTTCGTTTTTGTTATTTAGGAAACTGTTCCATCAATCGATCAAGTGGTAATCATTTATTTAGAAAACTGTTCCATCAATGATCAAGTGGTAATCATAATTTACACGATATCTAACTAGGACCAAACCCAGCTTCTGCATTAAATTAAATTTCTTTTAATTAATCTTGTTATTATTATTTATGTCTGGCTCCTACCCCATGCATAAGGGTCTATTTTTTTTGTCGGTTAATTTAATGCTCAATTTATAGTGAGAAAACGAGTCACATAGGAATTAAAATATTATTTATTATTTATTAGACATACAATTAATCAAAGGATAATTTATAATAATTTTTTTTAGGTATACGGAGTTATTCATGAAAATCTTGATTATCTATTCAAGATTATCAACGATAATCATATTTAATTTAGATGATCAATAATTCTTAAATAATGATTAATGTTTAATATGTCAATAAAAGGGGCATACAACTCCTAATCAAAAAATTTTAGGAAAGTAAAATTTTTCTTGATTCCAGGATTATGAAACATATCTTTCCAAAATTATCCTCCAATATTTACATTTAAGACAAAAATCACCCTCACAATTTATTAAATTCTGGAGGCATTATTCGCGGCAGATGACCGGTGACAGTGGCCGGTGACCGCCCTTGGCAATCGACGACCAGCGACCGACGACTGACGACTGACGACTGGCAGCTAGCGACAATCGGCAATCGACGCCGATTGTCGGCGGTCGGTGCAGACCACCGGCCGATAGCCGTCGACGATCGACACCGTCGGCTGACTGACAGCCGCCGACGATTGACGCTGACAGCCGGCCGCCGACGTTAGACACCGACTACCTACGCGAACACCGACAGTCGACGTAGACGCCGATGTCGATGTCGCCGACGAATATTTTTTTAATTTAATATTTTAAGTATAATTTTAATATATTAAATAGAGAAAAATTAAATAAATTTAATTTAAAAATTAATAAAAATATTTAAATAAATTCTAAATAATAATCCAATTTTATTTATTATTTATTATTTATTATTATATATATTTTGATATTTTAATTTTTAAAAATTAAAATAAATATAATCTTCAATTCAATATAATTTTTTTTACTTATCGAGGGTATGAACATTTATATAATATCATATTAATTTACTTATTTTAAATTTAGATAAGTATATAATATCATCATACTTAAATTTTAATAAATAATAATACGGTAAAATATTATATTATGTTATATAATATTACCTTCGAATAAATTTTTTTTATTTGATTACTTAAATTAAATTAAATAATTTTAGATTTTATTTTATTTTTTATAATCAGAATTATATAATTATTTAATAATCAAATAATTAAGATTATATATAATAATTTAAATCAGACCTATCTTAAAAGATATTAAAAAAACTTAAATTAGCAGTTCATCTGAGCATTTCAAAACATTTTAAAAAATTGTAATTTTTTACGTTTAAAAAAAAAAGAAACTCAATTTTTGCACAAATTAAACGTAAAACGTGGTTGTACAGAAATTCTCTAGCTTATATTTTCGGTTTCATGAAGCGACAATTACAGGTACACTCTGACCACACGCGTGTCAACTGCTGTGCCACGTTTTAATGGACGCACGTTTTCTTTCTTCGCGTTTGGGATTTCGCAGTGTACAAATTGATTCAGAAAATTGATAAGGTATCCGTCACTGTACCATTTACTCGATGTACGGATGTGATTTTTGTTCGTTCACACCCGCGGATAAAAGGTGTTCGTTCGTCCGTCTCGGAATTAACATCAAAAAAAATAAATTATATGAACTACTAATTCAAATACTATAATTAATATATGGAAAGACTTTTTCTCGTTCACACAAGGTCTGTACTGACAAGGATTCGTATTATAAAAAATAAAACATAATTTTGATATTATTTAATTCTTACTTAAATTGTATAACAATTTAATTTAATATTTACTAAATTATCTTTGTCATTGACCTTTCGTAGCAATACCAAACCCACGCATCTACTCCTCAGCAATCCCTTCGCCTTCGAAGGCCACTTCTGGTTCCATCTTCATTTATTCCCTTATTAAGAGGAATGTGTCCAAACTGTAATTTCTTACATTTTGGATAATTAATGTATGGAAAACCATCCTATACCAATCTTTTTGTTTCCTAACAAAGTGGGGAAAGAACAACCTCAGCTCACGCAGATGACGAGCAAGCTTTGTTCTCCTCGACGGCGGCAGCAAGTGCATGCCATTATCCTTCACAGGTGCCTCCCACTCGCCATGTCAACGCACATCCAAAAGCCCAAGCAGATCGTCCGACTGCCCTGTGTTGGAGTTAGGAAGGTGAGAAGGTGCCTCTTCTCCTTCCTCTTCCAATACACTCAACTTTCTCTATTAATAGAAGAAGGGGAAGGGAAAGAGACATTTTACCTCCTACATATATATGTGCATCCAAGGCAATAGGGTTGATCAGAAGATACAAACTGTGTGCGATGTCTGTGCAAGATCAATGAGAAAGGGTTTGTCCCGTGTGTGTAAGGTCTCTGTGTAAGATTCGTCCGGGAGGATAAGAGTAAGAAGGCGTTGTGAAGAACATTCAAGATTGGTTCGTCCAATTATATAAGAGGGATTTGGTTTGTAAACCATGAGAGACGGTTCGATTTTTGTGATTGTTTCTCTTCGAAGGCAAGTTCTTCGATGTAAGATTCTTCTCCAATTTCTTCTTTGATCACTATAAGTCCTTTTCGTCTCGTACGAATTATTTCTTACCGTCAACAATGGTATCAGAGCAATTGGAGATGAAATGCCTCAGAATTGATAAGATTCGAGCAATAGAAATTGCGATTCTGCTATGTCTGATGTCGTTGAGAAATCGCGATTTCAAGATTTCCTGTTGACGGGTGAAACTCGAGAATGCCCGGAGGGACAATCGGAACATTTCTTCCCGAAGTGAGTTGCTCTGACTTTCCCAACTTGGCCTCCACTCAAGAGATGGTCGGGAGTAAACGGGAATAAATCTTCTCGACTCAACTTCCACTCAGGAGTAGTTAGGAACGTGTCATCTCAACTCGGCATCCACTCGGGGAACACTCGACATTCCCAATTTGGTGGTCCACTTCGGATCCGTTTAGGAGAACTAATCCAGACTCGACAATCGAGAATCTCCTGTCGAGAGTCAAACTTGATGTTCAGACTCAGAATGGGACTCGATGGTTGGAGTCGGGGTCTGGCCTTAACAAGGCTCGGAGTCAGGGATTGGACTCGACGCTCAGAGTTGGGTCAGGACTCAACACTCAGACTCGGGAGTTGAAGGTTTGAAGGTTTGAATCAAATTGGACAAGATTTGTTCTAATGCGAAGATTTAATCCAATAAACATTGGTTTGATAGAGTTGGGTCAGGACTCAACACTCAGACTTGGGAGTCTGAAGGTTTAGGCTAGGTTTAAATCAAATTGGACAAGATTTGTTCTAATGGGCCAGATTTAATCCAATAAACATTGGTTTGATCAAACGAATCTGGGTTTGATCAACAAGTCTAACTTAGACTTAAATGGGCTTAAGTTATAAAATAAGAACATCAAGATATCCAAATTATATTAATTCTAATGAGGATAAGAAACTAAGCTAATAATTTAGATCCGATTTTCCCAATAGATTGGTTCAGTATGTTAGTTAACTGGAGCTCTTCAAATAAAATTTCTTTTGCTTTTTTTCACTTAAGATTCAATGTGTTTGTTCTATGTATGTGTGTGAATTGAAATGAATCAGTTTTGTTACTTATTTGCTAGTTTTGTACTAACAATATTATTCCATATGCCAAAGATGATATGCATGATGACCCGTCGTGATGTGCGATGAAATAAGTTGAGAGAGGTGATTGAGGAATTAGAGTTCTGTTGTTATTACTGTCGTTATGTACGAATAGAATTAACCTATTAAAAATCATGTAATAAAACTATTGTTATGTATAAATAGTGATATTGTATAGAAAAAGTTATGTTATGTGTTAACAAACTTGAAAATGATTAGTTCATTCTTGTAAATAATTAATTTATTTGATGGGATATATGTAATAAAATTAATCAATATTAATTAGATTAGATCATACAAATAATGAGTGAAAACGTGGTTACTACTTGATTTTGTAATCTAACTCAAATTTATATTGAGTCAATCATAAATTATATACATATGAAATATACTGAATCATTAAATAATGTGTTTCTTGATGATAGATTATGACAATTAAAAAATATCATAGTTGAATTCAATAAGAGAGAGAAACTATATGAGGATAACTATAAAATATGACATCTTAAAATATAATATGTTCTTAAAGAAGAAGAAGTTCTAAAGATTGTAAATCAGTTTATGGAAGACCATGTCAATGGTTCAATAACATAGTATAAACTTGATCTTGATGCCTATAAGGCATGGAAGAAAAAAGACACCACTTCTAAAGGGATATTGATTAATTCAATGGTTGACGACCTAGTAATTGAATATGAGCCTTTACCATCAGCTCATGTCGTCCGGGCTGCCTTGACAGAAAAGTATAATGGAGTTAGTTTAAGCAAGCTTCGTCAACTAACAATTAAATTTGATAGTTGTAAAAAACGTCTAAATGTTACCATGACCCAACATTGGAGAGAGATGGGAAATATGATCCGAGAGTTAAAGGTTACTGGTCATGAGCTGATCGATGAACAACAAGTTAAGGTGGTTAATCGTTCCCTTCCTAATTCTTGGAAAATGATGAAACAAAACCTTATTCATAGTGAAAGTATTAAGACGTTCACTTATGTCTCACGTCAAGTTGAACTGAAGATGGAGAGAATAGAATTCGTAAGGATTTTTGGATATATTTTTGTAGCTGAAGGTTCTAGATCCAAGAATAAGAAATGATAGTTTAAGAAGGGAAAGGGTAAAGAAGCTGGTACTGCTATTGGGCAAGACCCAATCAAGAAGAAAAAAAAGTATGAAACGAAACTTATGAGCAACCAGACTTAAAGAAGAACAACTTTGCTTGGGAATGTATTGAGACGAAAAAAGGTAGATCCATGTTTATCTTATTTTCATGAGCATTGTATTGCTAATTCTGTGTTGTTAGCTGATTCTTATCCTTTGTAGATTATAGATTCAGAAGCAACCAACTATGTAGCTCGTGATCGAGCTACATACGAAGAGTACCGTCAGGTACCAGCTAACAACAAATGGATATATGTAGGAAACAATGTAAGGATTGAAGTTAAAAGAATTGTCACTTGCAAACTCAACATTCGTGGTGGATATATATTATTTCTACATGATGTCTTGTATGTTTTTGAGATTAGACAGAATCTAGTTTCCATTAATAGTCTTTTTGATTTTGGTTTTTGTATAAACTTTTTCAGTCATTATGTGGAACTGAGAATTAGCTTTGTATTAATAGGATATAGTTATGTATCGAATGGTTTCATAGTTCTTGATATAGAACCAAATATTAATTATGAAAATAATGATTATTTTTCAAACATTGCTCTTACTAGCAATGCTGATATTAATAATGAAGTTTGACATGCTAGCACTACAAGAAAAAAGTTAAAAGATAATGCTTTTTTATGTGTTGTCTATGTGACTGAAAAAACGTTATTAAAAGCACTGTTGTAAAAAGTCCGCTAAAAAACAATGCTTAAAAAGCGTTGTTAATTTTTTTACAAAGACAACGCTTAAAAAGCGTTATCATTTTTTTAGCAAAGACAACATTTTTTTTAATGGATAGAAAAGCATTGTCTTTTTTAAAATATAATATTTTAGCAAAAAAAAAAGAAAATATGAATATTCACAAACTTTACAAATAGAAAATATGAGTATCTCCAAATAGAAAATATAAGTATCTATAATCTTTTTAAAAATATAATTATTTAACAAAAGATATAATTTCATCAATTCAAACAGAAAATATGTACTCATAATTCACAAATTAACTTTGTATCCATGTAAAATAAGCAAAAATCCCTTCTTGGATTGTATGAAGGGAAATAAACTCACAGAAGTGCTTATTTTGTTCTTCATAAATGTTAGGATTAAATGAATTTAGATATTTCCATAATGATATAACATTGTCCACTTTGGGCCTAAGCCCTCATGGTTTTGCTCTTGGGTGTTGCCCAAAAGACCTCATACCAATGGAGATATCTTTCCCTTATCAGCCTATGATCTTACCCATATGTTTTCAATGCGGAACTATGTTTGCAACCTTACAACCCCAACAATCCCCCTTCAAACAAAAGACCACAAGCCCCCCTCAAGCGAAAGTCTTTCCGTTTGATGTCTGATCCTCGACCCACTAGGACGTTTTATTGGTGCAATAGGCCCAAGTTTGATCGGTATAACATGGGTTTTAATGTGTGTGTCAATATGATTAAGTTAGGTTTTCATATTAGTTTGATGTGTATTTGAGTCATGCAGGACTTGGTAAACCACACATAAGGAACAACGGAGTGGAGCTATCCATGGGACGAGAGCCCAAGGAAGAGGACTTCAAAGGGCAAGCCAAGGAAGTAGACTTTAAAGACATACATGAAGGATGACATGGAGACAAGTCGTAGGCTTTGTTGGAACCCGGATGGCTAGAGAGGGGAGGGTGAATATAGCCAATCACAATTTCTTGCTCTTTGATACTTCTGCGTGATCAAATTAGTAGCAGCGGAAACAAAAACACAGAAGCAGAAATAAAGAATAGCAAGCAAAACACAAAAGGAAAGCAAACCGACGCTAACACCTCGATATACAAGGTTCGGGGATAACTTGCCCCTACTCCTTGGCGTGCCCGTAAGGTGGGCGATCCCTTGATCGTCGGCAGATCAAGCCCCGGTGAACCCGGATAAGATAGAGCCTCCTTCTCGGTGGAGAAACCTCTCCACATGATCTCACGGATGATAGAACTTGAGTACAGGAGATCACACAAGAAGGAACACTCACAAAGCTCTCACAGGAATGCAACAAGATCGCTTAAGCACAAAGCAATAGAGAGCACGAACACAGCCCAGCCAAACTTCCTAAGTTTCTGTCTTGTTCGCCTCCGCTCCTCTGCATCCAGCTTTGTCTCTTAAGCTCCCTCTCACCATCGCAAGCTTCATCAGCATCCACTGAGCCAGCTTGAACCCACTGACCTTCCTGAGCACTCAGTCCACTGAAGACCTCCTCTCCAGCTGAGTCTCCGTCAGTCGCCAGCTGCTCCAGTTGGCGTTGAAACCTGAGAAGGAGAAACAAACAAACCTGCTCCAAGGAAAGCCTCCCATTGACCCTCCTTGAGTGTTTGAATCACCTGCTATCACCTGCACACTCCAATAGAGGCTTAGCAATGCATATCAAAAAGAAATCAGCAAGTAGCAGAGAATCGGCAGTGAAAACAGACGCGATCAGAGCTTCTGACAGCTTATTTGAATTAAAGTTCTGCTCCTGATCGGTCACCAGACCGATCCAGCAGTCTTCTGCACACTCCTGATTGGTCCCCAGACCAATCAGGCTCCTGCCTGATCGGTCACCAGACCAATCAGGCTCCTGCCTGATCGGTCACCAGACCAATCAGGCTCCAGCCTAATCAGTCACCAGACCAATCAAGCTTGAGTGAACAGTAACAGCGAAAATCAAATCCTAAGTCTCTAATCGGTCACCGGACCGTTCTGGACCTGATTAGCAAGGGAACTCAACTTACTGTTCACTCCCTGATCGGTCACCAGACCGATCAGGAGCTGTGCAGTGAGTGAAACGCATACTCCCTGATCGGTCACCAGACCGATCAGTCATCGCTGGATCGGTCACCAGACCGATCCACGAAGGAGCACCGTGCCAATCTCCTTGATCGGTCACCAGACCGATCCAGGGGCTCCAACCTAGCCTTCCAATCTAGGGTTTCACCCAACCTAGCCCTCCAAACTAGGATTTTTCCATCTAACTCTCCAAGTTGGGAATTTGCACCTAACCCTCCAAGTTAGGACTTTTCACCTAGCCCTCCAAGCTAGAACTTTTCACCCAACCCTTCCGAGTTAGAACTTCATCCAACCTAGCCCTCCAAGCTAGGATTTTTCACCTAACCCTCCAGTTGGGACTTTTCACCTACCCCTCCAAGTTAGGACTTTTCACCTAGCCCTCCAAGCTAGGACTTTTCACCTAACCTTTCGAATTAGGACTTTTCACCACCTGGCTTCACTCACCAGGACCCGGCTTCACTCACCGGGATTTTCAACACCTAGTTTCACTCACCAGGATCCGGCTTCACTCATCGGGATTTCCAACACCTGGCTTCACTCACCGGGATTTCCAACACCCGGCTTCACTCACCAGGACCCGGCTTCACTCACCGGGATTTTCAACACCTGGCTTCACTCACCAGGACCCGGCTTCACTCACCGGGATTTCCAACTCCTGGCTTCACTCACCAGGACCCGGCTTCACTCACCGGGATTTCCAATCACCTGGCTTCACTCACTAGGACCCGGCTTTACTCACCGGGATTTCCAATCACCTGGCTTCACTCACCAGGACCCGGCTTTATTCACCGGGATTTCCAATCACCTGGCTTCACTCACCAGGACCCGACTTCACTCACCGAGATTTTCAATCAGGACTTAACCACAATTAGTTCAACCAAACTTAAATCAAACCTTAAATCGATGTCAACACCAAAACAATAATTGGGCCAGACTACATCAACAGGCTTGTGTGCATCCGAGGGACGAGAGTCAAATGAAGAGAACTTCAAGGGTAAGTCGGGGAAGTGGACTTCAAGGTATACGCAAAGGATAGACTCCAGAGAGATTAAGAGTATGTTTGTAAGCTGGGCAGTTGACTAGCGGAGGAATCAGTCGACTGGCAGTGTTGGGTGAAACTTACAGAAAGATCAGTCGACTGGTTCCTAGTCGTTGGCTGAGCACTAGTCAACTAGCCTTGGTAGCAGTTGACTGGTGTCGGGGCTGAGCTGTTTTGTTAACAACTCTCTCCTCTATTTAAGGGGAGGATTTAAGACTTGAGAAGGGTTAGAGATCTTATTGAAAACCTTCTTGATCATGTCCTCAGAGCTTTCACGCCTACTCTCTTCCTCAAACTCTAAATCTCATCTTGTAAAAAGGGAAGAGACATTGTGAGAGGTTGTACTCCACCGAGAAGGAGTGAGCTCTAGTTGGAGATTGCCGGAGACCAATCCACCAAAGGATTGAGGGATCGTCCACCTCAAGGACATGTCATGGAGTAGGAGCAAGTAATCTCCGAACCACGTGAACGATAAGTGTTAGGGTTGATTTCATTATTTTAGTTTTATTTTCGCTTATGCAATGCTAACACTTATAGAAAGTACCGACAGATGTTCGACAATCGGCTATTCACCCCTCCTCTTGTCATACGATCAAGTTCCAACAAGTGATATCAGAGGGCACAGTTCATTTCGGGAGAACTCACCGTCAACCGAAATATCAAGATGGCTTATCAAGAGGGATATAGCACCGCACGACCACCTTTCTTCGATGGCAATGATTTTACATATTGGAAAAGTAGAATAGAATATTATTTAATGAATGACATTGAAAATTGATTTAGTATTGTAGATGGCTTCGAGATGCGAAAGGATGAGAGTGGAGCACCTCTTTAACCAAAATTAGACAAAAGAGATAATGAAGAAAGCTCAAACAAATGCGAAAGTCACAACAACCCTACAATGTGTGTTCTCCAAGGAGCAATTGAACAAAGTTGGGTCATTCAACTTTGCCAGAGAGCTTTGGGAAAAGCTCATTGAGTTAAATAAAGGGTCGAATGAATCAAGGAGAGCCAAGAAAAATCTCTTAGTGTTTCAACTTCAATCTTTCACCATGAAAACCAATGAGACCGTGAGTCAATTGCACAGTAGGCTCAAAGAAATTGTTAATGAGCTTCATGTAATATGTGAGAAAATTGACAATACGGATCTTGTAAGGTATGTGCTTCAATCCTTCCCTAGAACTAGTTTATGGGCTTCAATGGTTGATGCATATAAAGTCTCTAGGGATCTTTCTTTAGTTAATTCTGATGAATTATTTTGTGAATTTTAACTTTATAAATAAGCTAACGTGTCTTCCAAAGAAAAGGGCATAGCTCTTATTGTAGAAAAAGGGAGGAAGAAAAAAATGACAAGAAGAAATGTTCATTCTCATCATCCTCCGACTTGGAAGAATTGAGCGCCTCAATGGATAGTGATCAAGAGGCATATATGGTAAGGAAGATGAGAAAAACATTTAAACACTTTTCTTCTAACAAAACTCATGCAAGGAAAAGCTCAAGAAATTCAAGTAGGAGAAGAAAAATAATATGCTACAATTGCCAAGAGGAAAAATACATAAGGGATGATTGTCCCCTTTTAAAGAAGAAAGAAGACAAAAAGAAGGAAGAAAATAAAAGAAAAGGGCAAGAAGATTTAAAATTTAAAGGCAACAGGGGATGATCCTTCATCATCGAAAGAGGAAGAACACCATGTGTCCCATTCTGCCCTAATGGAAATTGAAGGCATGTCCTCCACATCATCCGAAGATGAAAAGAGCTCAAGTGAAAATGAAGAAGGGAGCTCAAGTGAAGGGGAGATAAATCTTCGGATTCAGATGTCTCGATAAGTGAGATATATAATCTACCCACAACTACTCTAGTTAAAATTATTTCTAGCACCAATGATAATTATTTAAGGCTAAAAAAATTAAATGTTTGAAAAATGATATTTGCATGCTTGAAGAAAAATTAGAATCTATGATTCCTAAGGACATGCATATTTCCTCAAATTCAAATGTTTCATGTTTAGAAGAGGAAAATAGGAAATTAAGGGAAAAGGTAGATTACGTTTCAAAATCCCTAGAAAAATTTAAAATTGGCTCAAAGACCCTAAATATGATTATTGGGAGTCAAAGAGCAAATTTCAAGAAAATGGGATTAGGATTAAATGAGTCTAGCAATGAGAAATTATATCATTACTTGTTTGCTAGTGGACAATAAAAAACCAAGACCTTAGATAGAAAATGGATCCCTAAGGAGTACTTGGTCAACCCAATTAAGAAGCATTTTTATTGGGTATCAAAATCAATCCTCAGGGGTTAGAGAATTTAGGGGTTAGTCAACCATGAACACTAAAATTTCAAATTTTGAAAAATAGTTAACTTGAGACCTTAAGGGGGAGCACTTAGCCAAATTAAACTCATGATCAAATGAGCTAAGTAATGATTACCTTTGTTACATCTCATAATAATTTGATTTATGTTTTCATTTAAGCATGTGAGATGTTTGGATGATACTCATAATTCACATGTGGTTATGACATTTTGATGGTTATGAAATATATCATTTTAGTAATAATAGACCAACTATAGAAAAAATAAACATTTAATTAATGGACATCTTGCCCATGGATCATAGTTGGATATTTCAAATATTTTGAAAACAGTTCTATATTTTACTTATAATGGTATACTTTTGAAAAACATATGATTTCAAAATTAGGTTTCAAAGTTGATACAAAATCTTATTTTTTTCAAGTTTTTGAGTTTTAGTCAAAAATTCAAAAATACTTTGACTTTTATGCAAACTTGTTTTTCCTTATTGAAGAATAGTTCAAGAAATATATTTGTAAAATTTCGTGATTTTTCAAATTTTTTAAAATTTTTTATGCATTTCTGAAATTTAGCTCAAAAAGCTGAAATTTCAAATTAGAGTTGTGTTAATTGACTGGTGCAGAGGGTCAGTCGACTGATCTTATTATTTTTTTATATGAAAGGTAGTTTCGTTGAGGGCAGTCGACTAATACCTATCTTAGTCGACTGGTACCCAAAGTTTTCTGATTTCTGTTATTTTTCAGAATTAAAACTCACCTTACTTTTACTTTGATGTCATAAGTTAAAATGATCGGTACAATCTTTTTGATAGTGTCAAAGGGGGAGAATAGAAGAGTTTAAGTTAGAAACTTATTACTTCATGTGTAAAATTTGAAAATCATGTAATAAAGCATAGGTTAAGGGGGAGCTTGGATGTTTGCATGCTTCATATTATACTATGCTTTGAATTTTCAAATTATTATTTATGCCTAACTTAAATATATTGTCACACATCAAAAAGGAGGAGATTGTTGGTGCAATCGACCCAAGTTTGATCAGTACGATCATGGATTTTGATGTGTGTGCTAATATGATTAAATTAGGTTTTCATATTGGTTTGATGTGTGTTTGAGTCATGCAGGACTTGGTAAATCATACATAAGGAACAACGGAGTGGAGTCATCCGAGGGACGAGAGCCAAAGGATGAAGACTTCAAAGGGCAAGCCAAAGAAGTAGACTTCAAAGGCATATGCGAAGGATAGCATGGAGACGAGCCGCAGGCTTGTATGCATTCGAGGGACGAGAGACAAAGGAAGAAAACTTCAAGGGCAAGCAGAGAAAGTGGACTTCAAGGCATACGCGAAGGATGAACTCCGAAAAGATTGAGAGTGAGTTTGTAAGCTGGGCAATTGACTGGCGGAGGAATCAGTCGACTGACAGCGTTGGGTGAAACTCACAGAAAGATCAGTCGACTGATGCTTTGAAAAACTAGCCGTTTGGCTAGTTGTTGGCTAGTCTTTGGCTAAGCACCAGTCGATTGGGCTTGGTAGCAGTTGACTGGTGTCGGGGTTGAGTTGTTTTGTTAACTGCTCTCTCCTCTATTTAAGGGGAGGCTTTGAAACATAAGAAGGGTTAATGATCTTGTTGAAAATCTTCTTGATCAAGTCCTCAAAGCTTTCATGCCTACTCTTTTCCTTAAACTCTAAATATCATCTTGTAAAAGGGGAAACGACATTATGAGAGGTTGCACTTCACTGAGAAGAAGTGAGCTCTAGCCGAAGATTGTCAGAGACTAATCTACCGAAGGATTGAGGGATCGTTCACCTCAAGGACACGCCATGGAGTAGGAGTAAGCAATCTCTGGACCACGTAAACGATAAATGTTAACATTGATTTCATTGTTTTAGTTTTATTTTTGCTTGTGCAAAGCTAACACTTGTAGAAAGAACTGACGGAAGTTCGACAATCGCCTATTCACCCTCCTCTAACCATATGATTAAGTTCCAACACTTTCTGCCCCTCGACCCACCCGACCTACTAGGACTTCATTGCCTAATTACAACTAGGACTTCTCTGCCTAGTATGATCAAGATAAGGGAGCCCACACTTTCTTTATTCAAGGCTTAATCCACATGGTTAGATCTGGATCATGACTCTCTAAATTGTGCTTCTTCCGGCGGTTAGTCTGGTGAAGAGCGGCCTAGCTCATATACCAATTGTTAAGATCGAAGAAATGATATAATATTGTCTACTTTTGGTTAAGCCCTCATGATTTTGTTCTTCGGCTCTACCCAAAATATCTCATACCAATAGATATTTCTTTCCCTTATAAGTCTATGATCTTTCTCATATGTTTTCAATGTGGGACTATATTTGAAGTCTTACAACACTAACAACAACAAGATCATCATCCACTACGCTTTACAAAACATCCTTACTGACTGACTTATGACACATTTTTTTAGGCTCGACTTCTCAAACTCTTTAACACTGCCAATAGTTGGTGGACTCATTATAAGTTTCTTGTACCTCCTAATAGTTGCTTTAACACTGTATTAAAAAAAAGTAGCATTATAGATTCTGTGCTATGTTTTCTTCCAATTCTTTAGATCAAAATAAAAAAGAGATTCTGAGAAATAAAAACTTATTTGTCTAGCTATACTGATAAAAAAAAATCATGGAGGAACAGTGTCGAAACTTGTAAAAGATCAATAGTTGACTTCCCAATGAAATCTATAATGATGATTAACATAAACATATTCTAAACTTGACCTGTGAAAATAACCAAGCAAAAACAAAAATTTGGAACAAAAGGGCATGGATTGGGTTTGAGAATCCTACTACTTCCATACATAACCAAGCAGAAGGAATGGAAATTAAGTCATGATAACTTTCCTTTCTTTATATTTATTCTATAGGAGAATGTTGCTTGAAAGGTACAAATTGGGGAAATATGATGCTAGAATTCACCATAATTTTTAATGTTCTGCTATCCACGTTCTCCCTTGTATATATGTATGTTAATAAGTCATCCCTTCAAAAGAGTAGAAAACTTACATTAGGTTTCTTTAATTTTTTTTTAAACTAAAATTTCTTAACTTGTTCTTCAATGAACTGGTATTTTTTATTTTGACAATATTCCCTACGTGATACATGATTAAATTAGCTAAAATGCACGTGAAAAAGAAACAAGCTCAATGAAATTTGTTCACGGAAACAAGAAAAGAGATTCTAATAAAGCAATTCAGATAAAATGGTCATTCTGGGAATCTTGGATTATACTACCTCCATTTTTGCAATATAACCATTTTAGGTTGAAGTTCTTTTGTAAAGCAAGATTCAAAACAATGATGGCTACTTGATAGAATTATATCCACTGTACATGATAATTTCAAGTATGACATCCATGGATTGTCATTCTAGACAAATTAGAAAGAAAGGAGTATCTCAAACAAGAATTGTTTGGTCTACAATGAGTACACTCTTAGGTGACTTATTTGTAACTATTGACTTACTGCCAGCGTATCAACATTGTAATTCACATGTTTGAAAGCAAGAGAAAGTGGTTGAAGAGGCAGCACCATTCCCCTCCTAGCTGGATGAACTGAAGCAATGAAAGTCTCAATCTCCAAGCTGTTTCTTCAACCAGCAGCTAATCAACATATAAAATTAAGAGTTTCAGAAACAATTGAATACATTTAAAAAAAAACAAAACAAAACTTCTGCTATAGCCCGTTAACAACCTATTAGAACATATCAGGGTCATTTAATACTATTCATTTCTCATGAGCTAACGATTTCATCTTGAATTTTTTCCTTAATTTAAAACCTAACATTTAAATTTTAAACACACGATGGTGTCATGCATATAATTTAAAATCTATCTCAATATATTATATATTAATTTATAATGGCTTAATTATTTGAGTAACTACTCATCACTATCTATCCCATATACTACACTAAACTTAAGAAGATAACAAAAAGATATCATAAATTTTAAAAGTAAATTCAATTAGACAAACTAACCTTCTAAATCAGGTGTAGCACATTTCCTGCTATTTCCTATCAGTTCAAAACTCTGGTCTGCTAACAAATTCTTTCTTTTGTTACTTTATGATTGCTCATCAATGAAAAAATGTTGAAAACTTCCAATAGATATACAAAGATAATTCCACGAGACTAACTCGATCATGTGAAAATGAAAAACCAAATTAGTAATATGAACTGACAACTTACGGTCAAAAAGGTAAGTGAAACTACAAACAACATATTAAAGAGAAGAGCAAAGCCTGTAAGGGCTCCGATAGAAATCCAATACCAAAAACCATCAACAAACAGTCCTCGAGATTTTAGACTGGTTGGTGCATTTACATTGATGTCATTGTTTGGCTATATCAAAGATGAAGACATGCATTAAGTTTCAGATGCCCTATGTTGTCATTCTTTTACTCACTGATTATAAAAGTTTATAATTATAAATCTAGGTGTTTATCAGTATGTTCCATTGGGAATATAGAATGCTTATGAAACATGAAAATAATCTTATGATATTCCATCTATGGTTAAGGAAGTCATTAATGGCTATTGCATTTTGCCCATACATCATTGGAGAGCTCCAGTAACCCCAGATCCACCAGAGCTTGATATCATCTGCTCACATACAGAAAGGGAAAAGATGAGTTTATGATCCAACAGGAATCCACGGGGTAGGATCGACCTGTAAGGTTGGAGGAACAAAGGTTGCGAGAAGAGGAGAGAACTAACCTGTACTTCGATGGACGGTGGTTAGCAGTAGAGATTGCACGTGAGAGGCGAGGGTCGGTGATGAAGTGACTGAGTGGCTCCGCATGAGAGGCAAGATCTTGTAAGAAAAGCAACTAGAAAACTGTTTGGTTAGGCTATAGGGCTAAATCACCATTGTAATTAAATCATTCGGATATTTGTAATCCAATAAATGTGAAGGCTAGACATGAAAGTTCTTATTTCATTAACTTTATTGATGACTTCACACATTATGGTTGTATGTATTTGATTTTTTATAAATTTGAAGCATTAGATTGCTTCATTTATTATTTGAAAAAAGTTGAGAATCAATTAGAACGTAAAGTTAAAAATCTTTCATACTGACCGTGGAGGTGAATATTTGTCTAAGCAGTTCAAGACAACATGTAATGAGAAAAAGATTATTAGAAAACTAACTATCCTTAGAACTCCACAACAAAATAGGATTGTTAAAAGAAAAAATCGAACTCTTTTAGTTATGGTTAGTTTGTGATGGCTCGAGCTAATTTGCCTATTTTCTATTGAGAGATGCATTATTAGTTGCAACCTATATACTTAACTGAGTATCTTCTAAATCTTTTTTATCTACTCCATATGAACGTTGGACAGACAGAAAATTAGATTTGAATAATCTGAGATTCTGAAGGTCGGCTGCTTATGTTCATGATAAAATTCACAAATATAGAAAATTAAGACCCAAGGGAAAAAGTGTATCATTGTAAGATATTCTGATACCTCTAAGAGTTATATTTTCATTGGTGAGCAACAAGATGAAATCATCTCTAAAATAAGTCAAAGATGTTATTTTCTCAAAATTGAGTTTCCAATAAGAGTTGAAGTTGATAAGACGATTCCTTTATTTGCAATAGAGGAGGAGGATAATGTTACTTTATCAACAAATCAAGTATCATGAAAGTTTCTTAAATCTAGGCAACCTAGAGGTAGTGAATTGTCGATGAATGAATCAGTTTCTCAACAGTCTAACATACGAAGAAGTAGTCATCAGATTATTTCTCGAAAAAGGTTTGACATTGAGAATAAGACATTAATAATTCTCCCAATTGACGATGAAGAACCTCAAATGGTTGAGGAAGCATTGAGATGCTCAGTTAAAGAGAAATGGAAAGTTGTAAAGGATGAAGAAATGTAGTCTATGAGAAAGAATTGTTGGTGCAGGAAGCACCATATCGAACCTTGTTTTGATATTGACAAAGGATTCAAAGTTAAGTGTTATTTGTGATCTAATGTTGTTACTTGAGTGTGCAGAAACAAAGTACTAGCAAAGGGTTGCTAGGCACCTGGCGAAGGGCTACCAGGAAACAAAGTCCTAGCGAAGGGCTGCTAGGCACCTGGCGAAGGGCTGCCAGGAAACAAAGCCCTAGCGAAGGGCTGCTAGGCAACTAGCGAAGGGCTGCTAGTCACCAAGTCCTAGCGAAGGGCTGCTAGGCAACTAGAGAAGGGCTGCTAGTCACCAAGCCCTAGCGAAGGAATGCTAGGCACCGGGCGAAGGGCAGCTCGGCATCCAAGACCTGACAAAGGACCGTCAGGCAAAAGTCCAACTGGAGGAGCCGGTTGGCACCAGGTAAATTCTCTCGAGAGGAGTAGGTGAGGACGCGTTCCCCTTGAGGGAACATTAGGCGTCGGTTCGACCTAGGGCTCCATTTTGGAGACCAAAGTCAGAACCAAGACAGCCAAGGCTGTATAATTCATTATGTTATTGGTTTATTGTGTTTTGGACTAACCCTGGATGCAGGACCAAAGGAACGTGTGTCTGCAGCTCAGAATGCCTTAAAGGAAAGAGGCGATCGCTGACCAGGGCGCCCGGAGTGTCCCGGGCGCCCCTAAGGTGAACACAAAACACAACACGACCAGAAGAACCTCGACAGTACATTCTGAGGGCGCCCCCGCTGTCCCGGGTACCCCCATGGCAAACCAACTGAAGAGTTAAGCTGTTGTCGCGTCTGCACTGCGCACCCAGGGCGCCCCCGCTGTCCCGGGCGCCCCCAGCCTTACCAAGGAGAGCTCAGCGTTGCGGATAAGGCTTGGCCGGGTCAACCAGGGCGCCCCCAGCGTCCAGGGCACCCCCGTCAAGACCTTATCCCGAGGTTCAAGGGATAAGTCGACGACCGCGCCTCTTGTGGATCTGCTACCACGTGGGGGGGGGGGGCGCCCCCGTCGACCAGGGCGCCCCCAGGCACTATAAAAAGGGCCCTTGACCCTCCTCTTCAAGACACAACTTTCATTCAACGCATCCAAACTCTCTGACGACCGCGCTCTGCTCCAGGAACTTCCCGACTCAAGTCCGAAGCGCCGTCGACCTCCCGCTGCACCGAAACTCGAGCCTTCCCCGGGAGTTGGTAAATACAAAAGTGTAATCTTTGTTTATTGCAAATTATAGTTCTCCTCTGTATTCTTTCTACGCATTATAGAATTGCCCAAAGTAAACGGTCAACGACCGTGGGCCTTGGAGTAGGAGTCGACCCAGGCTCCGAACCAAGTAAAAACGACTTTGTTAGCGTTGTGTTATTTTGTCTCTATTTCCGCTGCGTGCTTACTCTTACTTAAAATCCGAAAGTTTCCCGATATTCACCCCCCCCTCTATCGGTTTTCTCGATCCAACAAGAATTAAGTTTGGAATTTAGTCGATCTTCCTCCAGGCTAAAGGGCTATTGGGAATAAGTGGATTCTCAAAATTAAAAGAAAATCAAATGGGTCGATTAATTGATACAAAGCTCATTTAGTTGCAAAAAGATATACCCAAATAGAAAGTATTGATTTTGAAGAGATATTCTTCTCTATTGTGAAGTTTGTATCAATACGTGTCATCCTAGTTATAGTAGCATATTTTGACTTGGAAGTACATCAAATGGATGTAAAAATGACTTCCTTTAATGGTAATCTTGACTAGAAAACCTATATGGCATAGCCAAAAGGTTATATTGCTAAAAGCCAATAAAATAGAGTATGTAGACTTAAGAAGTCTATATATGGGCTAAAGTAAGCGTTAAGACAATAAAACATAAGATTTAATGAAACCATTTTATCTTTTGGTTTCGAAATGATCAATGAGAATCATTATGTTTACCTAAGAAAGAAAAAAGAAAAATTTGTTATCTTATCATTATATGTTGATGATATACTAATAGCTAGAAGTGATATAAAGTTGATGATAGAAGTCAAATCATGACTTGTCCATCATAATTTGACATAATCACTACAACAAATATGATTTTCCGCAGCGCATGATTAACAGCGTGCAGTTAAAGCGTGCCGTTAATAATAGCTTTTACGGCGAGCCCAATTATGTGCGCTGCGGATAGTATAATTTTTAAACAAACGACGGCGCGCAGGAAAAGTACGCTGTTAATAAACTTATCTGCGGCGCGCAAAATGTGCTGTTAAAACTAAATATTAACGGCGTACAGAGTACGCTGTCAATACTTATTAAAAATGACTCACAAAAAATATACATTATTAATGAAAATTATAAAATAATAACAGCGCATAACATAAGCTGTTAATAATCTTACAATTTAACAATTATTGTGTCTAAACTATTAAACAAATAAAATATCAAATTAAACTTATAAGTTTGATTAAACCTTACCCTTATTATGTTTTAACTTATATATTAAACAAATATTTAAAACGTACCGCTTACCCAAGCCCTAAAATAATTAAACAACCTAAAATAATAAAAACCGCTGGCTTAATTATTTCTCCCCAACTCCTCTCGATATCCCTCACGCCGCTTACCCTTTGCCCTAGAAATCGCCCCATCGCGCTGCCCCTCTCCTCCCGATCTCCTCACGCCGGCGAGCCATCTCCCGGTCTCCTCACACCGGCAAGCCCTCTCCTCCCGATCTCCTCACGCCGGCGCGCAGTCGTTATCTCCTCACATTCGCCATCTCACGATCCCCTCACGCAAGTGATCTTCTCACACGAGGCTTCATCTGCTTGCGATCTCCTTACGCCGGCCTTCATCTCCTTACACCGGCCTTCATCTTCTCACGCCGGCCTTCATCTTTGCCGTGCGCCAACCAGTGCTTCAACAAAGCCCTCTCCACCGGATATCCCTCTCTCTGGTAAGCTCAATCTGGTGAATAAATTTCTGAGATTTCATCTCTGAAATTTATGAAAATTGTTGAATAGAGTCTCTGAAATTTGTGAAATTTGTTCTGTAATTTGTTCTGTAATTTGTGAAAATTGTTCTGTTAGGTGTGAAATTTAATCTGAAATTTGTGCTTTTGGTGATCTGTAATTTCATCTTTGAAATTTCAAGCAACTATTTAGCAACTTTAGCAAGTCTTTTCTAGCAGTTAACCTAATGGAATTTAGATATATGCATGGTCATCTCTAACTAAGTTTAAGTCATGCGACTCTTTTGCTAATGTCGGGGAGATTTCTGTTTTATTTCTTACTGTATCACTTTTTGTTCAACATTTTAATTACTTCATAATGTTTTTCTATTAACACTTGGTCTTTGCAAGTTTAGCACCATCAGCAATTGGCAAAGGACAAGCACTTTTTAGGTAATTAAAAAATATAGAGCATCCACTGAAAATAAACATTGAAGAATTTGGAAAAATTTTATTTTATTTTTTTTAAATTGATTTTGGAAAGCACACAATGCGCAAGATATTGATATTGATATTTAGTCATCCAAAGTATGTTCTGAAGATCTTCCTTTCTTGTTAAGCAATGGCTGGTCCATTTTGACTTGTACTGCTTTTAGATTTCAAGAGAACTTCCATTCGCAATTTATCTTGTGACTTACTTGAGCTATATTGACTGTACTCCAACAATTTAAACTTCTGGTGTGTAGAGGAAGTCAATAGGTTGTTAATTTGTTTTACTTACCTTTATGTCTTATTAATCTTTGGTATTATGCCACTGTTGAGTGGGGTCTCCTTGAAAAAAATGGCAATTCTACCATATGGTGTAAGACCGTTAGTACAATTTCATCAAAATCAATCTCTTTACTGATAAAATGTTTCTTCTTAATGCTGAGTATGAGGAGGATATAGTGCAAAAATTGTCTCTTTATGTGAAGTAATATCTTTTCTAAAATATCTCTTTGTGTGAAGTAATATCTTTTCTAGAGCAAAGTTTACATGTTGTGATAGTTTTAAAGCTCACTACATCATACCTCTCTTTATTATAGATGTTGTCTTATATCCATATTAGTAAAATTTATTTGTATTTGGTTGTGTTTAATTTTTTTTTTCTAGGACTAGTTATATATGTATTTCTCTATATTTAAGCATTGGATTGGAACTTTTATGTTAGGGTTTTGATTTTTTACAAAATGGATAAGGAATGGATGTTTTTACCTTCAAGATTTGTACCCGAGTATGAAGAAGGGGTTCAAAATTTTCTTACTCAAGCTAGGAATTATGCCAAAACACATGAAGTAATATTATGTCCTTGCAAGCATTGTAAAAATAAGAAGTATATGAAATTTGACCAAGTGTATGAGCACTTAATTATTAAGGGCATCGATCCTTCTTATACTAGTTGGGTCTTCCACGGTGAAAGTTATACCTCACAATTTCAAGGCGAAGGTAGTTTGAGAGGAGTTCAAGCAACGGATGATAAAAGTAGAGAGGAATATCATTTATATACGAATGCTGCTTTGCTAGAAGAAAGGGTTGGACACACTGAATCAAAGACAACAGATAGTGGGTTTGTTGATTTATTAGAAGATGCAGATACTCCTCTCTACCCTGGTTGTACAACTTACACAAAGTTATCGGCAGCCATCACATTATACAATTACAAGTCTACTAATGGTCACACCGACAATAGTTTCAATGAGCTCCTTAAGATCTTAGGTGGCATGCTTCCTGAAAAAAACATACTTCCAGAAACTGTTTATTCAATGAGAAATCTATTGAAACCATTTGATTTAGGATACGAGAAGATTCATGCTTGCCCAAATGATTGTTGTCTATTTAGAAAGAAGTTTAAAGATTTGGAGTCATGTCCAAAATGCGGTTCCCCAAGATGGAAGGTAGACAAAATCACCACCAAAGTTCGTAAAGGAGTTCCTGAAAAGGTACTACGGTATTTTCCCGTGATACCAAGATTGAAAAGGATGTTTACACTAGAAGAAAAGGCTGAAGACTTGATTTGGCACTTCAACCACAAAAGTCAAGATCATATGATGTGTCATCCCAGTTGATTCAGTCGCTTGGGATACAATAAATCATAAGTGGCCAGCTTTTGCATCAGATCCTAGAAATCTCCGTCTTGGTCTTGCAACAGATGGATTCAACCCTTTTGGTGACCTTAGTTCCAGATATAGTTGTTGGCCGGTTATTTTGGTAAATTACAACCTTTCTCCATTAATGTGTATGGCGAAAGAAAATCTTATGCTGACATTACTGATTCCAGGCCCAAAGCAACCAGGAAATGATATAAATGTATACTTGGCACCCCTTGTGGAGGATTTGAAAGAGTTATGGGACACAGGTGTAGAGGCTTATGATGCATTCACCAAATCAATGTTCAATTTGAAGGCTATTTTGATGTGGACGATTAATGATTTTCCAGCTTATGGAAATCTATCTGGACGTGCCACAAAAGGGAAAGTTGGTTGCCCAATATGTGCGGAAGACCTATGTTCAACGTGGCTTAAGTATAGTAGAAAGTTTGCATACTTAGGCCACAGGAGATTTCTTGCTCCTGATCACCCGTTTCGTCAGAAAAAAAAGTGGTTTAATGGGAAAAAAGAGAGAAAGGGAAAACCTAGACCTTTGACCGGGTTACAAATTCTCAATGCAGTAAAAGACATTAAAAATGATTTGGGTAAAGTACTGCACAAACGTCAGACTATCAGTACTTATCAGAAAAAGAGGAAGACACAGGATAGTTCAAAAAAAGTACAAAAAACAGTTCAACTGTGGAAGAAAAAGTCAATTTTTTTCGATTTACCATACTGGAGTGTAAGTTATTGAGCATTCTATTTATTTATTTTTAATTATTTATTTTATTCCTTAACTAATACTATGAAATGCCTTTATGTGTTTAACTTATAGGGACTTCTGTTACGTCATAACTTAGATGTCATGCATGTTGAAAAGAATGTCTGTGAGAATATCATAGGCACATTGTTAAATGTGAAGAAAAAATCCAAAGATGGTGTTAATGCTCGGAAAGATTTGATGCACTTAAAAATTAGAGAAGAATTGCATCCTCAAAAAAAGGCGAAAACATGTATTACTTACCAGCTGGCACCTTACACATTGTCTAAAAAAGAAATGGATGTATTTTGCTCTAGGTTGAAGAAAATAAAGTTACCTGATGGATACAGCTCAAATATTGGTAATTGTGTTTCTTTAGAAGAGCGCAAACTTATTGGGCTGAAATCTCATGATTGTCATGTTCTAATGCAACAACTGCTATCAGTTGCATTGAGAAATCTCTTACCGGAAAGGTCCACGCAATGCTATATTTCTGCTGTGTGCATTTTACAATGAATTATGTCAAAGAGTATTAGACAGGAACCGTTAGAACAACTTGAGGAGAATATTGTTGGAAACTCTATGTATGTTGGAAAGGTATTTTCCTCCTGCTTTTTTTACCATTTCAGTACATTTAACAATTCATTTAGCTAGAGAAGCTCGCTTGTGTGGACCAGTCCAATTCCGCTGGATGTATCCATTTGAGAGGTAATAAATATTATACAACGAATCACATTTTGTTATCATCACTTCTTTCATCTCATTTTATTTGTTATTTAGATTTATGAAAACACTTAAAGGTTATGTGAAGAATCGAGCAGGCCAGAGGGTTGCATATCTGAGTGTTACATCGCAGAAGAAAGGATGCGATTTTGTAGTGCTTATATAAAAAAGTTTGCTAGTATTGGTGCCTATTCTTATCGGAATGCAGATTTAGAGAATGGATTGAATGTGGAAGGTCGCCCAATTTCCCAAGGAAAAGAAAAGATTTTAGAAGACCATGTGTTGCAAGCCGCACATCGATATGTGTTGTTCAATACTGCAGAAATTGAACCTTACTTACAGTAAGTATAATTAATTGCAAACCCTATTAGTTAATCTTGGTCTAGTATATAATTTGTATATTCTAATATTCGCCCTTCAATGATTTTAAATAGGATGCACATTGAGGAGCTTAAACAAGTAGATCGTCATTATATAAGGAATGAAATGTTGTTACAAAAACGACATATGGAAACATTTGCTCAATGGTTATCAAAACA
>JAGFNQ010004961.1:0-40191 GCA_024364735.1 Boesenbergia rotunda
AAGGAAAGCTGTTTTCACATCCATTTGCCATATCTCATAATCATAATGAGCTGCTATGGCCAGGAGCATCCGAATGGATTTGAGCATAGCTACTGGCGAATAGGTTTCGTCATAATCAATTCCTTGTTTTTGGACGATATCCTTTTGCCACTAATCTAGCCTTAAAGGTAAGAACATTACCTTCCATGTCGGTTTTCTTCTTGAAAACCCACTTGCACGCTATGAGCTTAATCCCTTCAGGCGGGGTTAACCAAGTCCATACTTGATTTTCATACATGGAATCCATTTCCGACTTCATGGCTTCAAGTCATTTATCCCTTTCTGAATTTATCAGAACATCTTCATAACTGATAGGTTCGTCATTGTTAACGAGTAACACGTCGTTCGATTCACTTATGAGAAATCCGTATCTCTCTGGAATATTGCGTGTCCTATCAAACCTACGAAGAAGTGGTGTTGTTTTAGGTTCAACTGATAGCTCATCATTATGAGTTATTGGTTGTGGGTCTAGACTAGGTGTCTCTGTAATGTCTATTGGAGTTTCTTGAACTTCTTCAAGTTCAATGCTACTCCCACTGTTTTCTTGTAAAAGAAATTCTTTTTTCAGAAATACAACATGCCTTGAAACAAACACCTTTTGTTCCAAGGGATGATAGAATTGGTAACCCTTCGTTTCCTTAGGGTATCCAATCAATAGACATTTATCAGACTTAGCATCCAATTGTTTGATACAGTCCGCTTTACATATGCAGGACAACCCCATATTTTAAGGTGAGTTAAATGAGGTTTCTTACTATTCCACGTCTCATATGGAGTAGTAGAGACTACCTTGGTTGGGACTCTGTTTAGTAAGTAACAGCTGTCTTAAGCACATAGCCCCAAAAGGATTTTGGAAGAGTTGCATGATTCATCATAGATCTAACCATGTCCATCAAGGTTCGGTTACGCCTCTCAGATACACCATTATGCTGTGGTGTATATGGCGGAGTCCATTGAGACAATATCCCATTGTCCCTAAGATAATCTTGAAACTCTTGACTCAAGTATTCACCACCCCGATCGGATCGAAGTATCTTAATACTTTTGCCAAGCTGTTTCTCTACTTCACTTTTGAACTCTTTGAATTTCTCAAAAGCTTCAGATTTGTGTTTCATTAAGAACACATACCCGAATCGTGAGTGATCATCGATAAAGGTAATGAAGTAGCTATAACCTCCTTGTGCAAGAGTTGACATTGGTCCACATATATCAGTATGTATTAGACCAAGCAATTCTCCCACTGGTTTACCTTTTTCGGAAAAAGGTAATTTGGTCATCTTGCCTTTTAAGCATGATTCGCATGTATCAAATGAACCGGGTTCAAATGATTCCAGAATTCCACATCGGTGTAATTCGGTCATACGTTTCTTACTTACATGGCCAAGACGGCAATGCCATGTGTAGGAGTCTATTCGATTATCTATTCGAGCACGTTTGTTACTGACTTCGATATTGAAAACGTCACCGGATAAATCTAACGTGTAGATACCATTGCACAAAGTTCCGGTCCCATAAAGAACGCCATTTAAAGTTATGTAACAACAATTGTTACTAAAAGTTAAATGATAACCCTTTTCATTCAAGCATGAAATAGATACAATGTTCTTTATTAACGAAGGAACAAAATAATAATTATCCAATTCTAAGGTAAGTCCAGTAGGGAGCTTTAGCAAATATGTTCCGATGGCAACAACAGCAATCTTTGCTCCATTTCCAACTCGCAAATTCGCTTCTCCCTTGACGAGTCTTCTTCTATTCCTTAGCCCCTGTATGCCATTACATATATGTGAGCTACACCCAGTATCAAGTACCCAGATGGACGAGGAAATAGAGTGATATTCAATAACGAAGATACCTGAAGAGGATGGGGCATCGGATGCCTTCTTCTTTAAGGACTCAAGATAAACCTTGCAGTTTCTTCGCCAGTGACCCTCCTTGCCACAGTGATGGCAAGTGCCTTTTGGTGTCTTTTCAGTCTTTTTGGCCTTTTTCTTCTTTCCCTTATTCTGTTCTTTGGGCTTCCTCTTAGAGCCTTTCTTTGAGAAACCAACTAACAGTACCGTCTTCTGATCCTGCTTTATAGAAGGCTCTACAGTCTTCAGCAGGTTGAGCAACTCAGGAATGGTAGTCTCCAGCTTGTTCATCCGATAGTTCATCACAAATTGTGAGTAACTCTTGGGCAAACAATGCAGAATTAATTCAACACTTAGTTCGTGATCCATTGCAAATCCGAGTGTGCTTAGTCGCTCAATGTACCCCAACATCTTCAACACAAACTGTGAGATAGAAGTGTCTTCCTACATCTTAGAGGTGAAGAGGAGTCTGGAGACCTCGAACCTTTCGGATCTCGCCTGCTCGTCAAACAGCTCATGAAGATGGAAGATGATGGTATGAGCATCCATATGCTCATGCTGCTTTTGCAGCTCAGGTACCATATCGGCCAGCATGATGCAACTCGCAAGTTCAGAATCGGCCACATGTTTCTGATAGGCCACTAACTGGTCTAGAGTTGCATCTTCTGGAGGATGGTTGGGAAGTTGTTCTTCAAGGATATAAGCAAGCTTTTCTGCCTTGAGGACTATCCTCAGATTTCGAAGCCAGTCCATGAAGTTTGGCCCAGTCAGCTTATTGGTGTCCAAAATGGAACGCAAATTCAGAGAAGACATGATCAAGTGATTATCCTAGAAATATAAATTGAGCTTATGTGAGAAGAATGATAAAGAATGCATCAATATACATTAATTAAATCCTATTTATTTTTCGAATTGAATAACCCTTTTTATCAATTCGGGAGATCGTAGGAACACCTCCAAATAGGTTGATATCCAACCATAGATAAGAACAACCATGGCTAGAGTCCATCAAGTTATTCTTAGCTATGAAGGTAGGTAATTATACCGATTACATATTATACATATGTAACTATCACATTATGCTATCAACTAATTGAATGTTTGCATAAATCATTGGGTTGTTAACTCATTAACAAGTATGCAACAATATACATAGCACCCAACTGCACCTCTCTTTACATCGACCTTGGCTGTGGCACAACAAATCGATGCTCCAAGCTTAAGGCTGACTCATTAATCAAGAAATAGTTTTAATATGGTTGGAGCTCATTCAACCGTTTAGTCAGGCTTGGATGTGTCTAACAACCAAAACTAAGGATTGACCTCTAACTCCAACTATATTAATCATAAACTAATTCCATGGTTTGAACATGTTGAGGTTCAAGCCGGGCATGGATGTGTCCATCAACCCAAACGAGAAACAAAACTCCGGTTCTAACCATATTAATGGAAGGTGTTGGCCTTAATATTTTGTAAGGGGTTTTGGGTCTCATCCTTTTCCTTTTAAGCACATTCATGACATATAATTATGTCATGTTCTAACGATTTCCATAATAAAGTATGTATGTGACTTAATTTATCAAGTCTCATTAATTGAATTAGGAACCGGATTTCCTAATTCTAATTTCATACTTTATTCAAGGAATTGTTTTGGGAAACAATTTCCTAAATTATCATAATCAATTTCGAAAATAATATGTTTAAGACTTTGATTTCTCTAAATCAAATCTTATTAAATTAAGAGACAGATTCCCTTAATTCAACTACATATTATTTTCATGAAAATCTTATTTAAGGAAATAAACTCTATAGGAAACAATTTTCCTAATTAATTTTGAAGACAACAATATGTAAGAGCATCACCTCATAAATCTAATAGGGAAATTATCGTTTGAGAATCACCTCAAAAATTTCCAAGATTTGATCACATATTTTATTTATGGATAATTAATTACAACAAATTATTTACTTTGGGTGGCTCCTCGAGGCACTCCCCAAAGAAAAGAAATTTGTTGTAAATCTAATTTGGCCTGCTCCCCGAGGCATAACCAAATTAAGCTTGACAATTAAAGAACTTGTTAATAATATAATTTGGATGGCTCCCCGAGGCCTACCCAAATCAATTTTAACAATTCATATTCAAAATAGGAAATTAAATTATAACAACTAACTTTAATTTGGGTGGCTCCCTGAGGCACTCCCCAAAGTAAAGAATTTTGTTAATAATTTAAAAACCAATTTGAATTTAATTGTCAATTAATGTTTCCATAAAATGTCTAGACTTTCATGAAAAGAAGTGCCCAAAATTACGAGCTTTCCATAAATGGAAAGTTTCCAAAATTAAAAGGTTTTCAGAATTATTGTAAGTTTTTGGTACAAAGAAAACTAACGTATTTCCAAAATTGGGAAATTTCCAAAATTAGGAAATTTTCAAAATTGAAAAGTTTCCAAAAATGGAAAGTTTTCACAATTATCATAAAATTTCAGAAACAGAGATATTTCAAAAGTTTGCGAAATTTCATGAGGATTTTCAAACTTTGAAATTCCTAAATCTAAAATTTACCATAATTGGAAAGTTTCTATAATTGGAAAATTTTCCAAAATTGAGATCATGACAAAGTTTTCCGCAAAACAATTATATGATTCTGTCGAACACTAACCGGCTTTGATACCACTGTTGGGACCGGGTGCATGCCGACGCGGACACGTATTGTAATTGTTACATAATTACATACAGCGGAAACAAAAGCATGAATAATTTTCTAAATTATTCTAACACATATCCTAAGCATGTAATGTGTTCACATAATCGTAATATAAAATTTTTGCAGAAAAGGAAATTACTCTACGAATTACCTTGCGTAACTTAGAAGAAGAGACGAGATCCAACCGTTAGCGTCCCTTGAAAGCTCCGCCTCTATTCGTATCCACGCCGAGTATCATCGGGATGACTTCGCTAAGCCACGAGTTTCGTGTTCACGAGAACTACTAGATTCTCCGTGAACACGACAAAAACCGAGAGAGTAATCAAATCGAAAGACTCACCACCAAGGTTGGCCGAAGAGGAAGATCGTCGCAAGGAAGAACTTCGTCGCCTTGATGCTTCTCCTTGTGCTCACGGCAAGAAGAAAGAAGGAAGGCCTATGGCCAGCCAAGAGAGAGGGATAGAAGAAGAGGAGAGAGCCCAAGCAATTCTTGGATGGATCCTCTTCCATGGCACCCCTTGGGTACTTTATATAGGGAGAGGTTTCTTAATTCCCAAGCAAACTCTCCTTGATTATGGAATAATTTCTCAATCAATCCATAATCAAGGCTCTCATAATCAAGCTTCTTCTTCTTGATTATGGAATAATTTCTCAATCAATCCATAATCAAGGCTCTCTTTCTTTTGGCATAATTATATAAAATTTATAAAACAAATCAACCATTGGTTCATTATATAAAAATTTATAAAACAAACCAACCATTGATTCATTATATAAATTTTATAAAACAAACCAACTCATGGTTCATTATATAAAAATTTATATAAAATTTATATAACCTTTTATAAAATAAACCAACCTTTGGTCTATTTTATAAAACAAACCAAAATAGCCTTATCCTCTTATGGTGGTGGCCGGCCATGACAAGAAGAGAGGAGACCCCTCCTTGGCCGGCCCATCTAACCCCAATTGGATCAAATCCCTTAATGAATTAAACTTATTTAATTCACCCATTAAGTCTTTAAAAGACTTAGCCATTCTATGCTTCCGATGCGTCTGAAATAAATTCAGTTTTAACTATTGTTTGGACTTACAAAAAATAGTCTATCTCGATTGGAGAATCCAATTCTCAACTCGTTTTAAATCCTTCGAATTACTCGTTATGCGTGTGACCAAATAGGCTTTCAATTTATGTTGGCCGTCCATAATTAACTAATTAATTATAGAACGATCATGAGTGACACCTAGTAGTACATCATGATCCCCAATTAATTGAAAGATCAACGGTTGACCTCAGAAATAATTCTGAAACCCTTCAGCAGCTATAATGAATCGTGCCTCATTCCCTTCACCATCTTATACCCACTTGGTTCAGGACATGGTCTATGTGTGTCAGTCCCCACTAGGCTGACTACGTCACACCTAGCCCAAGAAACGTTTCCTCGTCCTATGGATTCTAATTACTCTCATGTATTTAAGAGATTCATACTCTGAACATGTCATGCTCTGGCCAGAGGCTTCGAGTAACAATCTAACGATAGGCCTCGGGTATACATCTCCTCACAAGGAGTGGTGAATCCTTTGTAGGCTGTTCAAACATCTTCGGGCACTTCGACTTATACCCAGTCATCCTGAGTCCACACCTCCTTGGAGATGCTTGCTTAAGATGTCAAAGTATAAGTCTCCATGACCAAGATGACTTTAACACCGCAAGTCAAAGGAATATCGTACTTAAGCTGCAGTAAGAACTTCACTAACATATCTATATATAGACTACCATATGAAGTTTTACAGCCAGTCACTCCAATGAACTAGTTCCCTTAACTAGCATTCATGTTTATCTCCGGACATCTCCATGTCACCATCCAGTGAGAATCAGCTGATTAGAGAATAACCCATGCTAGTCTCAATAGAATTTATAGTGTCCGTATTTATCAATTCATCGACTAGGGACAATTTCAATACTTCACAATTGCACATGTAGAGATAATCACTAGTTGTGAATTCATCACAAATTCTCTCATGCTGTGAATTGTATTGCGGACATTCAGTAAATGAGCTTAAGATCTTAATCAAATAATCATGTATACTCAAATAGTGAATATTCAGTTATTAAAATAAATGATTACAATCATAAGGCGATTGCTTTGGGACACTTCTCTCATTTCACTAACACTGTATGTATTTGCTATCTTTGTACTGCTTTGAATTCTTGCTTGATAAGGTGTTTGATGTATTGTTTTTACACCTTTTTTATATAATTATGTGTACAAAATTTGACTAGAGTCTAAGGGCAATTTGTAGTTGAATCATTTATACAATTATATGTTCTACTTAAGGTTCATAACAATATTGAATTGCCAAGCTGCAAATTAATTTTTGGCTTAGGCATGTATTGGAGATACACTTAAGCATGAGCACGGCGACTTCATTTGAGTGGGACTATTCCTGACTAAAATTTTAATTATATTTTTATTAAATATTTTTTTAAAATTATATTTAGAAGTTAAAAATGAAATCTTTTGCCCAATAAATTATATTAAAATATTAAAGAGAGTAAGAAAGCAAAATGAGAGAATAAAACCTTACCTTATTTTATTTGTTCTATACTCGCCTTACCTATATCTAGAACATTTATTCTTTTCCACTTTTTCGTAGCTCATTTGATATTGTGCCCTACATTTTATTTGGTTCGAGCAATGATCTCTTGGCCAATTTAGTTTGTTGTTAGGTTCTATTCCTTCAATTTATCTAAAAGATAATGTTGATCAATCTCATTTGCTCTATCACATTCTGCCTAACACTTTCAATTTATTTTATATTACTCTGGTCATGCTTTCTTGACTCATTTGTTTAATCTATTTGCTTACCTCATCTAAGTGGTATAGGCGATTCATTCGTCCTCAGCACTTCCGCTAATTCGTCTCAAGGTTAACACGGAGAAAGTAAATTACAGGGATTACTAGTCTGGATATTATGATTAGCACGCGGGGAGGGTAAACATTTTGTCAAATTTTAACCCTTAAATTTTAAGATGATAATATTTACATATTAATCATTAGTCAATCTCACAAAGATAACTTTTAATAGATTTGCTCATCTAATTCATTGATTTGCTCGACATGCCTTTATAAATATTTAATAGATCCAACTTTATATATATATATATATATATATATATATATATATATATATATATATATATATATATATATATCCGTTATTTTATGCGATTGGTTTATGATTGTTTGGGCATCTACATCCCCATCAAATTCAGATGTGACAAAATAAATATTTAAAATAGCTATCATGATGAATAATTCTAAATAAGAATTCCATTCATTATAATTTTTTTTATCAAATATATGAATTATCGATTTCATGAGATTTGACAGGAATAAATTCACTCTGAATTAAACTCACAATTAGTCTTTCAGAAACACTATTTGCCATCTAACTTCGTTTTTTGCTTTATCGTTTTTATCCATTTTTTCCATATATAATTGAAAGCATTGCACTGTGCAAGATTGATTGGCAAAAATATTTTCATTTATAAGAAAATTAATACAACATGAAATGCGAGCGAACTAAGAAAATATGTCAGCTTCCCCGCTTCTACTCTTTATAAGTGTACCAAAGTGCGTATCCATCAACCATCTACCAATCCTCAATTTCTACATGACATACTGATGATTAATATATTTGATATTATTGACTTAATATATTTGATATTGAAAACGAGATTAGTACGAAAAACGACAACAAAAATAATAGAGAACACATCAAATTTACGTGGAAAACCCTTGATGGGAAAAAACAACGGGCAGAGAAGGAAAAATCACTATGAACGGTGGAATACAAAGTCGGCGTCTCTGATAAAGTAAAGAGAAGTAGAGAGAAAAGAGAGATAGAGAGAAAGAAAGAAGAGGTAAAAAATTAACTTTCTTCATTGATTGATAAAACTTGTCCATGAGATACACAATTTATAGAAACCTTAGGATACTTAGTCAAATGAAAAATTAATAACGAAACTGTTAATTAACAGATTTATAAAGAATCTGTTAATTAACATATTAATAAGAAAATATCTAATAATAAATTAACGGATTAAGCTGAATTTGGGTAACCAAATTCTAAAAATCTCCACCTTGACGTGAATTCTACAAATCTTTAAAAAAAACATTCTCAACCTCTTCTACAAAAGCTTCATAGGCAAATCTCAGCATCTAGCACCAACCAAGTCCAAACAATGCTTAAATTTGGCTATAGGGAGTGACTTAGTCATCATATCAGCAGGATTATTATGAGTTCTGACTTTCCTGACAATAATATCACCACGAGCAATAACATCACGTATAAAATGATACCTCACATCAATGTGCTTTGTCCTCTCATGAAACATCTAATCCTTTATGAGGAAAATGACACTCTGACTATCACAAAAGATTGTAGTAATCTGCAAGTCTTCGCTAAGCTCACTGAAGAGTTCTTTCAACCAAATAGCTTCCTTATAAGCTTCTGTAATAACCATATATTCAGCCTTTGTAGTGGACAATGCAACTGTATTATGGAAAGTAGCTTTCCAACTGATAGCACAACCACCAACAGTGAACACGTACCCCGTAAGTGATCTTCTTTTATCAAGGTCATCTGCAAAGTCAAAATCAACATATCCAATAACTGCATCTCTATTACTCCCAAAATGCAAACAAATATCAGAAGTCCCTCGTAAGTATCTGAAAATCCACTGAACTGCCTTCCAATGCTCTTTACCAGGATTTGCCATGTATCTACTAACTGTACTCACTGCATGTGATAAATCTGAGCGTGTACAAACCATAGCATACATGAGAGATCCCACTGCACTAGAATATGGAACCCGTGACATATAACCTCATCATCTGACTGCGAACATAAATCAGCTGAAAGTCTAAAGTGTGCAGCTAACGGAGTACTAACAGACTTGGCAAAATGCATGTTAAACCGATGAAGTACTTTCTCAATATACCCTTTTGACTTAGGTATAATTTACTTGCCTTTCTGTCTCTCAGAATCTCCATCCCAAGTATTTTCTTTGTAGCTCCCAAATCTTTCATCTCGAATTCTTTACTTAGTTGGGCTTTGACCTTTCTTATCTCTTTCTTATTATTGGCCGCAATCAATATATCATCAATATATAAGAGCAGATAAATAAATGATCCATCATCAGCCTTCTTAAAGTAGACACAACTGTCATAACTGCTTCTTCCGAAATCATGAGTGATCATAAACGAATCAAACCTTTTATGCCATTGCCTAGGTGACTGCTTCAAACCATAAAGGGACTTTTTCAGCAAGCATATATAATCCTCTTTTCCTGAGACTTCAAAACATTCTGGTTGTTGCATATAGATGTCTTCTTCAAGTACCCCATGTAAGAATGTTGTCTTCACATCCAGCTGCTGCAACTCTAAGTCATGCATAGCCACAATACCAAGGAAGGCTCGAATCGTACTATACTTTACAACTGGGGAAAATACATCAGTGAAGTCTACTCCTGGAATCTGACCGAGACTTTAGCAACTAGTCTGGCTTTGTACCTGGCTTCTTCAACTTCCGGTATTCCCTCCTTTCTTTTAAATACCCACTTGCAGCAAACAACTTTCTTACCCTTAGGTAATTTCACCAAGTCCCATGTGTCGTTCTTACCAAGTGACTCCATCTCCTCCTGCATAGCAATTATCCACTTACCAGAATTATCGCAGCTAATTGCTTCTGAATACGTCTCAGGTTCTTCACCGGAATCAATCTCCTCAACCACGTTTAAAGCATACGCGACCAAATCAGCCTCTGCATATCTTTGAGGGCGTCTAATTTCTCTCCGAGACATATCTTTCACAATGGAATATTGTGAAGGTGCTTGTGATGAGCTCATTCCATCCACAACATCTAAAATCGGTTCTGGAGTAGTCTCTATAGATATCGACCCAATCTCAATCTCCACATGTGTGCTTGTCTTTTGCTTATCTTCCTCAGAAAGAGTTTTAGATGGAGACCCCTGAAGCATGCTAGTCTCATCAAAGATAGCATCTCTACTGATGATGACTTTCCCGGTCTCTGGACACCAAAGTTTGTATCCCTTCACTCTTTGTCTAAAGCCTATAAATATGCACTTCACCGAACGAGGCTCCTACTTCCCATTATCAACATGAGCATACGCAGGACATCCAAAAATTCTCAAATTAGAATAACTAGCAGGAGTACCAGACCATACCTCTTGTGGAGTTTTCCTTTCAATTGCAATTGATGGAGAGCGATTTACAAGATAACAAGCATACGCAGCGGCTTCTGCCTAGAAAAACTTCGATAGCCCAGCATTAAGAAGCATACAACACACCTTCTCCATCAAAGCCCTATTCATCCTCTCTGCTACACCATTCTGTTGAGGAGTATGCTGAACTGTATGATGCCTCACAATACCTTCAGCTCTGCATAAGACATTAAACTCATCAAAACAAAACTCCAATCCGTTATCAGTTTGAAGATGCTTCAATTGCCTCCCTGTCTGCTTCTCAATCATGACCTTCCACTCATTAAAGGTAGTAAAAATATTACTCTTATGTCTTAAAAAGAATGCCCAAACTTTTTTTGAGAAATCATCAATAATAGTTAACATATAGAGAACACCACCTTTAGATGGTACTCTAGAAGGCCCTCACAAATCAGAGTAAATGTAGTCTAGCATACCTTTTGTGTTATGAAAGCCAACTGAGAACTTGACTCTTTTATGCTTGCCAAAAACACAGTGCTCGCAGAACTTTAGCTTTGTAATATTTTGACCATCAAGGAATCCTCTCTTGCTCAATTCAACCATGCCATTCTCACTCATATGACCCAAACGCATATGCCAGAGTCTTGTAACATCAGAATCAGACATAGACGACCTTACGATGGCAACATCACCTATTATTGTGGATCCCTGCAGAACATATAAACCGGCGGTTCTCCTTAGTCCCTTTATCACAACAAGAGACCCTTTATTGATCTTCATATCTCTACCTTCACCAGTGTACTTGTACCCTTTAGAATCAAGAATACTCAAAGAGATCAGATTTCTCTTCAAATCAAGGACGTGCCTCACATCACTGAGTGTCCAAATGACACCATCAAACATCTTAATTCTGACCGTACCAATACCACGCTGGACTTGCTCTGATGGCTTTATACAAAGATGATGAGAGCATCGATGAAGGGTGAGCCACGTCAGAGGACAGCAGAAAGGATATAGTAAGTGAGGTATGTCTTCTACCTTATGGCCAACTATATTCTGGTATTAAACAAATGACAAAATTCATGTGTAAACTAAAAAAATAAAATTGTAGAATAAAAAAAAATTATCTTCATCATGCCCATTGGAAATGTATGATAATTTAAAATTAGAAAATGAAAATTTAAATGTTCAAATTGAGAAATTACAAAATAACTATGCATGTTCAAATTGTTCCAGAAATTTAAAAATTAGATATTTTGGTAAACTTAATTGGTATTTTAGATTTCATAGGGGCCAAATTATAAAAATTCTTAAATCATATATTCTATCTAATTTTCTGATAAATCATGTTGGTAAAAAGTTGTATTCGGTTCCTAAATACATCTTAAATTGATAGTTTATTTGTGAAATGGAGATTAAAATTATTTTGGTAATTAATGTCTTATCTTGTTAAATATTTTTTTAATAACTGTATTTTTTTTTAAAGTTTGCTTTGTTCCATCTATAGAAATTTTTTTTATAAATAAAAATTTAACATGTTTTCTGTTTGAAACTGTTTTCAAGTTTTAAAAATTTAGAAAATTATTTTCACTTTAACAATTTTTTTGGAAATAATTCTTTGAAATTCTAACTATTATAAACATTTGATACATTTTTGAATAAAAATAAATTTTTAAAAATTATTTTCAAAATTAGACTTGACATTTTAATATTTTTTTAAGCAAATTTTGAAAACATAGATTTTCTGGACACTATTTATCGTGTTAAAAATTTAATATTTTTCCTTTAACCTTTTAAGTTGTTTTTTTGATGTGATCAAAGGGGGAGAATATTAAGTTAAGGGGTAGACACAAATTTTTCAAAAGTTTTTTTTAAAGTACTTACATTATTATATATTAATTCATATTTTTTTATGTTTGTTTCCCCCAACTTAACTCAGGTTGATGCACATCAAAAATGGGAAAATTGTAAGTACCCTAGGTTGGTTTTGATGTGGTCAACTGATTTAAGTTAGGTCCTGGTGTTTTTAATTCCTTTGTCTAAGTGTGTAGGAACTTAGGAGCGGAGGAAGTTGAGCGTAAGATGCAATGAACAAGAAGAATTGCATGGGGAAGTGAGCCGACGGGGTCTGTGTATCCGAGGGATGTAGAAGCTACGGAAGAGTACACCGGTGGAGCAAGAAGGACGTGCACGACGTTCGAGGGATGAGAAGCCAGAAGGAAGGACGCTCGAGGGGCGAAAGGCCGAAGTCGGGTTCGGGTGAGCCTAACTACGGTTGGCCAGAAATCACCCAAAAGACCAAAAATCACGCTGGAGACTGGTCAACATCTGTTGACCTAAACCAGTTTCGGGCGCTCGTATGCATACGGGTGCCCGGGGTCTCGGGCGCCCGAGCACTCGGGTGACCCTGCACATACAGGCGCCCGAGAGACTGTTGTATCAACAAAGCTAGTCGTTTGCGATCGTTGCACTGCGGATAACTCTCAGGCCACGTGTCAGAAGCCCTGGAGCACTCGGGCGCCCCAGTACTTCCACGTCAGCAAATGGATAATTTTGTCCGGGGCTATAAATAGGCCCTTAGAGCTCAGTTTCAATTCAATCATTCATCTCAAGCATTGGCAAACAAGTTTTCTATAGTTTTCATTTCCTTTTCTAAGCTTTTTTCTTGTCTAAGAGACTTCTTCTCCCGAAGGAGTTTATTCAGGAGATATGAGCTACATTCTATCTTAGATTAGCAACCTCCCTGGTTGCAAACCAAGTAAAATTCCATCTATCTCTTTCTTTTAAGTTTGATATATTTTTAATGTTATTTATTATTTATGTTAACTAACAAATATCTTTGTTTAAGACGAAACAAAAGATAGAGTTTTCTATTTTCAGTGACAATTCACCCCCTCTTGCCGACCTACGTTCACTGTCAGTAAGTGCCTATCGCCGGGAACATTGGGAGTACGGTTAGATGACGACTTGACTAGGCATAGAGATTAAAATTTGAAAGACTATAATCACTTATCACACTAAGAATAGAGAACTAACACTTAGGCCATACTCATATTGTTTTGATATCATACTTACTAATAAATCTAGTTGATTGAGTTAGATTAATTCATTGAGAATGACGATGCACTATATTGACGCATGAATTTAGACTATGCGTTTTTGCTTGAGAACAAGCAAAGATTTAAATCTAGGGGTCTGAGGTGCATATATTATATATGATTTTATATACTATTTAACGTATATCTACTTATATTTCACGATCATAACTTAGTTTATTGCAACATCTTTCCTATGACTTTGCTACTTTACTTCATTGTGATTCGGAGATATGCTCTTTGCTCGTTTTCATTGAAATAACACGATTTGAAGCAAAAATGGGAGTGGAAGCCAAACCGGAGATAGAGCTGGACTAGAGCCATGTGAACTCATACGGTAGGGCCGTGCACCCTGGCATAGTCCATGCACTATGCAAGTTGGGACACGGCAAGGCCGTGCCATCGGGCACGACCCCATGCCACACTCCAGGCTAAGGTATGGCGGGGCCTATGCCCCTTTGGCCAAAGGAGGTACGACCCCATGTTCCTTTGGCCAAAGGAGGCACAGCGGGGCCATGCCATCCGACACAACCTCATGCCTCATGTGCTCTGGTGGTATGGCAGGATAGTGCCACCCTGCATGGACCCTTTCCATGAGTCGTGTGACAGCCCTATAAAGGGTTTCCCTTCTCTCATTTTAGGGAATCTTTAGCTAGGGGTTTGCCCTTTTGCTTTGGGGAAGGGCTCTCCTCTGTAGGGAAGACCCTATAGCTGTCTTCGTCGCATCCCTCCGTGATCCGTCCACCTCCGAAGGAAGGAGACATGTCGAAGACACTGGGAATCCCTCAATAAGCATTTCTTCCTCCTTATTTGATTTAGGTTGTAAGAATGCTATATTTTGTGTCTTTGGTTTGTTCTTCCTTGCTTATGGAGTAGTCTCCGATCTAGTAAGGTTTTTCTAATAAAATTCTGTTAAGGTTTTTTTAAATAGAATTTTGTTAACATTTTTCCTATTAAAATTCTATTATGGTTTTATCGGGTTTGAGTTTAGATATTATTTATAGGGATCATTGTAAGCTTATTGTATCATCATCATTAGTATCAAGAGAATAAAGTGTATTCTCTTGTGTAAAGAGAATTCTAATAAAGCTTTGGCCTTTTTATGGAGTAGGCAAGCCGCCGAACTACGGTAACCCTTCTTCTCCTTCTTCTCTCTCCTCTTTTACTACTTCCTCATATTTTCTCTCTCTATTGTGTACCTTTGCCTCGTTGATCTGCGTGATCTCTTTCTCTTCTTCCGCGTGTTAGAGGTGGAGAGGTTGTTGCCTCCGTTTTGCACAACAATTGGTATTAGCGCATGGTTTGGCATATTTTTTCAATATGCCAGGGACATCTTCTGTGAAGTTCGATATGGTGAAGTTTGATGAAACCAAAAACTTCAGATTATGGCAGAGGAGGGTCAAGGACTTGTTGGTACAACAAGGCATGGCAAAGACGTTAGGAGAAAGGAAACCGAAAAGCATGAAGAGATCAGATTGGGAAGAACTTCAGGTGAAGACACTGGCAACAATCCAGCATTGTCTTACGGATGATGTGATGTTTCATGTCATGGATGAAGAGTCACCGGTGGTAGTTTGGCTAAAGTTGGAAAGTTGGTACATGTCAAAGTCATTGACAAACAAGTTGTATCTTAAGTAGAAATTATTCGGGCTGAAGATGACAGATGGAACCAAATTGAGCTTGCACATCAACGTATTCAACCAAATTATGAGCGATCTAAAGTGAGTTGATGTGAATATCGAGGAGGAAGGCAAGGCACTGATGTTGCTAAATTCTCTACCTTCATCTCCTACGTACGAGAATTTATTTACTATTCTGATGTGGGGAAAGGAAACTCTCAAATTAGAGGAGGTCATAGGTTTTTTGTTGGGCTTACATTAGATGAAGAAGGCATGTGACGAAGTTTCTCAAGGAGAAGGACTTGTGATAAATAGTAACCAAGAGTGTGGTAGGAGCAAAACTTGATATGAATCAAGCAGCGACAATAAGACTCTTTCCAAGTCAAGAAGGAAGAAGGTAATCACGTGCTACAAGTGTGGAGGCAAAGGTCATATAAAGAGAGATTGTCCAAAGATAAAGAAACATATTGTAGAGAGCAAAGGTAGTTCAAAAAAGTCTACAAACATAGTTGAAGAAAATTCAGAGAGTGGTGATGGAGATATGCTATCAGTTATGTTGAGTTCGGAGTAGCCGATGGATGCATGGATTTTAGACTCTGCATGTTCATATCACATGACTCCAAACAAGGAATGGTTTGACACCTATAGGGCAGTGGATTTTGGTTTAGTGTTGATGTGAAAGGATGCGTCTTGCAAAGTCATCAACATAGGGAACATTAGAATCAAGATGTTTTGATAGTGTGATCAAAATTTTATGTGATGTTAGATACATACCAGATCTACGGAAGAATTTGGTTTCACTAGGCATATTGGATGGTATAGGTTGCAATTACAAATCAGTGAGGAGAGTTATGAAGGTCAACAAGGGAGCTCTGATGGTAATGAAAGGACAAAAGATAGCAGAGAACATCTACAAATTGATAGGGACTACAATTATAGGTAGAATCGCCTCAGTAGAGTTTGAATTCAAAAGTATAGTCTTGTGGCATATGCGGTTAGGGCATATGAGTGAACGTGGGATGCTGGAGCTTCATAAGAGAGATTTGTTGAAGGGCGTCAAGACATGCAAGCTTGAATTCTGTAAATTTTATGTCCTTGGAAAACATAGCAAAGTACAATTCAAGATGGTAATACATAAGATGGAAGAGATTCTGGACTATGTACATACAAATCTCTAGGGACCAGCTAGTGTAGCATCACGTAGAGGACACTTATATTTTGTGAGTTTTATTGATGATTACTCACGAAAGGTCTGGTTATACTTCATGCGTCATAAGTCAAAATTTTTTGCGAAGTTTAAACTATGGAAAACTAAAGCGGAGAATCTGATAGGAAGGAAGATCAAATGCCTTAGGTCAGACAATGGGACTGAGTACATGGATTCAAAGTTTTTAAAATTTTGTGAGCAATATCGAATAATGAGGCATTTCTTAGTTCGCAAAACACCGTAGTAGAATGGTGTGGTGGAAAGGTTGAACAAGACAATCATTGAGAAGACAAGATGTCTCAAGTTGAATGCAGGGCTAGCAAAGAATTTCTGGGCGGAAGTAGTTAACATAGTATGTGTTGGATCGAGAGAAACGATAGAGGGGGGGGGGGTGAATATCGTAAAACGCTTTTCGGATGAAAACTAGAGCAAATACGCAGCGGAATAAAGACAATCACAAACACAGGTAGTTTTACTTGGTTCGGAGCCTAGGTCGACTCCTACTCCAAGGCCCACGGTCGTTGACCGTTTTCTACGGGCAATTCTATAAGTTTGCAAAAACAGTTTACATAATTGTATTACAAAATTAGTGCAGTAAATTTAAAAGTAACTCTTCTTTACCGACGTCCGATGTAGATTATATTTTCTAAGCAGCGGGACGTCGTCGGCGCTTGAATCTTGAGTCGGGAGGTTTTCGGAGCAGAGCGCGGGGACAGAAGAGCGTGAATACGTTGGATGAAATCGTTGTTCGAAGCCTTGGGGTCGAGGGCCTATTTATAGCCCCTGGGGGCGCCCGGGACGTCGGGGGCGCCCCCCACGTGTTAGCCGATCCGCTTCCCTCTCGGTCAGCTCTGATCCCTTAAAACTCAGGATCAGGCTTTGACGGGGGTGCTTGGAACGCTCGGGGCGCCCGGATTGACCGGGTCTCTTCTTATCCATTAGCTTCGATGTGAGCTGCTTCGTTAGCTTCACCTGGGGGCGCCCAGACCATCCGGGGCGCCCGGGAGCACGGGGGTGCCCCGCCCATGAGCTGTCGAAGCACACTTTGCTTTACTTTGTTTTGTGTTCACCTTGGGGGCGCCCGTGACACTCCGGGCGCCCTACTCAGCCTCTGCCTCACTCCTTTGAGGCTCTCTGAGCTGCAGATACTCGTTCCTTCGGTCCTGCATCCAGGGTTAGTCCAAAACAATATAAAACAATAATGTGTTAGTTTTATACAGCCTTAGCTGTCTTGGTTCTGACTTTGGGTCTCCAAAATGGAGCCCTAGGTCGAACCGATGCCTACTGTTCCCTCGACGGGGAACGCATCCTCACCTACTCCTCTCGGGAGAATGTACCTGATGCCAACCGGCTCCTCCGGTTGGACTTTTTCCTAGCGGTCCTTCGCCAGGTCTTGGATACCAAGCTGTCCTTCGCCCGGTGCCTAGCATTCCTTCGCCAGGTCTTCAGTCCCAAGTTGTCCTTCGCCTGGTGCCTAGCAGTCCTTCGCTAGGGATTCAGTACCCTGGTATTCCTTCGCCAGTGCCTAGCAGTCCTTCGCTAGGACTTTGTACCCTGGCATTCCTTCGCCAATGCCTAGCAGTCCTTCGCTAGGGCTTTGTACCCTGGCATTCCTTCGCTAGTGCCTAGCAGTCCTTCGCTAGTACTTTTTCCTGCACACTTGAGTAACATGTTAGATAACATTATACCTTAACTTTTGAACCCTGTTGCCATTATCAAAATACAGGTTTGACTTGGGTGCTTTCTGCACCAACAGTATGTTATCTCATTAATAGATTGCCAAGGATAGCACTAGAAGGCAATGTATCAGAGGAAATATGGACAAGGAATCGAGTAGATTACTCTTATCTTCGAGTTTCTAGATGTCCGACCTATATGAACATATCTAGTGAGGAAAGATCAAAGCTGGATGCGAAGTCAAAACAGTGTATTTTTCCTGGGTATCAGAAAGGATTTAAAGGCTTCAAGCTTTGGGATCCTAAGGCAAACAAGGTGGTGATCAGTATAGATGTGGTGTTTGACGAGAAAGCCATGCTATAGCGTACTTATAAAGAAGGAAAGGAAACACTGCAGAGCAACAAGGAGAAAGAGGTTGTGCAGGTGGAGATAGAGACTCATGACTGATGATTCTAGCTTAAAACACACGGAGCATTGCACTATAGCTGGTGGCAGAACGAGACGAGTTGTAAAGCCACCCACTACATACAGATTTGATGACTTGGCGTCTTATGCACTCATCACTAGTAGCGGAGATCTTGTATCTTTTCAAGAGGCAATATACAGCTCCGAGAAGGATAAGTGGATGGGTGCTATGGCAGAGGAGATGGAGCCGCTGCATAAGAAGCAAATGTGGGATCTTGTGAAACTTCCTGTGGGAAAACAAGCCATAGGGTGCGAGTATGTATTCAAGAAGAAGGAAGCTTTATGCTTATAGGGTTGGTCAAAGAACTTGATCTATGTCTCTAGATGTTAGAGGAAAGGAAGCTCAAACCTAGAGTTCCAGTTCAAGTTTTGCTCAGATACTTGTGCTCTTCGAAGGGGTAAATATTCGCCAAGGTAGAGATTATTGATGGGTGACTCATATATGAATAATGGATGTCATGGAATAAAAATCTGTTAAGATTTTTCCTAACACAATTTTATTAAGGGTTTTCTAATAAAATTCTATTAAGGTTTTTTCTAATAGAATTTTGTTAAGATTTTTCCTAACAAAATTCTATTATGATTTTACTTGGTTTGAGTTTAATCATTATTTATAGGGATCATTGTAAGCTTATTATATCATTATGATTAGTATCAAGAGAATAAGGTGTATTCACTTGTATAGAGAGAATTCTAATATAGCTTCGGCCTTTTCGTGGAGTAGGCACTCTACCAAACTACGGTAACTCTTATTCTCCTTCTCTCTACTCTTCTACTTCTTCCTTGTATTTTTACTCTCTATTGTGAGTCTTGCCTCATTACTCTGCGTCATCTCTTTCTCTCTTCCTCTTCTTCCACGCGTTAGAGGTTGAGAGATTGTTACCCCCATTTTGCACAACATAATAAACTTTAATTAAAACCTTAACTTTACTTTAATTAAGTCCTAACTAAATTCTAATTAAACCTTAAGTTTAATTTAATTAAATTATACATAAACATTAATTCAATCTTAATTTAATATTAACTTAATCAAACTATGATTTTAACTATAATTGAACCTTAATTAATCATTAACTTAATTTTTATTTAACTTTATCAAACTGTAATTAAACCTTAACTTATGTATAATATAACTTAATTAAAATGGTAATTTAACTTGATTAAATTTTGAACTTAATTTTTTAAACTTAATTAAATTATTTAATTAAATCTTAACTTAATTAAAATCTAACTTTAAACTTAAACTAAACATTCCTTAAAAAAAAATGAATTGGAGGCACCTCAGTACATCCGAGGCGCCCTATAAGAAAGGCGGCAAAACTCCCACCTAAATGACCGAAGGTGCCTTCCTTCCCGTTGAAGGCATAGTTTTGAGTGAAGGTGGCCTCCTTCAAAATTAAGATGCCTCAAAGAAAATATTTACTATGGATAGAAGCAAAGCTTCGCCGAAATGGTACTCGATTTTTCATTATCAAAGGCGCCTTCCAACCTTAAAATCTCCACGTTTTCTCCACTTTTCACTCATCAATCTTGTAAAATGCCTCCCAGGTAAATCCTAAATGTAGTCTTACTCTCTTAAGACAATATTTTTTATATTTATCATCAATATGTGATTATTTAGGAACAAGCGAATCCTAAATCCCCCTACTACTAGCACAAGGGATACCCACCCCCTCTACTAATGGTAGGTTTCCCACTAAGCATCTCAGGTATAGGTTCATGTAACATGCATATATTCCCCTAAAGACTAGACGTTTGAGCCGCTCTTATTTTACTAGTCATTGCTTAGGTCTTACTGAGATATTTGACTATTATCACTTAGATCAATTGATATCTTGTAACCAGTCAGTTAACTTAGCCCTCCATGCCCAATTTTATAATAACCTAATTAGGTTAATCACCTGACCTACTATACTAGAGTAGTCGCAAGTGTCTTTAAAATCTCTCCTATAGTCCTAATTAAGTGATTACATAGGACTTCCACATATCCATTCCTATGCCACCCAAGTAAGGAGTTGCCATTTGGCGAGCCCTACTCGCGCATCACGTTAGATACCATGCATTTGTACTTTTTGGGGGTCGAATGGACTCCCACAATGATTGACATTAGGTCACTCTCACTCAGAATACAGGACTACCAACATCCTGTTAGTTACATCTAGAGATATTTCTACGATGTGTTCATATCATTCTTTCTTTCTTTATGCATTATGTTAGAGACTATGCATAGATATTATTGGTGTTGAATGTTGGTACTAGAAGCACCAAAGTTAAACCTTTGTTTTGATAATGACAAAGGGTTCAGAAGTTAAGATGTTGTTGTCTAACAAGCTTATTAAGTGTGCAGGAAAGTCCTAGGTACTCTAGGCACGAAGTCCTGGCCGCGGGCTGGGCAACTAAGTCCTGACATAAGGTTGAGCACGAAGACCTGGTGAGTGAAGTTGGGCACGAAGACCTGGTCGAGGACTGGACACCGAAGACCTAGTGAGTGAAGCTGGACACGAAGACCTGATCGCAGATTGGGCACGAAGACCTGGTGAGTGAAGCTGGGCAAAAGTCTAACTAGAGGAGCCGGTTGACAAAAAAGGTAAATTCTCCCAAGAGGAGTAGGTGAGTACGCGTTCCCCGTAGGAGAGAACATTAGGCGTCGGTTCGACCTAGGGTCCATTTGGGAGACCCACAATCAGAACCAAGACAGCTTAGGCTGTAAATAATGTTCTAATATTATTGTATGCTTTGTATGTCTTTGGAACTAACCTTGGTTGCAGGAACGAATGGAAAAGGTTTTCTACACTCAGGCGCCTTAATGGAGTGAGGCGCCCTAGCTGAGCTAGGCGCCTGTATTGAGATAGGCACCCCAGTGAAGGGTTAAACAAATCATTCGAAGCAAACTACCACGTAAGCCTCTGGACCAAGTCAAGCTAGGCACCTGTGTTAACACAGACGCCCCCATTCTGCTCAGGCGCCCCAGTTGAAGGGATAAGCACTGGCCGAGTCTGCGGATTAGAGTTCGTGTAGGATAGGCCACGTGTCAGGCGCCCCCTTCAACACAGGCGCCCCACTGACTACTATAAAAGGGGGTTCACCCCCAAGGCCTCTACATCAATTGCTTTCAACTGCTATGCTCAAGCGCTCCGCTCCGACAAGTTCTGTACTCGTGATTCAAGCGTTGACGACGACCCGCTGCTCCGGAAACTTCCAACCTCTCCAGTCGTCAGTAAAAGCTAATTTTGTTAAGTGCTGTAATTACTTTTTCAATTCTATATTTGTACTCTCTGTTAGTGATATGAGAGAAGTGTCCTAAGGCAATCGCCTTATGATTGTAATCATTTATTTTAATAAATGAATATTCACTATTTGAGTATACATGATTATTTGATTAAGATCTTAAGCTCATTTACTGAATGTCCGCAATACAATTCACAGCATGAGAGAATTTGTGATGAATTCACAACTAGTGATTATCTTTACATGTGTAATTGTGAAGTATTGAAATTTTCCCTAGCCGATGAATTGATAAATACGGACACTATTAATTCTGTTGAGACTAGCATGGGTTATTCTCTAATCAGCTGATTCTCACTGGATGGTGACATGGAGATGTCCGGAGATAAACATGAATGCTAGTTAAAGGAACTAGTTCATTGGAGTGACTGGCTGTAAAACTTCATATGGTAGTCTATATATAGATATGTTAGTGAAGTTCTTACTGCTGCTTAAGTACGATGTTCCTTTGACTTGCGGTGTTAAAGTCATCTTGGTCATGGAGACTTATACTTTGACATCTTAAGCAAGCATCTCCAAGGAGGTGTGGACTCAGGATGACTGGGTATAAGTCGAAGTGCCCGAAGATGTTTGAACAGCCTACAAAGGATTCACCACTCCTTGTGAGGAGATGTATACCCGAGGCCTATCGTTAGATTGTTACTCGAAACCTCTGGCCAGAGCATGACATGTTTAGAGTATGAATCTCTTAAATACATGAGAGTAATTAGAATCCATAGGACGAGGAAACGTTACTTGGGCTAGGTGTGACGTAGTCAGCCTAGTGGGGACTGACACACATAGACCATGTCCTGAACCAAGTGGGTATAAGATGGTGAAGGGAATGGGGCACGATTCATTATAGCTGCTGAAGGGTTTCAAAATCATTTCTGAGGTCAACCGTTGATCATTCAATTAATTGGGGATCATGATGTACTACTAGTTGCCACTCATGATCGTTCTATAATTAATTAGTTAATTATGGACGGCCAACATAAATTGAAACTCTATTTGGTCACACGTATAACGAGTAATTCGAAGGATTTAAAACGAGTTGAGAATTAGATTCTCCAATCGAGATAGACTATTTTTGGTAAGTCCAAACAATAGTCAAAACTGAATTTATTTCAGACGCATCGGAAGCATAGAATGGCTAAGTCTTTTAAAGACTTAATGGGTGAATTAAATAAGTTTAATTCATTAAGGAATTTGATCCAATTGGGGTTAGATGGGCCGGCCAAGGAGTGGGCCTCCTCTCTTCTTGTCATGGCCGGCCACCACCATAAGAGGATAAAGCTATTTTGGTTTGTTTTATAAAATAGACCAAAGGTTGGTTTATTTTATAAAAGGTTATATAAATTATATATATATATATATACATTTTTATATAATGAACCATGAGTTGGTTTGTTTAATAAAATTTATATAATGAACCAATGGTTGGTTTGTTTTATAAATTTTTATATAATGAACCAATGGTTGGTTTGTTTTATAAATTTTATATAATCATGCCAAAAGAAAGAGAGCCTTGATTATGGATTGATTGAGAAATTATTCCATAATCAAGAAGAAGAAGCTTGATCATGAGAGCCTTGATTATGGATTGATTGAGAAATTATTCCATAATCAAGGAGAGGTTTGCTTAGGAATTAAGAAACCTCTCCCTATATAAAGGACCCAAGGGGTGCCATGGAAGATGATCCATCCAAGAATTGCTTGGGCTCTCTCCTCTTCTTCTCTCCCTCTCTCTTGGCCGGCCATAGGCCTTCCCTCTTTCTTCTTGCCGTGAGCACAAGGAGAAGCATCAAGGCGACGAAGTTCTTCCTTGCGACGATCTTCCTCTTCGGCCAACCTTGGTGGTGAGTCTTTCGATTTGATTACTCTCTCGATTTTCGTCGTGTTCATGGAGAATCTAGTAGTTCTCGTGAACACGAAACTCGTGGCTTAGAGAAGTCATCCCTGTTGATGCAGTCTGGCCCTGATTGTTATTTTGGTGTTGACACCGATTTTAGTTTAGGTGGATGATTATTGATTATGATTAAGTCCTGATCGAGGATCAGACATGGTATGGAAAATCCTAGTCTGGAGGGCTAGGTGTTGGAAAATCCTAACCTGGAGGGTTAGGTGTTGAAAATCCTAGCTTGGAGGGCTAGGTGTATGAAAAGTCCTAATTCAGAAGAGGTGGGTGAAAAGTCCTAGCTTGGAGGGCTAGGTGAAAAGTCCTAACTTGGAGGGTTAGGTGCAAATTCCCATCTTGGAGAATTTGGTGAAAAAGTCCTGGCTTGGAGGGTCAGGTGCCTAGCTTGGAGGGCTAGGTTGGATGAAGTTCTAACTCGAAAGGGTTGGGTGAAAAGTGCTAGCTTGGAGGGCTAGGTGAAAAGTGCTAGCTTGGAGGGCTAGGTGAAAAGTCCTAACATGGAGGGTTAGGTGCAAATTCCCAACTTGGAGAGTTAGATGGTGAAATCCTTGGCTTGGAGGGCTAAGGTGGATGAAACCCTAGCTTGAAGGGCTGGGCTTGACTCCCTGGATCGGTCTGGTGGCCGATCAGGGATATTGGCCCGCTGCTCCTTCGTGGATCGGTCTGGTGACCGATCCAGCGATGTCTGATCGGTCCGGTGACCGATCAGGGAGCAAGCAACTTCCTCACTGACTAGTTCCTGATCGGTCTAGTGACCGATCAGGGAGCGAACAGTGAGTGAGTTCTCCTCCGGATCAGACCCTGGATCGGTCTAGTGACCGATCAGGGACTTAGGATCTGATTAAAGAATCACTGTTCATTTGTCCTGATCGGTCTGAGTGACCGATCAGGCTTCACTCTGATCGGTCTGGTGACCGATCAGGCTTCACTCTGATCGGTCTGGTGACCGATCAGGCTTCACTCTGATCGGTCCGGTGACTGATCAGGTGTGTATAGCCGCGAGAGCTGGAATCCCAGCGAAGCAGTGGATCGATCTGGTGACCGATCCACAAGCCCTGGATCGGTCCGGTAATCGATCACTTTAATTCAAATTGCGTTGTCAGACGCTCTGACAGTATCCAATTCTCTGCGCTTTACATCTGATAAATGATATGCTACTCTAACACTCTGATTAAGCTGCAGGTGACAGGGGAGGATTCAAACACTCAAGGAGAAGTCAATGGAGGCTTTCCTTGGAGCAGGTTTGTCCGTTTTCCATCTCAGGTTGCAACGGCCGAGCTGCAGACTGGAGCTGAGACTGGAGCTTGGCTGAGGGAAGCTCAGGGAGTCCAGGGATAGCTCAGTGGTAGCTGGCGTTGGCAGATGAGCAGCTGGGAGCTGCAGGGATGGTGTCATCTGATGCTTGGTGGAGAAACAAAAAGGAGAAGAAGACTTCGGCTGAAGCAGAGAAGTATTCGACAGTTTTCTGAGTTGAGCTTGCTGAAGTTCTTGCTGCGCTTTGTGTTTCTCCACAACTTGCTTGTTGTGTTTCTGAAGTCTTCATCACTTTGAGCAAGCATCTACAATTGAGAAGCAACCAACTCTTACGTAAGTGCTGGGAGGAAAGAACAAGGAGCTTGGAGTCCAACAGTGAGAAGACACGAAGGAGGGAGTCCTTGCGTGAGATCGTCGCTGGGTGGAGCTCGGGATAAGCTCGCTGTGCTCTTGTCCTTGCTAGGTGCTGAGTAAGAGTATTCTCTGTGTTTCATTAAGCTTAAATCTATACTCTTGTTTGAAACGCTGTGGAGAGGTTTCTCCACCGAGAAGGAGGTTGCGTTATATCCGGTGAACACCGGGGCTTGATCTGCCGACGATCAAGGGATCGCCCACCTTAAGGGCACGCCAAGGAGTAGGGGCAAGTTATCCCCGAACCTTGTAAACCCTCTTGTTAGCGATCTTAGTAGCTGTCTTTGTTTGCTTTCATTTCTGTTTTTAGTTTACTGTACTGCTTCGTTTTCCTTTGCTTCTTCCGCTGTGCTACTGATAAGTTGAGTGCAGAAATCTTGATAAGTGTTTAAAGTCAGAGAGATTGGCTATATTCACCCCCCTCTCTAGCCATCCGTTTCCAACAAGTGGTATCAGAGCTTGGGGCTCTGTTTACGGCTTAACATCCGAGAGTTATCAACAAGATGGCGTTGAGAGAAGGCTTCTCCACGATGGCGTTGAGAGAAGGCTTCTCCACCACCCGACCTCCATTCTTTGATGGCTCCGATTTTCAGTATTGGAGATCAAAAATGGAATATTACTTGAAGATGGATATCCACACTTGGTTCGCGGTGAAGGAGGGCTTTACCCTCCTAAGGATGACGAAGGCAAAGAACTCGAGTCTTCACGGTGGACTGCCGAACAAACGCGAAAGAGTGAAGCCGACGCGAAGGCGGTTGTCACTCTACAATGTGGCATGAACAAAGACCAACTCATCAAGGTTGGTCCTTTCACAAGTGCAAAGGACTTGTGGAACAAACTCATTGAGCTCCACGAGGGTACCCGAGACTCAAGTATCGCAAAGAGGGATTTGTTCCTCAATCAACTCCAAAATCTCTCCATGAAGGAGAATGAATCAGTAAGTGAGCTTCATAGCCGGTTCAAGGAAGTCCTCAATGGACTTCATTCGATTGATGAAAAGGTCGAGAATCGCGACCTTGTGAGGTATGTCTTGAAAGCCTTTCCAAGGAATGCTTTGTGGTCATCCATGGTGGATGCCTACAAAGTTTCCAAGGATCTTTCCATTGTAAAGTTAGATGATTTATTTTGTGAGATGGAATTGCATGAAATGGCTAACAAGGGCCCCAAGGAGAAGGGGATTGCCTTAGTTGCAGGGGACCGAATCATCAAGAAGAAGAAGGAGAAGAAGAAGGAGAAGGAAGTCTCTTCATCTTCATCATCTTCCGAATCTGAGTCCGATTCCGAGGAAGATGGCAGCGACTCTTCTTCCTCCGAGATGGCGGACTTTGTGAGAAGAATAATGAGAAGGGATCGACGCTTCAAGAGTAGAGGTAACTCTAGTGAATCCAAACTTGAGAAGACTAATGCATCTTGCTTTGAGTATGGTAGAAAAGGACATTTCAAGAGTGAATGTCCAAAGCTAAAGAAGAAGGAGGAGAAATCCAAAAAGAATGAAGAGAAATCCAAGAAGAAAGAAGAAGGCATTGAAGGCCACTTGAGATGAGTCATCCTCTAGCTCATCCGATGAAGAGAAGGAGGAGAAGAGCACTAGGCATGTGGCACTCATGACTCTTGGAGAGGAGAGCAGTGATGAATCTTCAAGTTCCTCAAACACGGCTTCATCATCTTCGGATGATGAAGAGGTAACTTCTCCCGAGCTTGAAAAGTGCTATAGAGCAATTGCATGTTTAACTAGTATGCTTAAAAAGTCCAAAAATAAAGTTAAAGCATTGCAATTAGAAATTGATCAATTGAAGGTATCTAGGGATGATAACATTGATGATTTGCATGTTGAATTGTTAGAAAATGAAATTAAATCATTGAAACATGAGATTGAAATTTTGAAATCCTCTAAGGTTGAGGAACTAAATGATTTGCATGATAACTTGCTAGTAGAAGAGAACCAATCATTGAAGAGTGAGGTTGAGAAGTTCAAGAATATTCTTGGGAAGTTCTCAACTAGCTCTAAGACCCTAGATATGATCCTAAATGCCCAAAGGGCAGTTTACAATAGGGCCGGTATTGGTTACCGACCCAAAGAACCCTCATTCGTGTCTTTGATGTCTAGGACTGATATGAGACAATCTAGGACACTCAAGACTCAAAAGAAAGTTGTCAAGGCATGGGTGCCTAAGTCATGTTTAGTTGATGCTTTAGGTCCCAAGGTTTGGGTACCTAAAACTTCTATTTTTCGAATTGTGTAGGTTATGATTGAGGGGGAGCATCTATCAACTTGGTTCGTTGATAGTGGATGCTCCAAACACATGACCGGGGATAGATCATTGTTTACCACACTTCACAAGAAAAGTAGAGGTAATGTATCATTTGGTAACAATGGTAGTCTTAAGGTCATAGGGATATGAGACATTCAAATATCCGGATGTCTTAGAATTTCAAATGTCCTTCTAGTCAAGGGGATGAAATTTAATCTCCTAAGTGTGAGTCAATTGTGTGACACGGGTTACACAATTGATTTCCAACCAAGTCAATGTCTAGTTAGACAACATGACACCTTGGACACGGTATTAGTAGGAGCAAGAGTAGACAATATTTATCAAGTTTCATTTAAAAGTGCTACTAATGCTTTTGCTAAGTGTCTCATGTCAAGAGAAGAAGAGTCCACCCTTTGGCACCGGAGGTTAGCACATGTTAACATGATGAACATCCGGAAGTTAGCCAACAAGGGACTAGTCCGTGGCTTACCGAGCATCAAGTATGAGAAAGACAAACTTTATGATACATGTCAAATGGGTAAGCAAACAAAATCTGCACATAAAGGTAAAAGCGCTGTAAGTACTTCCAATGCATTAGATTTACTTCATATGGATCTATTTGATTGTAGTACCATCATATCATTGAATGGAAGTAGATATTGCTTTGTTATCATTGATGATTTTACTAGGTATACATGAACTTACTTTTTAAAATATAAGGACCAAACCTTAGATATCTTCATTTCTTTTTGTAGAAGAGTTGAAAATGAAAAATCATCAACCATTAAGACAATTAGAAGTGATCATGGAGGTGAATTTCAAAACCAAAGGTTTTTAGAATTCTGTCAAGATAGAGGTTATAAGCATGAGTTCTCTACTCCTAGAACACCACAACAAAATGGTGTTGTAGAGAGGAAGAACCGTGTTTTACAAGAGGCTGCATGAAACATGCTCAATGAGTACTCACTACCGAGTTACTTGTGGGCTGAAGCTGTAAATACAGCTTGCTATGTGCAAAATAGGGTCCTCATCCATAGGTTTTTCGGGAAGACTCCCCATGAACTTTGGTTTGGGAAACCACCTACGGTTAAACACCTTAGGGTGTTTGGTTGTAAGGTGTTCATTCTAAACACCAAGGATCACCTTGGAAAATTCACGGCGAAGGCTGATGAAGGGATACTAGTCGAGTATTCCCTCGTTAGCAAAGCCTACCGAGTCTACAACAAGAAATCTAGATTAGTTGAAGAGTCTTCTGATGTGGTCTTTAAAGAAATTCCAAAATCAAGTGACCAATCAGAAAATGTAGAAGGAGTTCAACTCAAACTTAGGAGACTAAGTTTGAATGAAACTCCGAGTGTTGTTGATGGTGATGAGTCTGATGACGGTGAACTTAGACAACCCATTGATCAGCTGGATCCTGAGGCTGGACTTGTGTCTAGTGAACCCGTTCAAGAAGCACCACCAACTCCTAGGTAAACTAGATTAGCCTCTAGTCATCCCTAAGACCAAATTGTTGGAGACATCCATCAGGGCGTTAGAACTAGATCATTCTTCTGGAATGAGGCTAATGAAGTTGCCCTAATTTCAGAAATTGAACCTAGGAAAATTGATGAAGCATTAAATGATCCCGATTGGATCATTGCAATGCAAGATGAACTAGGTCAATTCGAAAGGAGTCAAGTTTGGGACTTAGTCCCTAGACCCAAGAAGACCTCCATTATTGGAACCAAATGGGTCTTCAAGAACAAATTGAACCATAAGGGAGAAATCATTAGAAACAAGGCACGCTTGGTAGCCAAGGGCTATAGTCAAGTTGAAGGCCTTGATTATGATGAGACCTATGCTCCTGTGGCACGATTAGAATCCATCCGATTGATGCTTGCATTTGCAGCACATCGTGGCTTCAAGCTATACCAAATGGATGTCAAATCGGCCTTTCTAAATGGTTTGATTAGAGAAGAGGTCTATGTCGAACAACCTCCGGGGTTTGAGAGTACCGAATTTCCAAACCACGTGTTCAAGCTCAAAAAGGCACATTATGGCCTTAATTTCTGAATTCTTTGAATTTCTCAAAAGCTTCAGATTTGTGTGTCATCAAGAACACATACCCGAATCGTGAGTGATCATCGATAAAGGTGATGAAGTAGCTATAGCCTCCTTGTGCAAGAGTTGACATTGGTCCACATACATCAGTATGTATTAGACCAAGCAATTCTCCCACTGGATTACCTTTTCCGGAAAAGGGTAATTTGGTCATCTTGCCTTTTAAGCATGATTCGCATGTATCAAATGAACCGGGTTCAAATGATTCCAGAATTCCACATCGGTATATTTCGGTCATGCGTTTCTTACTTACATGGCCAAGACGGCAATGCCATGTGTAGGAGTCTATTCGATTATCTATTCGAGCACGTTTGTTACTGACTTCGATATTGAAAACGTCACCGGATAAATCTAACGTGTAGATACCATTGCACAAAGTTCCGGTCCCATAAAGAACGCCATTTAAAGTTATGTAACAACAATTGTTACTAAAAGTTAAATGATAACCCTTTTCATTCAAACATGAAATAGATACAATATCCTTTATTAACGAAGGAACAAAATAAAAATTATCTAATTCTAAGACACGTCCAGTAGGGAGCTTTAGCAAATATGTTCCGATGGCAACAGCAGCAATCTTTGCTCCCTTTCCAACTCGCAGATTCGTTTCTCCCTTGACGAGTCTTCTTCTATTCCTTAGCCCCTATATGTCATTGCATATATGTGAGCTACACCCAGTATCAAGTACCCAGGTATCTGAGGAAATAAAGTGACATTCAATAACGAAGATACCTGAAGAGGATGGGGCATCGGATGCCTTCTTCTTCAAAGATTCAAGATAAACCTTGCACTTTCTTCGCCAGTGACCCTGTAACGCCCGCTTTTTTTTTTCCTAAGCGGCGTTACGTTAACATGCTTAGGGCATGTAGACATCTTAAGGCAGCGGAATAACTTAACTTATACATGCCCTGATACCATTCTTAACTTATTGACATAGGAACCTTAGCATATTAACTTTGAACTTAAGCATCCTATCATGTCTCACATAACATCATATCATAAGGTTCCATAAGTCATTATTCAAGTAAACATATAGTTCCTGGGCCAAGTCACTACGTCACACATGCGTTCTTGCCCTCCTACTGCTTCCTTCATTATCCCCTTGAATGATCTACGGTATAAGGAAATAAGACTATAAGCACACAGGCTTAGTAAGACTCTTTCCTACTCACAAAACCATCCATCATTCATCATCTCATAATGAGCATATAAAACATTAACATACTTGGTGCTCTACTTAGAACATAACATCTTGCATCACTTATCGTATACATAGCATGGCATGAACATAAACATAGTAACATTCTAAGCATGGCATGATACATGGCATAAACATAAACATCATAGACATTCTAAGCATGGCATAATTCATTCATTCTCATGGCACAATTCATAACCATAGTGAACATTCTAAGCATGGCATAATTCATGGCATATCGTAAACATAGTGACCATTCTAAGCATGGCATAATTCATGGCATGAATCATAAACATAGTGAACATTCTAAGCATGACATATTTCATGGCATATCGTAAACATAGTGAACATTCTAAGCATGGCATAATTCATGGCATAAATCATAAACATAGTGAACATTCTAAGCATGGCATAATTCCTATCATAGCATATGAACATCTTCTTAACATAATCATGGCATAGATCATTCTTTCTCATGCATACTTCTTAACATGAAACGTAAGCATAAAATCTTATCATCATAGCATAATGCATAACATGAATGGATGCATGAGTGGAATGCATATACATAAGGATGCTTAACTTTTAAAACATACTTTTCATTGCTTAAACATAATCATCATAACATCATTTGGGGTCCCCGGCTTGTACCACATACATATATCATTGCGCGCATCCCTAGCAAGTCCGAGGTCGCGAGCCCCAACCTACTAGGGTAAGGACAGCATAGTCGGTAGTCCCCGAACCGAGGCGTTCTTAAGGTGCCCATCCCTGTTGCACAGCTCCGGTAGTGCCAGAACCGTGGACAGCTATGGTAGTCCAAAACTGGGGCGTTCTTAAGGTGCCCATCCCTTGGACCCATACTTCGGTCCGGTACAAGCCCATACATAAAGTAAAATACTTTTCATGCTTCATCATTCATATGACATTCATGGCATCTTTTAACATAGCATAACTTGTTACGGCTCGGCCCGTCTACCGACCCATTTACCGGTCCTCACGACCGTCGTACCGTCGACCATCGACCGTGCCATCTTAGCATATTTATGCCTTAAAGACATAAGCATCATCTTTCATTCATCATCATTCATAGCATATTCATTCATTCATCATACTTAACATCATCATTATGCCTTAAAGGCATGAACCTTAACTTCATTCTTCACTTTCATTTTTTTTTAGACATGGCATCATTTTCATTCTTAACCATAAACATAACATACTTAACATGACATCATTTTCATTCTTAAACATGGCATCATCCTCATTCTTAAACATAAACATAACATACTTAACGTGACATCATTCATATCATGAACCTAACATATCATAGCATCATTTTTATTGTGATCATAACCCTATCATTCTTATCATGGTATCATTCATATCCTGAACATATACTTATCATACTTATCATGGAAACACATAAACATATACTTGAAGTTAAAGGCTCAACCCTAACCCTTGGGCCCGTGAGGTTGGCCGAAACATATGGGGTCTCTAGGGTAATCCAAAAATTCCCAAAATTTATAATTAACCTCCACACATCATAAGGGAACATAAATTAACATTATCAAGATTTTTTTCTTAATTATAGACCTTTAAATCATGGTGACCGAAACCCTTAAACTTAGGGTTCTTAGTTTTGTTTCTTGCATGTTGGCCGAAACCCTAGGGTGTCCTAGGGTACTCCAAAAATTCTCAAAAATTATACTTAACCTCTAAACATCATAAGGGAACATTATATAACATTATCATGATTTTTAGCATAATCATAGACCTGTAAATCATGGTGGACGAAACCCTTAAACTTAGGGTTCTTAGTTTTGTTTCTTTCATGTTGGCCGAAACCCTAGGGTGTCCTAGGGTACTCCAAAAATTCCCAAAAATTATACTTAACATCTACACATCATAAGGGAACATTAAATAACATTATCATGATTTTTAGCATAATTATAGACCTGTAAATCATGGTGGCCGAAACCCTTAAACATGAGGGTTCTTAGTTTTGTTTCTTTCATGTTTGCCGAAACCCTAGGGTGTCCTAGGGTACTCCAAAAATTCCCAAAAATTATACTTAACCTCTACACATCATAAAAGAACATTAAATAACATTATCATGATTTTTAGCATAATTATAGACCTGTAAATCATGGTGGCCGAAACCCTTAAACATGAGGGTCTCGGTTTTCTTTCCTTTCAACATCCAATTCGAAAACCAACCACTATATATCATACTAAAAATCATAAAAATCATAGGGAACTATTATACCATAGGTGAGGGAGTCTTACCTTGGGTTTCTTGATTTTTCGAACCTTGGAAGAGAAGAAAATAGTAAGATCTTTGGACCCTTGAACACCCTTGTCCTTGTATCCTTGGAAGAGACTTTAGATCTAGGAGATGGAACCTTGGAGGAAGCTTTTCCAAGGGGAAAACCCTCTAGGAGTGGTCGGCTAGAATGAGGGAGGAAGAGAGGAGGAAATGCAATTGAAAGAAGAGAGAATGAAACTCCCAAACCCCCCTATTTATCATCCATTAAAGAGGTAAATGAAGAGTCTCTCCATGACTCTTCATCTTCTTCTTAATCTTAACTTATATCCATTTCATTTCCTCATAGAAATCCCTTGCTAGGTGAGTTGGTTAAGGCTTACATGGTTGTACAAGAGGTCCAAGGTTCAATCCTTGGCTCATGCACCTTTATTTTTATTTTATTTTTATTTCATTTATTTTATTATTTTTATTTCCTAAATTTCGAAAATCCCCCTAAAATCACCCATAATTATGCCAATATTCCTAAATAAAATTCTTTTATATTTATATTAATTTTACCTAATTTATATTAATTTTACCTAATTAATACCCATTTTTGGAGCCCATTTAAAGCTCATTGGTACTTAGTTTTCTCAATTTAAATGAGAAAACATGGATTTTCTAGGCCTAAGTTCTCCTTAATATTTCTAGGTCCCTTGGAAAATTATTTAAACATGCTTAATATTTTAAGAAAATATTAAGAGAATTTTCCAGGTCGTTACAATCCCCCATACCTCGTGAAAGTTCGTCCTCGAACTTAGAATATCTCCGGGTACCTGCGTCTCAGCGCGTCCTCACGTTCCCAGGTGAATTCCTCAAACCGTTGACCTTGCCATACGGTAAGGTGCCTTGGGGAACGGGTTAGTACCAGAAACCAATTCGATCTCGAATTCCACTTCTCTATTAGGAGCTAATCCTGGTAATTCATTTGGGAATACCTCTGGATAATTACCTACAACCCTAACGTCTTCTAGCTTCTGGTCCTTGGTTTGACTTACGTCAACCACATGTGCTAGAATCCAGTGTATCCCTTATCTATCACCTTCTGTGCTTTGAGAGTCGATAAAAATTCCCCGGTTCTTTTCCTCGGCTCTCCGATAAATTCGAACATATAATCTGCCTCAAGTTGAAAGATCACCTTTCGTTTACGACACTCGACAGAAGCGTCATATTTGCTCAGAAAGTTCCTTCCCATTATAACATCATAATCCTGCATGTCGAGTACTATCAGATCGCAGTAGAGTTCTCTTCCTGCGATTCCGACTGGCACAGCACGCAGCACGGGAGTGGATGTCCCTATTTCTCCCGAAGGCAGGGTTGTCAAGAACTTGCAGTCTAAAACTTGTGGAGACTTATCTATCTTCTTAGTGTAGGACATAGAGACGAACGAGTGTGTTGCCCCAGTATCAAATAATGCAGTAGCGTACTGACTGTAAATAAGTATCTGACCTGTGACAACCGTTGCAGCATTCGCGGCATCCTCCTTAGCAATAGAGAAAACCCTGGCATCCGCCATAGTTGGTGGGGCCTCCAATCTCCCTTGGCTCATCGGGGTACCTTCCAGTTCGGCTTGCATATAATGTAGTTTCGCTGGTGCACCCCGGTATGGAACAAGCTGTTGGGGAGGTGCCTGGTTCTTGGTAGGACAGTAAGGGGCTATGTGCCCTTCCACCCCGCAAGTGAAACACCGGTTCGTACCTTTGCGGCATTCCCCGAGATGCATTTTCCCGCATGTAGCACATAGGGGAAACCTGGACTGTTTATTTGCTGGGCCCCCTTGGGGGTCGTCCCCTGGCTGCCATTTGCCACCCTGATTTCCCTTCCCATTAGCGTTGGTACCCTGAGGTTTCTGACCTCTCTCATTGAATGCCTTCCTGTGCTGATTGATATTGTTCAAGTAATGCTCGGTGAGTAGAGCACTACTAAACAGCTCCTCGGTGGTCTGCGGCCTGTTAACTCCGCCGGCCACGTTCAGGGCTATTTCGTGCCGCAACATCTTCAACATAAGACGGACCCTTTCTTTCTCAGTGCAGACCAGCTCCGGGCATAGATGAGCCAGGCGATTAAACTTCTTCACGGCTTCATTGACCGAGAGGTTACCCTGTCGGAATTCCGTGAACTCGTCGTAGTGTCTGTTTGTGACACGCATATTGAAGAATTCTTCAAAGAACTCTGATTCAAAATCGGACCACGCCATCTGGTCCACCGGTCTCTTGGCCTTGACCCTTTCCCACCACATTCTAGCATCCCCAGTCAGGCAGAATGACGCACACTTGATTTTCTCATACTCAGGCCAGTCCAGCAGCTCCAGGGTACTTTCCATCGTCTTGAACCATGCCTGGGCGTCCCAAGGTTCGCCAGCACCGGAAAAATTTTCCGGTTTCAGCCTTAACCATTGGATCAAGTAAGCCTCCTGTCGTGCCACAGTGGTCGAGCCCGGCGGAGGAGTGTGCGTAACCGTAGGTGCCACAGGTATAGCAGTCTGGTTCACTGGTGGAGTAGTAGAATTTTCCTATTGGTTCATCAAGGTGTTAATAGTCTGCTGCTGCTCGGTGACTTGGCGCTGAAGTTGGGTTACCATTTGCACCAGATCAGGCGGTGGGGCTGCCTCGTTAAGTCGGTTACTCTGTCTTCTAGCCATGTTTTTCTTCACCGAAGACAAGTATGATCAATATCAGTTCTTTTCTACCCCTATTTTATTCTAAGCATCTAATTCCTAAAAGAAGATAAAAATATCGTTCATCGTTACATATCTTAAGGTACCTTTCATCATAACTATCGTTCATACTTGCATATCGTTCATACTTGCATATCCTAATCATAACTATCGTTCATACTTGCATATCCTAATCATAACTATCGTTCATACTTGCATATCCTAAATCATAAAACATCTTACTATAAGATTTGTAAAGAGGTACTTACTTGGAAGCGGCAGGAAGAGGGCTTGATGTGTGTGTAGTGAGATGGTTACTGCTCTGATACCAACCTGTAACGCCCGCTTTTTTTTTTCTAAGCGGCGTTACGTTAACATGCTTAGGGCATGTAGACATCATAAGGCAGCGGAATAACTTAACTTATACATGCCTTGTTACCATTCTTAACTTATTGACATGGGAACCTTAGCATATTAACTTTGAACTTAAGCATCCTATCATGTCTCACATAACATCATATCATAACGTTCCATAAGTCATTATTCAAACACATAAGTAAACATATAGTTCCTGAGCCAAGTCACTACGTCACACATGCGTTCTTGCCCTCCTGCTGCTTCCTTCATTATCCCCTTGAATGATCTGCGGTATAAGGAAATAAGACTATAAGCACACAGGCTTAGTAAAACTCTTTCCTACTCACAAAACCATCCATCATTCATCATCTCATAATGAGCACATAAAACATTAACATACTTGGTGCACTACTTAGAACATAACATCTTGCATCACTTATCGTATACATAGCATGACATGAACATAAACATAGTAACATTCTAAGCATGGCATGATACATGGCATAAACATAAACATCATAGACATTCTAAGCATGGCATAATTCATTCATTCTCATGGCACAATTCATAACCATAGTGAACATTCTAAGCATGGCATAATTCATGGCATATCGTAAACATAGTGAACATTCTAAGCATGACATAATTCATGGCATATCGTAAACATAGTGAACATTCTAAGCATGGCATAATTCATGGCATAAATCATAAACATAGTGAACATTCTAAGCATGACATAATTCCTATCATAGCATATGAACATCTTCTTAACATAATTATGGCATAGATCATTCTTTCTCATGCATACTTCTTAACATGAAACGTAAGCATAAAATCTTATCATCATAGCATAATGCATAACATGAATGGATGCATGAGTGGAATGCATATACATAAGGATGCTTAACTTTTAAAACATACTTTTCATTGCTTAAACATAATCATCATAACATCATTTGGGGTCCCCGGCTTGTACCACATACATACATCATTGCGCGCATCCCTAGCAAGTCCGAGGTCGCGAGCCCCAACCTACTAGGGTAAGAACAGCATAGTCGGTAGTCCCCGAACCGAGGCGTTCTTAAGGTGCCCATCCCTGTTGCACAGCTCCGGTAGTGCCAGAACCGTGGACAGCTACGGTAGTCCAAAATCGGGGCGTTCTTAAGGTGCCCATCCCTTGGACCCATACTTCAGTCCGGTACAAGCCCATACATAAAGTAAAATACTTTTCATGCTTCATCATTCATATGGCATTCATGGCATCTTTAACATAGCATAACTTGTTACGGCTCAGCCCGTCTACCGGCCCATTTACCGGTCCTCACGACCGTTGTACCGTCGACCATCGACCGTGCCGTCTTAGCATATTTATGCCTTAAAGACATAAGCATCATCTTTCATTCATCATCATTCATAGCATATTCATTCATTCATCATACTTAACATCATCATTATGCCTTAAAGGCATGAACCTTAACTTCATTCTTCACTTTCATTTTTTTTTAGACATGACATCATTTTCATTCTTAACCATAAACATAACATACTTAACATGGCATCATTTTCATTCTTAAACATGGCATCATCCTCATTCTTAAACATAAACATAACATACTTAACATGGCATCATTCATATCATGAACCTAACATATCATAGCATCATTTTTATCGTGATCATAACCCTATCATTCTTATCATGGCATCATTCAAATCCTGAACATATACTTATCATACTTATCATGGAAACACATAAACATATACTTGAAGTTAAAGGCTCAACCCTAACCCTTGGGCCCTTGAGGTTGGCCGAAACATATGGGGTCTCTAGGGTAATCCAAAAATTCCCAGAATTTATACTTAACCTCCACACATCATAAGGGAACATAAATTAACATTATCAAGATTTTTTCCTTAATTATAGACCTTTAAATCATGGTGACCGAAACCCTTAAACTTAGGGTTCTTAGTTTTGTTTCTTGCATGTTGGCCGAAACCCTAGGGTGTCCTAGGGTACTCCAAAAATTCCCAAAAATTATACTTAACCTCTACACATCATAAGGGAACATTAAATAACATTATCATGATTTTTAGCATAATTATAGACCTGTAAATCATGGTGGCCGAAACCCTTAAACTTAGGGTTCTTAGTTTTGTTTCTTTCATGTTGGACGAAACCCTAGGGTGTCCTAGGTTACTCCAAAAATTCCCAAAAATTATAATTAACCTCTACACATCATAACGGAACATTAAATAACATTATCATGATTTTTAGCATAATTATAGACCTGTAAATCATGGTGGCCGAATCCCTTAAACATGAGGGTTCTTAGTTTTGTTTCTTTCATGTTGGCCGAAACCCTAGGGTGTCCTAGGTTACTCCAAAAATTCCCAAAAATTATACTTAACCTCTACACATTATAAGGGAACATTAAATAACATTATCATGATTTTTAGCATAATTATAGACCTGTAAATCATGGTGGCCGAAACCCTTAAACATGAGGGTCTCGGTTTTCTTTCCTTTCAACATCCAATTCGAAAACCAACCACTATATATCATACTAAAAATCATAAAAATCATAGGGAACTATTATACCACAGATGAGGGAGTCTTACCTTGGGTTTCTTGATTTTTCGAACCTTGGAAGAGAAGAAAATGGTAAGATCTTTGGACCCTTGAACACCCTTGTCCTTGTATCCTTGGAAGAGACTTTAGATCTAGGAGATGGAACCTTGGAGGAAGCTTTTCCAAGGGGAAAACCCTCTAGGAGTGGTCGGCTAGAATGAGGGAGGAAGAGAGGAGGAAATGCAATTGAAAGAAGAGAGAATGAAACTCCCAAACCCCCCTATTTATCATCCATTAAAGAGGTAAATGAAGAGTCTCTCCATGACTCTTCATCTTCTTCTTAATCTTAACTTATATCCATTTCATTTCCTCATAGAAATCCCTTGCTAGGTGAGTTGGTTAAGGCTTACATGGTTGTAAAAGAGGTCCAAGGTTCAATCCTTGCCTCATGCACCTATATTTTTATTTTATTTTTATTTCATTTATTTTATTATTTTAATTTCTAAATTCAGAAAATCCCCCTAAAATTACCCATAATTATGCCAATATTCCTAAATAAAATTCTTTTATATTTATATTAATTTTACCTAATTTATATTAATTTTACCTAATTAATACCCATTTTTGGAGCCCATTTAAAGCTCATTGGTACTTAGTTTTCTCAATTTAAATGAGAAAACATGGATTTTCTAGGCCTAAGTTCTCCTTAATATTTCTAGGTCCCTTGGAAAATTATTTAAACATGCTTAATATTTTAAGAAAATATTAAGAGAATTTTTCGGGTCGTTACAGACCCTCCTTGCCACAATGATGGCAAGTGCCTTTTGGTGTCTTTTCAATCTTTTTGGCCTTTTTCTTCTTTCCTTTATTCTGTTCTTTGACCTTCCTCTTAGACCTTTCTTCGAGGAACCAACTAACAGTATCGTCTTCTGATCTTGCTTTACAGAAGGCTCTATAGTCTTCAGCAGGTTGAGCAACTCAGGAATGGTAG
>JAGFNQ010004961.1:53157-95034 GCA_024364735.1 Boesenbergia rotunda
AGGGTAGAGACCTCTTGTGCTTTTATATTAACAATATTAGCACAAGAACACATATCAGGAAACACTGGCTCTCGCCAGTTAGCAATGTGGGACTAAAAACCCAATCTTTTTTCTTAATGTTCATTTGAGCGTATCTTTGAACAATTAATTTCTCATTCACTCTTAATCGATTTTGAGCAAATAAATAGTCCAGATTTATCTACGTGAAACGTAGATTTCGATTTTGAAGTCAAACTTGTCTTTCAACGATCGATGGCATCAAAATTTTGCCTTGCAAAATCATATCCAACAATCCCCCACATGAATGGAAATTAATGCAAGTATTGCATGTATGCATGCTGACACTTTACAAGAGTCCAATTGATAAGTCAATGCATCGAAAAAGGTAGCTTGTGGCTTTAAACCTTCCATAGTGGAATGCTATCGAGCAAACTAGGCTGCGTAGTGAACGTGATGTCTTGAACTGCTCAGCTGTTGTTATATACTAAGACAATAACACCCACAAAGAGACTTATCTCACCCACTTTTAGTTCTCATGGTTGGTTCTGTTTCGGCCATGGACACCATCTTGGATTCATGAGTGTTTCATTGAAGCAGCCTGTCTTCACACTCACATAGGTGACACTTCTATCAAGAGTATCTTACCATACTCCACCTTTTTTTTTTACCATACTCTACCTTAAAGGTATAGAAGTCATTAAAAGCATAAGCTTACTTATCCTCACTACATGTGGTAGGACAGCACCAAATCATCCTAGGATTGGGATAGTAGAGATAATTATTTCTCTTGTGCTATTACACAACTTCTGTAACTTTATTGTCCCATTGAACCAAGATCTTGGTATCTCCAGTCAACAAGGTTGGGTTACCGCTACAGTCGTTTTTAGTTGTAGATTTTCAATCTCATTCCTCTTGATGAGCAGTACACTTGATCTCGATTTAGCCCCTTCGTTAGGGATCTGCCAAATTATCCTTAGATTTGACATAATCGATTGCAAACACTCCGTTCGAGATCAACAGCCTAATGGTATTATGTCGACGACGTATATGTCGTGACTTACCATTATACATACTACTCTGTGCCCTTCCAATTGCCAATTGACTATCACAGTGGATAAGTACGACGGGTACAGGTTTTGTCCATCTCGGAATATCTTCCAAGAAATTTCGCAGCCATTCAGCTTCTTCAGCTACTTTATCAAGTGCTATAAACTCGGATTCCATTGTTGACCAAGCTATGCATGTTTGCTTAGTGGATTTCTAAGATACTGCTCTTCCACCGATCGTGAATACATATCCACTAGTGGATTTGGAGTCTTTTGTATCGGAGATCCAATTTGCATCATAATATCCCTCCAAGACTGCGGGATACCTTCTGTAATGTAATCCGTAGTTCATAGTGTATTTTAAATATTTAAGAACTCACATCAGTGCTTTCCAATGGGTGTCGTTCGGATTGCTCGTAAAACGACTCAGTTTGTTGACCACACAGACAATATCCGAACGAGTACAGTTTGTGAGATACATCAAACTGCCAATTATCCGGGAATATTCTAATTGCGATATGGGTTCACCATGGTTTTTCGCTAAGTGTTGACTTAGATCCGTAGGTATTTTTACAGTAGAGAGATCGTATGCATTGAATCTTTTCAATACTGACTCTATATAATAGGATTGTGTTAAAACTATCCCATCGGACGTCCTAAGAATTTTAATTCCCAATATGTCATCTGCTAGACCCATATATTTCATGTCGAAACTATTGCTCAACATTTTCTTAGTACTCATGATGATATCATGATTACTTCCCATTATGAGCATGTCGTCTACGTATAGATAGACGACAACATAACTCTCAGGTGTGCTTTTGACATAAATGCATTTGTCACATTCATTTATTCTGAATTCGTTTGACAGTATTATTTTGTCAAATTTTTCGTTCCATTGCTTTGGTGCTTGTTTAATTCCGTACAACGACTTAACAAGTCGACACACCTTTCCCTCAGTTCCAGGAGCTATGAACCCCTCAGGTTGCTCCATGTAGATATCTTCTTCCAACTCACCATTTAAGAACGCAGTCTTAACATCCATTTGGTGTATTTCAAGGTCATACAATGCTGCAATGGCAATCAGCACTCGTATGGGCGTAATCCTTGTTACCGGTGAGTAGGTATCGAAGTAATTAAGGCCTTCCTTTTGCTTGTACCCTTTAGCTACAAGTCTGGCCTTATACTTGTCAATCGATCCATCAACTTTATACTTGCGTTTTAGTATCCACTTACAACCTAATGGTTTAGTACCAAAAGGAAGGTCTACTAATTCCCAAGTATGATTATTCATGATGGACTCGATTTCACTATTGACAGCTTCTTTCCACAATGGGCCGTCGGGACCAGAGAGAGCTTCGTTTAGTGTTCTTGGGTTCATTTCTAACATGAATGTCATGAATCTGACCCGAATGATTTCTCAACTCTAGCCCGTTTGCTCCAACATGGATCTTCGCTTTGATTGTCAATAGCCCTTTTATAACAACTAAGTTCTGGAACATTATCTTTGTTAGAACTTCCATTGTCATTATTTTGAACGTTTTCTTCTCATTTGGAAACACATCTTCAAAAAATATTGCATTCCGTGATGCTATGGTTGTACCCACATGAATATCAGGAATGTCTGACTTATGAACTATGAAGCGATATGCACTACTATTTTGGGCATATCCGACAAATATTGCATCGAACGTTTTAGGTCCGATCTTAACTTGCTTTGGCTTAGATACTTCGACCTTTGGTATGCACCCCCACACTTTCAAGTATTTGTACGATGGCTCGCGACATTTCCATAGTTCATATGGTGTTTTATCATTTTTCTTGTGAGGGATTTTGTTAAGAATGTGGCTTGCTGATAATATGGCTTTCCCCCACAAGTTCTGGGGTAAGCCTGAATTTATCAACAAGGCATTCATCATTTCCTTTAGTGTCTGATTTTTACGTTCGGCAACGCCATTCGATTGAGGTGAGTAAGGTGCCGTTGTCTGATGGATAATTCCATATTCTGAACAGAATTCATCAAACGGTGCACTATATTCTCCACCTCTATCGCTACAAATTATTTTAATTCGTTTTTCAAGTTGATTTTCAACTTCCGTTTTATAGGTTCTGAAAGCTTTCAGGGCTTCATCTTTACTTCTTAAAAGAAAGACATAACAGAACCTCGTGCAGTCATCGATAAAAGTAATGAAGTACTTTTTACCTCCTCTAGTTTGCACGAATTTCACCTGCTCGCCCAAGGGTAGAGACCTCTTGTGCTTTTGTATTAACAACATTAGCACATGAACACATATAAGGAAACACTGGCTCTCGCCGGTTAGCAATGTGGGACTAAAAGCCCCATCTTTTTCCTTAATGTTCATTTGAGCGTATCTTTGAATAATTAATTTCTCATTCACCCTTAATCAGTTTTGAGCAAATAAATAGTCCAGATTTATCTACGCGAAACGTAGATTTTGATTTTGAAGTCAAACTTGACTTTCAACTATCGATGGCATCAAAATTTTGCCTTGCAAAATCGTATCCAACAAAATCAAGCTTCTATTTTATGCCAATCACTCTAATCTAAAATAGCATTTGAAATCCCAAATGAAAATTCTACCCCAAATAAAAATTTTGTTTCAAAAGGGATCCTAAACATATTCGTACCTAGGGCTTGCGCCGGCAGTAGCTAACCCAAATTTGTCGCCAACGATGAGGAGGGGAGGCGCCAACAGTGAGGAGAGGCGACGTCGACATTGTCTCGTGGAGAAGGGAGAAGATTTGTGTTCACGACGAGTTGCGACGCAGAGAGGAGGAGTTGAAGTAGAGAGGGATCACCAACGTCTCCCTGGGGTGGAGCTTTGTCGGAGAGGAAGGAGTCGTCGTCGTTGTTGCTTGGTTGCTCACGCAAAAAGGGAGGAACCGCAGCTTGTGATCGTGCGACAAGGGAAAAGAAAAAGGTAGGATTTTATAATTTAATATAACTTTTGCAAATTAACCCTCCTATTTTTCGATATCTAATAATTTCAACTCATTCCGTGCCTAATTTTGTGCTTATCAATCAATTGGTGAATTCCATTAGTCGATTGATAGCAGAAATTTTGATTTCTACAATTCTTTTAGCTCGAGAAAATCTAATATAATGCCATCATTCGCGTTCTTCGAGGATAATGCAAAAAAACTCAAATTCTTGGTTATAATTTTAGATTTTTCAATGCTATATTCAACTAATATACATCGATTCACTCATCTAAATGGAATCAAATACAAAATCAATGTATAAATACAAAATCGTTGAAAATAATCGTTACACTTTAAAATGACGATAAGTTAATCCTAAGCTTTGATGTCAATTGAAAGCAATAATGATACATTGTACTAAATCAATGATGCATCATCTAGAGGATCTAACTATCTTCATTGTTAAGGCAAAATTGAAATTGATTTAGTAACAAACTGAAGGTTAATCTAAATCCATCGCAATAACCATTGTATCCCTTGACACCGGAGGATTGCAACGGAAGTCTTCTACAAGAATCATACAACAATCGAGTCTTGATCGCAATGAGGAAGAGTACAAGAAAAAGGAGAGTCAACAAGATACCCAAATTAATTTTGGCCTCTCCTTTTTATACTAAGTCCATTCTCCATTGACCATCCACCGTAAAAGTCCATAACCCATTAACCACCTATTAATATTAATGAACTAGGTTATTAGATCTATACATTCAATCGACATCCAAAATATAAAAACTCATTCATGCATCAAGTATTAAAATCACTTAATTGAGATTTAATTCTTTAATGACAAAATTATTATGTGTTATTATTAATCTCGTATTAGCCCACTATGAAGACTTAATCCTTCATTTAAAGATCATAATACATGTTCAGGAATCAATCTGAACTTGCGTTACTGCACATGAATTGCACAGGCAAGTCCATGAAAAGAACAATTGACTCATCAAACCACTAAACTATGTTGGAATCTTGGTGACCATTTGTATCTCTTCGGTATTTGACTTAGTCGATTTACGACCGTCGAATCTTCCGGGAGGTTACTTTCGGAGGAAGTAAATTGATTGGTTTACGTCGAGGCTAGTGTTTGACACTATCTCTATAAAATGATATTGCTCCACTACTGGTGCTCACGAATAGCAGCAATTCGTTTCCAAAATACAACGACGTCGTCTCGGAATAGTAGCACTTCAAATTCAAAGACCGGTGAACCTTTTCGCAGACTTTTTGGACTCTCGATGCAGAAGATGGATGAGGGCAAATGCTTTAGATTGCAATGCTTGAATGAATGAAATGATCAAGTGGAGGAATCTATTTATATTGAGTGAAGAGGTAAGTACCCTTTGATTCGGACAGATCTGGACCGTTCATAATGAAAGAGTATAACCCTTTAAAGGTCTTTTAATCTCGTCCCTTGATCTGAAGAGTTATAACTCTTCAGATCCATCTTGATCTCAGCCGTCAGATTAAAACATTTAATCCGACCCCTCAGATCCATCCTCCCTCTTCAGAGTCAGATTCGAATCCGACGCTCCAGATCACACCTGCCTGCGATCTGTCCAGATCTTTGATCCGACGTTCCAGATCGCACCTTCCCGCGATCTGTCCAGATCTTTGATCCGACGGCCACCATTGAGCATATCTTGAACAATTAATTTCTCATTCACCCTTAATCAATTTTGAGCAAATAAATAGTCCAGATTTATCTACGCGAAACGTAGATTTCAATTTTGAAGTCAAACTTGACTTTCAACGATCGATGGCATCAAAATTTTACTTTGCAAAATAGTATCCAACAATCCCCCACATGAATGGAAATTAATGCATATATTGCATGTATGCATGCTGACACTTTACAAGAGTCCAATCAATAAGTCAATACAACGAGAAAGGTAGCTTGTGACTTTGAACCTTCCGTAGTGGAATGCTATCGAGCATACTAGGTTGCGCAGTGAACGTGATGTCTTGAACTGCTCAGCTGTTGGTGTATACTAAGACAACAACACCCATACAGAGACTTATCGCACCCACTTTTAGTTCTCATGGTTGGTTCCGTTTCGGCCATGGACACCATCTTGGATTCATGAGTGTTTCATTGAAGCGGCATGTCTTCACACTCACATAGGTGACACTTCTATCAAGAGTATCCTACCATACTTCACCTTAAAGGTATAGAAGTCATTAAAAGCATAAGTTTATCCTCACTACATGTGGTAGGACAGTACCAAATCATCCTAGGATTGGGATAGTAGAGATAATTATTTCTCTTGTGCTATTACACAACTTCTGTAACTTCGTTGTCCCATTGAACCAAGATCTTAGGATCTCCAGTCAACAAGGTTGGGTTACCGCTATAGTCATTTTTAGTTGTAGATTTTCAATCTCATTCCTCTTGATGAGCAGTATACTTGATCTCGATTTAGCTCCTTCGTTAGGGGATCTGCCAAATTATCCTTAGATTTGACATAATCGATTGCAATCACTCTGTTCGAGATCAACTGCCTAATGGTGTTATGTCGACGACGTATATGTCGTGACTTACCATTATACATACTACTCTGTGCCCTTCCAATTTTCGATTGACTATCATAGTGCATAAGTACGGCGGGCACAGGTTTTGTCCAGCTCGTAATATCTTCCAAGAAATTTCGTAGTCATTCAGCTTCTTCAGCTGCTTTATCAAGTGCTATAAAGTCGGATTCCATTGTTGACCGAGCTATGCATGTTTGCTTAGTGGATTTCCAAGATACTACTCCTCCACCGATCGTGAATACATGGATTTGGAGTCTTTTGTATCGGAGATCCAATTAGCATCACAATATCCCTCCAAGACTGCGGGATACCTTCCGTAATGTAATCCGTAGTTCATAGTATATTTTAAATATCTAAGAACTCATATCAGTGCTTTCCAATGGGTGTCGTTTGGATTGCTCGTGAAACGACTCAGTTTGTTGACCACACAGGCAATATCCGGGCGAGTACAGTTTGCGAGATACATCAAACTGCCAATTATCTAGGAATATTCCAATTGCGATATGGGTTCACCATGGTTTTTCGCTAAGTGTTGACTTAGATCCATAGGTGTTTTTACGGTAGAGAGATCGTATGCATTGAATCTTTTCAATACTGACTCTACATAATGGGATTGTGTTAAAACTATCCCATCGGACGTCCTGAGAATTTTAATTCTCAATATAACATCTGCTAGACCCATATCTTTCATGTCGAAACTATTGGTCAACATTTTCTTAGTACTCATGATGATATCATCATGATTACTTCCCATTATGAGCATGTCGTCTACGTATAGACAGACGATTACATAACTCTCAGGTGTGCTTTTGACATAAATGTATTTGTCACATTTATTTATTCTAAATTCATTTGACAGTATTATTTTGTCAAATTTTTCGTTCCATTGCTTTGGTGCTTGTTTAATTCCGTACAACGACTTAACAAGTCGACACACCTTTCCCTCAGTTCCAGGAGCTATGAACCCCTCAGGTTGCTCCATGTAGATATCTTCTTCCAACTCACCATTTAAGAACGCAGTTTTAACATCCATTTGGTGTATTTTAAGGTCATACAATGCTGCAATGGCAATCAGCACTCGTATGGGCGTAATCCTTGTTACTGGTGAGTAGGTATCGAAGTAATTAAGATCTTCCTGTTGCTTGTACCCTTTAGCTACAAGTCTGGCCTTATACTTGTTAATCGATCCATCAACTTTATACTTGCGTTTTAATATCCACTTACAACCTAATGGTTTAGTACCAGAAGGAAGGTCTACTAATTCTCAAGTATGATTATTCATGATGGACTCGATTTCACTATTGACAGCTTCTTTCCACAATGGACCGTCGGGACCAGAGAGAGCTTCGTTTAGTGTTCTTGGGTCCATTTCTAACATGAATGTCATGAATCCGACCCGAATGATTTCTCAACTCTAGTCCGTTTGCTCCAACATGGATCTTCGCTTTGATTGTCAATAGCCCTTTTATGACAACTAAGTTCTGGAACATTATCTTTGTTAGAACTTCCGTTGTCATTATTTTGAACGTTTTCTTCTTATTTGGAAACACATCTTCAAAAAATATTGCATTCCGCGATGCTATGGTTGTACCCACATGAATATCAGGAATGTCTGACTTATGAACTATGAAGCGATATGCACTACTATTTTGGGCATATCCGACAAATATTGCATCAAACGTTTTAGGTCCGATCTTAACTTGCTTTGGCTTAGATACTTCGACCTTTGCTATGCACCCCCACACTTTCAAGTATTTGTACGATGGCTCGCGGCATTTGAGAATGTGGTTTGCTGATAATATGGCTTCCCCCCATAAATTTTAGGGTAAGTAGGAATAGCTCAGTTGGTTAGAGCGTATGGCTATTAACGATAAGGTCGGAGGTTCAAGCCCTTTTTTGCTTGTGCTTTTTAGGTAATTTTTAGAAATCCTTCCATGAAGGAGGGAGTTTCTCGATTGCCGCAGCAACTTTGAATGACTCATTCAGTGTCATTCCTTCGGCGTCCAGATCATGCATTATCAGTTGCATGTCTTGGACCTGAGACGTGACGCTCTTGGAATCTATCATTTTGAAATCCAGAAACCGGCCGACGATGAATTTCTTCAGTCCGACGTTTTTCAGTTTTGTATTTCTTCTTCAGCGATTCCCACAGTGACTTGGCCGTCTCCATTATGCAATATACGTTATATATCGCATTATCCAGCGCATTGAGAACGTAATTGCGGCACAGGAAGCCTCCGTGTGACCACGCATCGTGAGCAGCCTGGCTCCCAGAATTATTTTCCGTAGCAGCTCGCGGGTCTTCACGCAGGAACCGTACAAGGTTCATCGTGGTTAGGTAGAACAACATCTTCTGCTGCCATCTTTTGAAGTCGGCTCCGTTGAATTTCTCCAGCTTCTCGGCGTGAGGGACGGCGGTTGGTATATCGTTGATTTTAAAGTCGGCTCCGTTTGGCTTCTCGGCGTGAGGGACGACGGCGGTTGGTACATCGTTGACTCCGACCATATCAGTTTGTCCAATATCGTTTTACGATTGTTGGACTCTTGGTGACCACTTGTATCTCCTCGGTATTTGACTTAGTCGATTTACGACCGTCGGATCTTCTGGGAGGTTGCTTTCGGAGGAAGCAAACTGATTGGTTTACGTCGAGGCTTGTGTTTGACACTATCTCCGTAAAACGATATTGCTCCGCTACTGGTGCTCACGGATAGCAGCAATTCGTTTCCAAGATACAACGACGTCGTCTCGGAATAGTAGCACTTCAAATTTCGAGATCGGCAAACCTTTTCGCAGACTTTTTGGACTCTCGATGCAGAAGATGGATGAGTGCAAATGCTTTAGATTGCAATGCTTGAATGAATGAAATGATCAAGTGGAGGGATCTATTTATATTAAGTAAAGAGGTAAGTACCTTTTGATTCGGACAGATTTGGACCGTTCATAATGAAAGGGTATAACCCTTTAAAGATCTTTTAATCTCGTCCCTTGATCTGAAGAGTTATAACTCTTCAGATCCATCTTGATCTCAGCCGTCAGATTAAAACATTTAATCCGACGCTTCAGATCCATCCTCCCTCTTCAGAGTCAGATTCGAATCCGATGCTTCAGATCGCACCTGCCTGCGATCTGTCCAGATCTTTGATCCGACGTTCCAGATCGCACCTTCCTGTGATCTGTCCAGATCTATGATCCGACGACCACCATTGAGCGTATCTTGAACAATTAATTTTTCATTCACTCTTAATCGGTTTTGAGCAAATAAATAGTCCAGATTTATCTACGCGAAACGTAGATTTCGATTTTGAAGTCAAACTTGACTTTCAACGATCGATGACATCAAAATTTTACTTTGCAAAATCGTATCCAATAAACTATACTTCAGCTCTACACGCTGAAGAAAAATTCACAACTGGGAAAAGAAGCCCACTAAATAATTGACCATCAGTCCAAGTTTTTTTTCTTAAAGTTACATAATAATAATAATAATTAATAATAATAATAATAATAATAAATAATAGTAGTGACCAATCAATTCACTTGATTGAGATTAACAAAGAAGCCAAACAACTGATTCTACAAGGCATTCAGTAACAACCTATAGCAGAATTTGCTAACAACTATATGTATTGAAAATATAAAACCATCAGCATCAAGATACGTTAGCAAGCTGCTGCTTCTTGTATTGGATGGAGATTTCAGGCGTTCTGCTACTTAACTACATTGAGGAAACATGCAAAATCTGTAAAAGTTAGACATATTGGATGATCTATCATGGAAAGTCAATGGCAAGATTGTTCATCCTAATACACACAGCAGCATGGAAAGTGTAACATCAATTTTTAAATGTTTAGCATATTTAAAAATATATGGACGATCTATCATGGAAAGTCAATGATGGGATTGTTCATCCAATTTGGTTAAGAACACATTTGAACGGCGTTGAAGTCAGTTACTTCTAGATTCGAACGACGCCATTAAATATTGCATCCCCTTCGAGCTCTCGTCGCATATCAGCCATCACTAATGCCAATGGCAATGGCAATGGCTTCTTCATGTTCCAGTGCAACTTCATGCTTGCTCTTGTCCTTCACCCTTTCGCTCTCTCTTCTCTCCTTCACCTCCGCAGCAACATCAACTGACACAATCTCTGCACAACATTCACTGACCGGAAACCAGACCATCACTTCCGGAGGCGGCAGGTTCGTGCTTGGATTCTTCACGCCACCAGGCAGCGGCGGCAACTACTACATCGGCATCTGGTACGGTAAGATCTCTGTTCTCACCCCCGTGTGGGTGGCCAACAGAGTCACTCCAGTCACGGACCCAACAACGTCGGAGCTTAAGATCTCTGACGACGATGGCAACATCGTCCTCCTCAACCAGTTCAAATCCATCATATGGTCCACCAACGTCACCACCATCTCATCCTACAACTCCACAATCGTCGTGATCATCCTTGACACGGGTAATCTCCAGCTCAGGGATGAATCCAACTCCTCTCTCGTCTTCTGGCAGAGCTTCGATCACCCCACAGACACTTGGCTTCCCGGCTCCAAGATCGGGTTCAACAAGCTCACCAGCACACCCCAACGCCTCACTTCCTGGAAGACCAAAATTGACCCTTCTCCTGGACTTTTCACTCTCCAGAGTGATCCAACCGGAGCAACCTCTCAGTATTTTCTTTTATGGAATTCGTCCAAGGAATATTGGACCAGTGGAATCTGGGACGGAGACGTCTTTACATCTGTCCCGGAGATGAGGTGGAGAGGCTTGTTCAACTTCGCGTTCATCAACAACACTGAGGAGATCTATTTCACCTACTCTGCCAATGATCCCAACCTCAAGATTAGATTAGTCATCGATTCTGAGTCCGGCCAGATGCTCAGTTCGACGTGGATGGAGAATACAGAATCATGGATGTTCTTCTGGACTATGCCCATGTTTAGCTGCTCGGTGTATGCGAGCTGCGGACCTTTCGGTAGCTGCAGTGATATGAGCAAGCCTGCTTGCAGTTGTGCTAGGGGTTACAGAGTCCGGTCCCAGAATGAGTGGGATTTGGGTGACAGAAGTGCAGGCTGCGAGAGAATCACTCCTTTGCAATGCGAACAAAACACCAACAATACTGAGAAAGATGGCTTCTTGGAGATGCCAAACGTTAAGCTACCTGATAACCCTAACACTTTGGCCACCGCTGGAAGCAGGGAACGCTGCGAGTTGGCTTGCTTGAGCAATTGCTCCTGCAATGCTTATTCTTACAACGGCAGTGGCTGCATTGTTTGGCATGGAGGGTTGCTGAATCTGCAAGAACAATATAATCAATCTGATGCAGGCACTCTTTACCTGCGCTTGGCTGCCTCGGAGTTGCAATCTTCTGAAAGAAACAATAAGAGAGTGGCAAGTTGGGTTATCATCGGTGCCATTGTGCTGGCCATCTTGTTTTCTAGCCTTCCTGCCATTTTGATTGTGATGAAGAAGCGAGAAAGTAGGCGGATGATTGAGAAAGCAAAGGCTATGCAGAGTGGTCTTGTCTCCTTCACGTACAATGAGCTGCAGCAAGCCACACGGAAGTTCTCCACCAAGATAGGGGGAGGAGGCTTTGGATCAGTGTTCAAAGGGTCATTGCCCGGCTCAATTGATATTGCTGTTAAGAAGCTTGAGGGTCTTCACCAGGGCGAGAAGCAGTTCCGAGCGGAAGTGAGCACACTAGGAGCCATTCAACATGTAAACCTCATCAAGCTACTTGGCTTTTGCTCTCAAGGGACCAATAAGTTGTTGGTCTACGAGTTCATGCCAAGCGGTTCTTTAGCTGATCAACTCTTTTGTAGCAACTCGAATGCTTTGGACTGGAAAACAAGATATCAAATTGCTATCGGAACTGCAAGAGGATTAGCTTATCTCCATGAGCAATGCCGGGACAACATCATACATTGTGACATTAAGCCAGAGAACATATTATTGGACGATGCACTTGTGCCAAAATTAGCTGATTTTGGTCTAGCAAAGCTCGTCGGAAGGAACTTTAGCAAAGTTCTCACAACCATTCGAGGAAGTAAAGGGTATATCGCGCCTGAATGGATTTCGGGTATGCCCATCACTACAAAAGTAGATGTTTACAGTTACGGAATGATGTTGTTCGAGATCATATCGAGAAAAAGAAACCTAATATACAAGGGAGAAAGTAGTTTTGAGTTCTTCCCCTCAGTCGCAACAAACAAACTCGTAATCGGAGATATCAAAAGCTTGCTAGACCAAAGGCTAGAGGGTGAAGTCAACTCAGAAGAGTTTGAAATAGCTTGTAAACTTGCTTGCTGGTGCATTCAAGATGACGAGAACTTGAGGCCAAAGATTAGTCAAATTGTTCAAGCTCTAGAGGGCAATCTAGATATCGGCATTCCTCCTGTTCCAAGGTCACTCCAAGTCCTAAATGAGTCATGGACCAAGAATGTCGATTCCTCTAGTTCACATCAGAACTAAGGATATAACTGTGTCACTTCAACTTCAACTAGTCCTTAGATAAGGAGTGCTGCAACTTAAATCCTGTTTAAGTTTTAATTTTTTTTTATTTTATGTTTTTTTGCATAATTTATTGTATTTTGAACTTTAAATCTGCCTATGGAGATTGTTTACAAATCAATATGTTGTGTTTATTTCAAATTCTAAAGTCATATTTAGATTTTTTTTTTTTTTAATATGGTTCTCTTTAGAGAGCTGGCTCAAGGCATAGACCATTAAGGCCTATGCCTAGCACCCCTAATTTATTGGTGCCTATTAATTTTATAAAAATATTAAATATCATTATTTTATAAAATTTACCGTTAATGTTACTATTTATTTTAGATTATTAACTTCAATTACCAATTTCTTATTAATTTGCTTCCTTATTGATTATATTCCCTTCCATTCCCTTCACATTTAATAATATTTTCTTAGCAAATTAAATGAATTTCCTTTCACCATTTTAAATGAAATTTTAGTAGTTTTTTATTTTATTTTTTCAACATTTTTTGTAACTTGATCACACCCTAGTCAATCAATAATTCTGAACTAATCGAAAGATAAGATGTCATTTTTCTTCACCGGTAATATTTTTTCCTCGCGCTTTTCTTTTTCCTCTATAAAAAAGAAGAACTTTAATTAGGATTTTTTTTATCTATAGAAATGCAAAGTAGAATACTAGTCTTTTTAAATATCAAAATATTTTAAAATTTGATATTTATTTATTTTTGTAATATTTGTGCAGGTAATAATCGAATTTTAAAATATTATCAAATTGAAATTACATAATCAAGTTTTTTTGTTTAATTTTAAGTAATTTTATTTTGATAAAATTGCAAACTTATATTTTCCTTTTTATTATTATTTGAGTATAAATATGTCTTCTAAAAAAATATTATTCTGGATATACAAAACGTATTAACAAAATAAAAGAATTTATTCAATTACAAAAAATGCACGGGATAGATTTATTACTAATATTTAAAATCAAAACTCAGAAAATAATATAATTAAAAATTTAAATAAAAAATCAATTAAACTTTTACTAGAAGATTAAATAATTTAACAATTTTATCAATAGCAAAAAATTTATTGTTAAAACTTGATATAAAAATTTAGTTAGTATTTTTGCATCTCAAAAGTTGAAAAACTAAATTTTATATAAAAATTTATTTTTAAAAATTAATATTTTTTAAAAAAATTAAGCTCGTCATTGTCGATTCCAAATACGAATGGAAAAGAATGAGAAAAATATATTTTAATATTAAAAATATAATTATTTTTTTCCGTCTAGGACCTCAAGGTCTTGAGATGAATCTGGTTCTTTCCACATGCAACAAGCAGTTCCAAAGATGCAAAACAAAACATTGGATACAGAAGCTGCCCTATAGTACTTAAGTTAACCCTGAAAATCTCATAAGCAAACAGAAGATGTTTTTGAATTGAAATTTGAACATTAAATAGCCACGCTTAAAGCAAAAAGAAAATAATCAACTTATTGAAATAAAAATATGTAAAATAATAGACTGGAACAGCTAGTAAGTAGCTGAAAGCGTAACATCTAGAGTAAAATTTTAATTTCCACATTGATAATTAGTGCAAGTAATATTATTATTTAAAATCTGAGAATTAAAATTTGACAAATTTAGACTAGTTGTCCCTTGATTTAAATCCTGAGACAGATTGACGAGGATATGAAAACGAATGAATCATCTTCGATAGTAGTGTAAAATTCTAGACCTATTAAGTACAGATTTAAACAATTATATTGAAAAATGAATCACGCAGCTTTAAAAACTTGTTTTTTAAAAATAAAGAAGCCTCCTGGTGGAAAGCTTTCACTAAGACGACTAATTAACAAGTTTCTTAGATGATTCTTTAGTTAAGAAGAGAAGATCATTACCATCTTCAATATCTGCATCGGCTAGTGTGGAGGTGGATCTTCTAGTGGTTTCGTTGAACTTGTCGAATCGCTGGGTCAACTCATCATGACTTGCAGATGGTGGAGGCGGATCTGGTCGTATATGGTCCCGCCGAGGGGGCGGCGCTGCGGGAAGGCCTACGAGTCTTCTACTTGGAATTCTTCATAAAATATTTGACGTCATTGTTTTTTTAGCATATAGAAAATCATACGACAAAAATTAAAAGAGCCCTTTTAATTTTCATTATTGTCAAATGGGTATTTTATGTTAAAGAAATATTAAAAGAGACTCATCTTAATTAAGTTTTTTTTTTTTCAAATTACCTTTTTTATATACCCAATCCAATCTCATTATAATAGTTTTAATAAAAGGTGTCTGACGTGATTAATCAATTAGAATAGCATTCATGAGTCCACTGTTATGCTTTTAATTGCTAACTAATCAATTATGTACTATCGAACACTTTAGTAAAAAATTATTAATGATCCTTAAATGTTTAAAATAAAAAATGAACTCATTTAAATACAAGGAGTGCAAAGATATTCATTGGATGCTAAGCATAAATCTCTAAGACTATTAAATATTTTTGGCAGACATTATCAATGACTTGTTCTAAAATCTTTTAAAAAATGAATATTGACTTACTCATGATAATCTCAGAAGTATAAAAATACTCATTTTACACAAAATTAAAAATATTTGAATTATTCAAAACTCAAAATTTGAAATAATAAATATAAATACACTCAAGGGAATTAAGCCTACGAGTGTGATAATGCTTATATAATACGAATTTGAGGTCTATTAATTTATCAAAAAATGTTTTTGTCAAAGTGCTTAATGGCCCTATAGAACTTATGATGCAGCCCAATCCGAAACTGAATATGACCTTTAAATTTTAAAAGATATAATTTTGATTCCAGATCTGAAATTAGATTATATCTGTAAATACATATCTAGAATTCGAAAATTTAGATTTGTTTGTCGGAATACTTTTACTATTTTTGATAATGTTCATTTTTTAAGTATTTATGATATTTTTAGTATTTTTGATATTTATAGGAGAAGATTTGTTTGATACTTGTCCTGTTATATTTGGAGATAGTTTAGTTATATATTTTCTTTTTCGAATAAAAATTTATTTTCTTTTTTTACCCGATTAGAATTAACATTTTTTAATTATAATTTTTTTTATTATTTTGGTCTTGTAGTATAAATAATAATCCTATCTAGATGTGTCTAGGTGTTGAGTATCTTTTTATTATAGTGAAACTCGAAGAATAATATGTTTCTCTTTGTTTTTTAAGAAGATCCTCGTTATCTCTCCCATCTTTCTTTCTCAAAACCCATATGATAATTACTATCATATCCGATACAGACTTAATATCTAAAACAACGCAGAGAATTAGAGAAATTCTACAAGTGAAATAATGTGTATAATTTAGCATATATAGATTGAAAACCACTTCCCATCAATTGAAGGCCAAATTGACTCGTAGCCGACGACATTATTTTCAGGCGACACTCAAGTGATTGTTAACTCGAGTGGTAACGATTAACAAGGTTTTTCTAAACTTTGGGTGATTCATCCGACCTTACGAAAGTTTTCAATCGACCGTCAAAATAAAGAAAATACTCGCGGTGGACGGTCTAGAAACCTAGTGTCCCAAGATTCACGTCTCATTTGGAGGAATTTTTTTGCAAATACGCCATAGCTGGGGATCGAACCGCGAATATCTGAGATAGTGACTAGTCGCCCTACCGCTGCATTATAACCCCGGAGGCTTAACTCGAGTGGTAATGGATCCATGGAACCAGGTTGAATGAAGGACGTTTCGATGCGACTTAAGTGCCTCATATTTTCAATGTTTTGTTTGACCGTCATTCCATTTGGGATAGGAAATATCTGAACGGAGTTGAGTAAGTCACTTTGTCATGCCCCCGAGGAGCTGCCCGTCCGTTACTGACCAGACTGCTACTCCCTCGATTCGTCTGACAATCTGGAAACCAAACCACTAAGACTCTCTCAGCCCGCTTGTGTCGTAGCCTATAGGGTAGGAACAAGCCACTGAATGAAAAGAAAACGAAGACGACGACAAAAGTTACATACCGGTACGACTTACGATAAAATAAAATGAAACAAAGGCCTCCATGACACACAAAAGTACAACTATATCGCTGTGCAAAATGACACAACAAAACACAAATACAACAGTGAAAATGAAAAGATAGAATTAACGAAAAAAGGTACTAACATGTACCACCATTAAAATATAAGAACAACCACGAAATCATCTCGAAATACGCGAACTAGGACAGGCTATCAGGCACTCCAATCGATCATTCTGAAAGGGAGAAAAACAAGGCTAACGGGGTGAGTCCAAAAAACTCAGCGAATACAGACCAATATACATAGGAAGCTATACTAGCAGTAAGTCACCATCTAATACAAACTGAAGAAAAATGCAATAATAGGAAATGCAGAACTGAACCACCAAAACGGAGTACATACCTGTGTCGATCCAAACCCAATAACATGCATGTCAACCAAATGCAGCAACCAAGTGCAGCAAACACAATCAAATTCAGAAATGCATAGCATGCTCATGATGCAACATGGGTCACCTCTGACGTCAGTCGGCCACCGTCGCATCTATGCGAAACCGAGTGGGTAGGGCTCTGACCTGGTCCTCCCTCCACTCAGGCGACCACCGTCACGCATCACGCGAAATCGAATGAGCAGACTCTTGGACCGAAACATCCATCGCCCTAGGGAAAAGTAATGCTCCCACATTCCTAACTATCTCCCGACAGAATAAGGGACATGCCTGCAGCGCCGTGACCTATAATCCACTAACGAAGAGTGAAATTGGGACTACACGACAAGTCATGTGGCAAGTCTGACGACCCATCTCAACCTCCAGGGAGTCAAATGTCGCCTACATATGCCCCTACACCAGTAGTAAGTCCGACGACCCATCTCAACTTCCAGGGAGTCAAAGGTCGCCCATCTATGCTACGTGCAATGATGATGTATGTCTCTATCCTATGCATCACCCACTATCTAACCCTACTGTCATCTACATGATATGCAGTAGTCCAGATAACCGGTATGTACCATAGCCTAAACATTAACGTAAGATATAAGGTAAGTTGTACATATAACCAATCCACGCAGTAATAAAGAACAATAAACAATAAAACTAAACAGATACAACTACCTAAAGAAATGATACAGAAATAAAGTATCAGGTATTCCTACTGCTATCCATATCTAACTATGCATAAGAGGTGACTATATCTAATAAAGATAAGTCAAAGGTACCCACCTCTCAGTGAAGTTTGAAAGCGTAGGGAACCCCCCGTCCAAATATATATATATATATATATATATATATTATATATATATATATATATATATTATATATATATATATATATATATATATATATATGCGACGAATAAGCTAAGTCAAGGCCTTGCATCATAAACATAACTTAGCTAATTATACAATAATCAGTTAGCTAAGTTACACGCTAAGTATAGTTGAAATCAAATCCTAACTTCAACCAACCCAGCCTAAGTCCTGTTCTCCATGCTCTCAACTAAGGAGTACACTAGCAAAAACTCACACTCACCTCGGTCAAAAGTACAAAGTAACATCATACAAATTCACAAGCAGCTCTCACCACATTAGATCGGGTTCTCCAAATGGAATCCTCACTGATCAACCTATGAGGCTTACAGTAAGCTCAAAACAACTCCTAACCGCACAGAAATCAGATGAAGAAAACTAAACTAAGCCCAAGAAAACTCAGAACACCACCTATTCACGAAACTGGATCAAAAACATTCAACATACCTCACGGCAGAAGTAAGAAACCATCCAAATCCCAGCCAAATTCGAAATGATCCAGAAACATTCAAGAAAACAGATCAACAAATCTCTAACAGAATTAATCTCCATTCAAACAATCCAAAGTTTATACTACACACACCTATACCGATCCATTCAAGTCAACACAGAACATCTTGCACGAACAAGTTTGATCAGAAGAAATCGAAGTCAAAATCCCAATCACAGAATCTGGTCTAACTCCAAACAAATCAAGACCAACAAGAATCACAACAACAATCCAAGCAGAAGACCCAGGTTCAACAAGATCTACACTTATGGAGCCTTACCTGAGATTTGCGTTAGTGACAATCCCCTGGCTTGGATTCCACTGATCAACCATAGGAGAAGCAAGAACGAAGCCAAAAATAGGATTCTCTTCAACGTGATCGCCTAACCCTAGTTCCATCCTCCCCCAGGATAGGTGGAGCCATGCCTGACCACCACGATAGTGGATCGAAGAACATCAACCCAATTGTAGAGAAAACCGGAGAAAAATCCAAACAAATCAGGAAACTCACACATTAATCCAACCCTTACCTCACAATCTCCGGCGATGTGGCTGCTCCGCCGCCTCCCTATTTTGTCGTGTTTGATCGTCTGCTTCATCTACGATGCCAACCCCAAGAGAGAAGGGAAAAGGTGGATCTCGAGTGTCTCTCCGTGACCACCAAGCTCAATCCCCTCCCTCGTTTGGCCACTGGTTTCACCTCTCTCTCCCACACGCGAGAAAGAAGAAGGAGAGGAACGAGCCGAAGGAAAGAAGTGTTGGGTTCTCCCAGCACCAAAACACAAAAACGGAGCGGAAACAAGAACCCTCGAGCGATCCATGCGAAAGAAAACTCGTACGAAGTTCATCTATCTAATAGATTTATCTACTGTGTATACCTTTGGAGCGTGCCCTTACGTTATCCCGCTCGTCCAAGATGCGCCGGATCTCTTGCACATTCAAATGTCCGTGCCTCTATTCGTATCCACACGGACATGATCTCTCAACTTCGGAAAGAACTACCTTAATTGTGCTAGCAACTTGAGGTAGCTCGTAGAACACCAAGAACCCTACAATAGAGTTTCGACTAAAAAGGGAGAAGAGGAAGAAGAGAGGAAGGGAAGAAGGAAATCACCCACCCATTCAAAATGACAAGTCTCTCTTTTATATTCATCCCATAAATATGAAGAGTTTTTTTTGTCTCTTTGACTTCCCTTTATTAAAGCCAATAAAAAGCACATCTTTTTATGTGGTTCTTTACCTTCTCTTCATCTAATGAAGAGAGACTTTTCTCTTTCCTTTACATGCAATTTCGACCAGGCCTCTCGGGCTTCCGACTAGGTCTCCTGACCAAGTCTCCTGAGTGCCGAGCTCCCGACCCAGTCTGCCGAGCTCTGACCCAGTCTGCCGAGTGCCAACCCAGTCTACCGAGTGCCACCCCAGTCTGCCGAGCTCCCAGCCCAGTCTGCCGAGTGCCAACCCAGTCTGCCGAGTGTCGAGCTCTCGACCCGCGCTCCCGAGTTCCCAACTCGAGCTCCCGAACTGACCTCCCGAGTTCCCAACTCGGGCTCAAGCCTGCCGATCAGATTTCCCGAAGCATCATGTCCTTAGTGTGTAACCCAATAGGTTCTCGTGACGTTGGCAATAGGCCCAAACACTTTAGACACATAAGGAATGAGCGGCATCTAGCAATGCATCATTGCTACCCAAGTAACAAGAAAAGTCGAGATCCGACTAAACCTCCGTGACTATTGATAGTGTATGACCTTGTCCTTCTATCCTTGATATCTAAATTGACCAATGAGGCATAGACCGTGTCATCCTTGATCAATCCTGTATTTCTTGATCCCCGAGTAGACTCACTCAAACAAATGAGCTCAATATCTCATATTGACTCATTTGAGCATGACCATGCGTTTCAGTAGTCCTACTCGATCAAGGGGCACATAGATATCATTCCCGTCATATGGGAGAGATAGATTTCATCTACATCACTCACATCCCTCTGCATAATTCATTACATACCCAGTGATCACCTTTATAGTCCACCCTGTTACGGGTGACGTTTGACGATACCAAAGTACATAACTCCTTATGTAGGGAACCGTAGTGACTTCAGGTCTAATTACTATTCATACCAATAGTTACATGAGAAAGTTTATGATACTCATATGACAATTTATGAAACTTTCTCATGGCGGGTCAATTCAGTACACATTCTCCAATGTATACCCATGTGTCAACTTGATATCACATATCCATGACTTGTGAGCTCAAGTCATCAGTTGACCTACATGCTAGTCTCCATGTATTAATATTATCCTTGAATATTAATACTTGACTAGGAATGGTTTAGAGTAGTGTTCTCTACATCATCTCACTATCGATTCAACTAATCGATATAATATAGATAAATAACCTACTACCCAAGGATATTATTATACTTAGTTATTTGGCACAAATACAAAGTAAGTATAATAACCAAACATGCCTTTATTAATAATAGAATATGATACAAAATATTCCTAGTTAATCATCACATAATTGATTCTAGGGCTCCTATTAACAAGAAGAAGGTGGACTCTGGTTTTCGGGATCGCGAGCAGAAAAGGGCTTCGGGCGGACAGTAAGGGAAAAAGGAAGAAAGAAGGGTTCTTTAAGGAACTTGCCATTTTGTAATTTACCCCCTAGACTTTAGGGTATCCAAACTATACCCTTAAACTATGTTAATTAGCATTTAAGCCCTCCGTATTTTCCCATATTATAACATTCTCCCCCACTAACAAAAATTTGATCCCCAAATTTCGCTATCTATGTAACGACCCGGCCCGTCGACCCGACCCCTCGGCCCCTTTGGTGACCAAATTCCATTTTTGGCGGCCCAACAACCTGGCCCCTTTGGTTGTTAACCGTCGACTGTCGTTACTCACAAGAACTTCCCACCCCTGACCAGTGGATTTTTGCCTTCCCAGGATTCAAACTCTAGACCTCCAGGTTAAGTACTAGAGTTTATGAATCACGCTCACTTGGCTTCCAGGATTCATAAACTCTAGTACTTAGCCTGGAGGTCTAGAGTTCAAATCCTGGGGAAGGCAAAAATCCACTGGCCAGGGGTGGAAAATTCTTGTGAGTAACGACAGTCGACGGTCGACGACCAAAGGGGCCAGGTTGTTGGGCCGCAAAAAATGAAATTTGGCCGCCAAAGGGGCCGAGGGGTCGAGTCGACGGGCCGGGTTGTTACAATTAAAAAAGCGCCTTTTTATTGTAACGACCCGACCCATTTGGCGACCCCCTTATTTTTTTCTAGGTCGTCGACCGTCGACCGTGCCGTTACTCACTAGGTCTTCCCACCCTTGGCCAGTGGATTTTTACCTTCCCCAGGATTCGAGACCTCCAAGCTTAAGTACTAGAGTTTATGAATCCTGGTAATCAATTGAGCGCGACTTACTTGGCTACCAGGATTCATAAACTCTAGTATTTGGCCTGGAGGTCTAGAGTTCGAATCCTGGGGAAGGTAAAAATCCACTGGCCAGGGGTGAGAAGTTCTTGTGAGTAACGACGGTCGACGGTCGATGACCAAAGGGGCCAGGTTGTTGGGCCGCAAAAAATGAAATTTGGCCGCCAAAGGGGCCGAGGGGTCGAGTCGACGGGCCGGGTTGTTACAATTAAAAAAGCGCCTTTTTATTGTAACGACCCGACCCATTTGGCGACCCCCTTATTTTTTTCTAGGTCGTCGACCGTCGACCGTGCCGTTACTCACTAGGTCTTCCCACCCCTGGCCAGTGGATTTTTGCCTTCCCCAGGATTCGAACTCTAGACCTCCAAGCTTAAGTACTAGAGTTTATGAATCCTGGTAATCAATTGAGCGCGGCTTACTTGGCTACTAGGATTCATAAACTCTAGTATTTGGCCTGGAGGTCTAGAGTTCGAATCCTGGGGAAGGTAAAAATCCACTGGCCAGAGGTGAGAAGTTCTTGTGAGTAACGACGGTCGACGATCGACGACCAAAGGGGCCAGGTTGTTGGGCCGCTAAAAATGAAATTTAACCGCCCAAGGGGCCGAGGGATCGGGTCGACGGGCTGGGTCGTTATATTAATAGTTATCAATAACAATTTTGATAGTATTTGTTTGGCCTTCATTAGCCCAATATTAAGATAAGTATTTGGTACACGACTTTTAAAAAAAAAAAACATCAACCCAACTATTTCTGCCTCATTTTCGTTCATGAGTTACATTATATCCTCTCCGATAGTTCAATACTTAGTAGACTACATATGTAGTCCTACTAACTTAGAAGCTTCATATTTATTCTTTTATTGAGATAGAACAAAACCCATAACTTCTTTCTGCCTTCCACATTACCTTGACTAGAGGAGGAAGTCATCAGCTTTGCCTTGCCATTTACAAGGTTGCTCTGCCAAGTTTTCAAACCATATTCTTCATAAACCACCTTAGTTTTATTTATTTTCTCAAATAGAAAGGGCCAGAGGGGTAAGCATGTAGCGGACGATGAAAAACCGGAGCAAGAGAGTGGGCAAATGTGCCCAATAAACAATGATCGACAATTTACCAAAGGGCGTACGCAACAATCGGTAATTACCAACGGGCACACCATGGTTTTATTTTCACCAAAGGGCGCACTCATTATAGTGAACTTCCTCTTATACCCCTCATGTTATCTATTGCCTTTCTCTTTCTCTCTCAGTAATAAATTCTGTGATGTCAGCACATGCAACGTGACTTAATTACTGACTTTTATTTTAAAATAATATCTAATGGAATCGGCGCTAAATTAAAAAACGTAAGGTAAAAATTAAAAAAATATTTCACTTTAAAAATTTCTCATCCAACGTGATTTAAAAATATAAATAAATAATTTTTATTTTTATTAATAGAAATTAATATATTAAATAATATTTAATAAATATATTAATGTATAAAAAGTTTTTGGAAACAAACTGTTCGATTTAAAAATATAAATAAATGATTTTATATTTGATTAATAGAAATTAATATATTAAATAATATTTAATAAATATATTAATGTATACATATGTTTTGAAAAAACTGACCGTGGTAGCTTTCAGGCCCACGTTGGGCCTGAAATAAAAATATTTCAGGCCCACGCTGGGCCTGAAATTTTTTATTTCAGGCCCAGCGTGGGCCTGAAATTTTTTATTTCAGGCCCACGTTGGGCCTGAAATCTTTTGATTCAGGCCCGACGTGAACTCAAATTTTTTTTCTATTTAAAAAATATATTAATATATAAAAAAAACCTATCAAAACACTTAATTTTAGATTCAAACGCAGGGCCTGAAGTCATCCCAGGAGGGTTTGAAGTCAAATAACTTCAGATCCTATAAATAATTAATTTAATAAATAATAATTAAATATAAAAAATATTTTTAAAATAAAAAATTTTTAGTGAGGGCCTGAAGTCATCAGTGACTTCAGGCCCTCTATCTGAAAAATTTTCCCTTAGGCCTGAAATCATCCGACTTCAGGCCTAAGGAGGGCCTGAAGTCTGATGACTTCAGGCCCTCCATTAAATATATAAAAATAATAATAACTTTTTTTAAAAAAAAGGTACAATATATAATTACATAATAATAAAATGTTATAAGAGTGGTTTAGGTATATCAGTGAGTTTTGAGTAAAACTCACTCATGGACCTACCATATTTGGAATTCTGAAAACTCATTATCAGTAGACAGGGTTGAGCTAGGAGATGAGATTTTGGGTGCCGAAACCTCTAATCTTGCCGTATCACCAATGCTATAGCAGTGGTTTAGGTATATCAGTGAGTTATGAGCAAAACTCACTGATGGACCTACCATATTTGGAATTCTGAAAACTCTATATCAATAGACAGGGTTGAACTAGGAGATGAGATTTTGGGTGCCGAAACCTCTAATCTTGCAGTATCACCAATGCTATAGGAGTGGTTTAGGTATATCAGTGAGTTTTGAGCAAAACTCACTGATGGACCTACCATATTTGGAATTCTGAAAACTCTATATCAGTAGACAGGGTTGAGCTAGGAGATGAGATTTTGGGTGCCGAAACCTCTAATCTTCCTGTATCACCAATGCTATAGGCGTGGTTTAGGTATATCAGTGAGTTTTGAGCAAAACTCACTGATGGACTTACCATATTTGGAATTCTGAAAACTCATTATCAGTAGACAGGGTTGAGCTAGGAGATGAGATTTTGGGTGCCGAAACCTCTAATCTTGCCGTATCACCAATGCTATAGCAGTGGTTTAGGTATATCAGTGAGTTTTGAGCAAAACTCACTGATGGACCTACCATATTTGGAATTCTGAAAACTCTATATCAGTAGACAGGGTTGAGCTAGGAGATGAGATTTTGGGTGCCGAAACCTCTAATCTTGCAGTATCACTAATGCTATAGGAGTGGTTTAGGTATATCAGTGAGTTTTGAGCAAAACTCACTGATGGACCTACCATATTTGGAATTTTGAAAACTCTATATCAGTAGACAGGGTTGAGCTAGGAGATGAGATTTTGGGTGTCGAAACCTCTAATCTTGCTGTATCACCAATGCTATAGGAGTGGTTTAGGTTTATCAGTGAGTTTTGAGCAAAACTCACTGATGGACCTACCATATTTGGAATTCTGAAAACTCTATATCAGTAGACAGGGTTGAGCTAGGAGATGAGATTTTGGGTGCCGAAACCTCTAATCTTGCTGTATCATCAATGCTATAGGAGTGATTTAGGTATATCAGTGAGTTTTGAGCAAAACTCACTGATGGACTTACAATATTTGGAATTCTGAAAACTCATTATCAGTAGACAGGGTTGAGCTAGGAGATGAGATTTTGGGTGCCGAAACCTCTAATCTTGCTGTATCACCAATACTATAGGAGTGAGTGGTTTAGGTATATCAGTGAGTTTTGAGCAAAACTCACTGATGGACCTAAACCACTCCTATAACATTGGTGATACAACAAGATTAAAGGTTTCGGCACCCAAAATCTCATCTCCTAGCTCAACCCTGTCTACTGATATAGAGTTTTCAGAATTCCAAATATGGTAAGTCCATAAGTGAGTTTTGCTCAAAACTCACTGATATACCTAAACCACTCCTATAACATTGGTGATACAGCAAGATTAGAGGTTTCGGCACCCAAAATCTCATCTCCTAGCTCAACCCTGTCTACTGATATAGAGTTTTCAGAATTCCAAATATGGTAGGTCCATCAGTGAGTTTTGCTCAAAACTCACTGATATACCTAAACTACTCCTATAGCATTGGTGATACAGCAAGATTAGAGGTTTCGGCACCCAAAATCTCATCTCCTAGCTCAAACCTGTCTACTGATATAGAGTTTTCAGAATTCCAAATATGGTAGGTCCATCAGTGAGTTTTGCTCAAAACTCACTGATATACCTAAACCACTGCTATAGCATTGGTGATACAGCAAGATTAGAGGTTTCGGCACCCAAAATCTCATCTCCTAGCTCAACCCTGTCTACTGATATAGAGTTTTCAGAATTCCAAATATGGTAGGTCCATCAGTGAGTTTTGCTCAAAACTCACTGATATACCTAAACCACTCCTATAGCATTGGTGATACTGCAAGATTAGAGGTTTCGGCACCCAAAATCTCATCTCCTAGCTCAACCCTGTCTACTGATATAGAGTTTTCAGAATTCCAAATATGGTAGGTCCATCAGTGAGTTTTGCTCAAAACTCACTGATATACCTAAACCACTCCTATAGCATTGGTGATACTGCAAGATTAGAGGTTTCGGCACCCAAAATCTCATCTCCTAGCTCAACCCTGTCTACTGATATAGAGTTTTCAGAATTCCAAATATGGTAGGTCCATCAGTGAATTTTGCTCAAAACTCACTGATATACCTAAACCACTGCTATAGCATTGGTAATACGGCAAGATTAGAGGTTTCGGCACCCAAAATCTCATCTCCTAGCTCAACCCTGTCTACTGATAATGAGTTTTCAGAATTCCAAATATGGTAGGTCCATCAGTGAGTTTTGCTCAAAACTCACTGATATACCTAAACCACTCCTATAGCATTGGTGATACTGCAAGATTAGAGGTTTCGGCACCCAAAATCTCATCTCCTAGCTCAACCCTGTCTACTGATATAGAGTTTTCAGAATTCCAAATATGGTAGGTCCATCAGTGAGTTTTGCTCAAAACTCACTGATATACCTAAACCACTGCTATAGCATTGGTGATACGGCAAGATTAGAGGTTTCGGCACCCAAAATCTCATCTCCTAGCTCAACCCTGTCTACTGATAATGAGTTTTCAGAATTCCAAATATGGTAGGTCCATTAGTGAGTTTTGCTCAAAACTCACTGATATACCTAAACCACTCTTATAACATTTTATTATTATGTAATTATATATTGTACCTTTTTTTTAAAAAAAGTTATTATTATTTTTATATATTTAATGGAGGGCCTGAAGTCATCCGACTTCAGGCCCTCCTTGGGCCTGAAGTCATCAGACTTCAGACCCTCCTTAGGCCTGAAGTCGGATGACTTCAGGCCTAAGGGAAAATTTTTCAGATAGAGGGCCTGAAGTCACTGATGACTTCAGGCCCTCACTAAAAATTTTTTATTTTAAAAATATTTTTTATATTTAATTATTATTTATTAAATTAATTATTTATAGGATCTGAAGTTATTTGACTTCAAACCCTCCTGGGATGACTTCAGGCCCTGCGTTTGAATCTAAAATTAAGTGTTTTGATAGGTTTTTTTTATATATTAATATATTTTTTAAATAAAAAAAAATTTGAGTTCACGTCGGGCCTGAATCAAAAGATTTCAGGCCCAACGTGGGCCTGAAATAAAAAATTTCATGCCCACGCTGGGCCTGAAATAAAAATATTTCAGGCCCAGCGTGGGCCTGAAAGTTACCACGGTCAGTTTTTTCAAAACATATGTATACATTAATATATTTATTAAATATTATTTAATATATTAATTTCTATTAATCAAATATAAAATCATTTATTTATATTTTTAAATCGAACAGTTTATTTCCAAAAACTTTTTATACATTAATATATTTATTAAATATTATTTAATATATTAATTTCTATTAATAAAAATAAAAATTATTTATTTATATTTTTAAATCACGTTGGATGAGAAATTTTTAAAGTGAAATATTTTTTTAATTTTTACCTTACGTTTTTTAATTTAGCGCCGATTCCATTAGATATTATTTTAAAATAAAAGTCAGTAATTAAGTCACGTTGCATGTGCTGACGTCACAGAATTTATTACTGAGAGAGAAAGAGAAAGGCAATAGATAACATGAGGGGTATAAGAGGAAGTTCACTATAATGAGTGCGCCCTTTGGTGAAAATAAAATCATGGTGCACCCGTTGATAATTACCGATTGTTGCGTACGCCCTTTGGTAAATTGCCGAACAATCATCATAAAAACAGTCTAAAGCAATATTAATTCTCATAGTTGTCAGTGGGGTTCATGACATAGCTAAATTGATTATTAAACGATAAATTTTAATTGAGTAAGGATTGAATCTAAACAAATTCTAAAAAATTATCCTCCTATATAATGATTAATTTTGGTTTTTGAATTTACTCCCTCCTAATACTATGAGACAGTCGTAGGAGGCCTCGGTATTAGGGATTTTATTTTATTTTATTTTATTTTTTTGCAAAACTCATAGTTGTCCCACAGGGACAGCGTCTCAGTTGGTCTTTCAATATGGCAGGTTCACAAATGTTCCTCTCTTTGTCGATTTCATTCCAAATTTCACCTCCGGAAGAGGTACAATGGTTCATACTTGACGTGTTTCTGATATCTTTCGTACGGTCTAAATACCCAGGAAAATGATGAACCGCACAGTCAAAAAACATATGCATTTGAATATCCAGGTGAAGTTAATCTGAAGACCAACTGATGCTGCAAAAGGAAACCTCCCCATGTGGAAAGGATACATGTAAGAACATCGAATTCAAATTGGATACGAATATTAAAAAATATGGATGATCTATCATGGAAAGTCCACGATAAAGATATTGTTCATCCAATTTGAAGAAACATATGGATGATCGATCATGTAAAGTCAATGATAAGATTCTTCATCCAACTACACAGAGCAGCATGGAAAGTCTAACATCAATTTTTAAATGTTTAACATATTGTTAAAATATATGGATGTTCATGTTCTACAATGCAAAGTCAACGATAAGATTCTTCATCCCAATAGACACAACACTCAACATCATGGAAAGTCTAACATCAATTTTTAAATGTTTAAATATTTAAAAAATATATGATAATCATCGAAAGTCAATGATAGATTGCTCATCGAATTTGATTAAGAACACATTTGAACGGCGTTGAAGAGTCAGTTCCGTCTCGATTCGAGCGACGCCAGTAAAAATATTCCATCCGCTTCAAGCTCTCGTCGCTCATCAGCCATCATCAATGGCGATGGAAATGGCTCTTTCACGTTCCATTGCAACTTCATTCTTGCTCTTGTCCTTCACCCTTTCTCTCTCTCTTCTCTCCTTCACCTCCGCAGCAACGTCAACTGACACAATGTCTGCACAATATTCTCTGACTGGAAACCAGACCATCACCTCCGGAGGCGGCAGGTTCGTGCTCGGCTTCTTCACGCCACCAGGCAGCGGCGGCAACTACTACATCGGCATCTGGTACGGAAAGATCTCTGTGCTCACCCCCGTGTGGGTGGCCAACAGAGTCACTCCAGTCACGGACCCAACCACGTCGGAGCTTAAGATCTCTGACGATGGCAACCTCGTCCTCCTCAACCAGTTCAAATCCATTATATGGTCCACCAATGTCACCACCATCTCATCCTCCAACTCCACGGTTGCCGTCATCCTTGACAATGGTAATCTCCAGCTCAGGGATGGATCCAACTCCTCGCTAGTCTTCTGGCAGAGCTTTGATCACCCCACCGATACTTGGCTTCCTGGTGCCAAGTTGGGGTTCAGTAAGATCACTAAAAGCTCCCAACACCTCACTTCCTGGAAGAATAAAGTTGACCCTTCTCCTGGGATCTTCACCTTTCAGATGGATCCGGCTGGAAGCTTACAATACTTAATTTCATGGAATTTGTCTCGGATATATTGGGCTAGTGGAATTTGGAATGGCCAAGAATTTACTTCAGTCCCTGAGGCCACATCAAATTATATGTACCAAATGCAAGTAGTCAATGATACAGATGAGATGTATATCACATACACGGTAGATATTGCCAATTATCCCACGTATAGACAGGTACTGGATTATGATACCGGACAGATCCAAGTACCGGTGTGGATGGAGAATTCGAATTCTTGGATGCCCATCTGGGCTCGACCAACCAGCAAGTGCGCAGTTTATGGGGTATGTGGACCTTTTGGTAGCTGCAATGACTTCACCTCACCCTTCTGTTATTGTCTTAAAGGTTTCAGAATCAAGTCTCAGGCAGACTGGTATTTGGGCGATCGAAGCCAAGGTTGTGAGAGGGTGGCCTCTCTGCAGTGCAGTGGCCAGAACAATTCTGAAGAAGATGGTTTCTTTAAGATGGAAAATGTTAGACTACCTGACCACTCCCTCAGTTTGGCCATGTTTGGGAGCTCCCAAGATTGTGAACAAGCTTGCTTGAGCAATTGCTCTTGTAGTGCTTATTCCTTCAACTCCACTGGGTGCTTTGTTTGGCATGGAGAATTACTCAATCTTCAGGAAGAAGATAATCAGTTTGATGCAGGCACTCTTTACCTGCGCTTGGCTGCCTCTGAGTTTCAAACTTCTGAAAGCAACAAGAAGAGAATGGTAGCACATATCTCCGTTGGGGTCATTGTGCCGGCAGTTGTAGTTTGTTTGTTCATCATTGGGGGTTTAGTTTGGAAGCGAGAGAGGAGGAGAGCTATCCAAAACTCCAAAGTTGTGCATAATTCTTTGGTCTCCTTCATGTATGACGAGCTGAGGATTGCCACAAAAAACTTCTCTGAAAAGCTCGGAGCAGGGGGCTTTGGGTCCGTGTTTAAAGGGTCGTTGCCCGGCTCAATTGATATCGCTGTGAAGAAGCTCGAGGGTCTTTACCAAGGCGAGAAGCAGTTCCGAGCGGAGGTGAGCACACTAGGATCTATTCAACATGTAAACCTCATTAGGCTAATCGGCTTTTGCTCTCAAGGGACCAAGAAGTTGTTGGTCTATGAGTTAATGCCAAGCGGTTCGTTAGCTGATCAGCTTTTTGGTGGCAACTCGAATGTTTTGGAGTGGAAAACAAGATACCGAATTGCTATAGGAATTGCAAGAGGATTAGCTTATCTTCATGAGCAATGCAGGGACAACATCTTACATTGCGACATTAAGCCAGAGAACATACTGTTGGATGATGCACTTGTGCCAAAAGTAGCTGATTTTGGTCTAGCAAAGCTCATCGGAAGAGATTTTAGCAAAGTTCTCACAACCATTCGTGGAAGTAGAGGATATCTTGCACCTGAATGGATTGGAGGTACACCCATCACCACCAAAGTAGATGTTTATAGCTATGGAATGATGTTATTCGAGATCATATCTGGCAAGAGAAATTTAGTCTGTGCAACAGAAAGTTGTTTTGAGTTCTTTCCATCAGTGGCAACAAGCAAACTCATTAATGGAGATATCAAAGACTTGCTAGACCACCGTCTCGAGGGCGAAGCTGACTTTGGAGAGCTTGAAGTAGCTTGTAAATTGGCTGGCTGGTGCATTCAAGATGATGAGAGTTTTAGGCCGACGATGAGTCAAGTTGTCCAAGCTCTAGAGGGCAATCTAAACATCAACGTTCCTCCTATTCCCATATTTCTTCGACGCATATCCGACTCTTGGACCAACAATATCAATTCCCTTGGAAATTTCTCTTCATATCAGAACTTCAACAGTGATTCCTCTTCAAGTAGCCTTTAGATAAATAATGCTACAACTTAAATATTATTCAAGTCGGCATGATGACAGCGGCGACATCAACAGCGGCGATGGCAGTGGGCGGCAGCGACAGCGGCATCAGCAGCTGCAGCTGTGATGACGGTGTGGAAGGACGGCCCTGGAAGCAACAGTGGAGATGCCGGCGTGAGGAAACTTCATGTCTAGAATGTAATTGCATAATTACACTTCCATTAGAGATGTAAATTGTTTGTTCTGAACTCTCAATTTATTTCAACTTATACATTTTAGAGTGCGTTTAGTTGGGGTTATCCATCCAAGGTTATTAACAAAAACTCTTTTTGGTTTAGATAATCAGTGATTCCTAGGTAATGATCGATGCTCGACATGTCAGCAAAAGGGGCATGCAATTAGGAATCGAAAAACCTTAGGAACTTAATTCCGGGGTTATAAACTTATCTTTTCAAAATTATCCTCGAATATTTACATTTAAGACGAAAATAATCATTATAATTTATTAATTTCCGAAATCATTATTCACGATCGACGACTGACAACGACGGTCAACGACACCCGCCGGCGGCGGTCGGCGGCCGGCGACCGCCGCCGCCGGCGACCGACGACCGCCGGCAATGACCGACGACCACCGCTGGCGGCCGACACCACCGGCGACGATCTCCGGCGACTGGCGACCATCGTCGGCGGCCGACGACCACAGCCGACGACCACCACCACCGGCGACGATCGCCGGCGACCACCGCCGGCGGCCGACGACCACCGCCGGCGGCCGACGACCACAGCTGGTGACCACCACCACCGGCGACGATCGGTTTAGTGTAATTTAGAGGTTTTGTTTATTTCAACATCTTTCCTTTTTATTACAACAAAACTTATTAATTCTAAGTCAACTACCGCTTATGCATTTTCCATACGATTTCTCATTTATTATCAGAGCTACTTGACGTATGGCTTTTGGTCCCAGAGCAATTTGAAGTGGTATTCCCAGCCTGAGTGCATCGATTATGATCATGGGTCAGCTTGCATGTAGCCTGGCCCGGTAACCTGGTGCCCAATCAGGAGGAAAGTGGCCAGTGATCTGGATGATCCCGCTACATAAGAGACGCGCGGGCTTAATTAGGCCCCCTGGGTTTCCGTGTCAAGGCTCATACAGGCCTATAATAGCTACCTCCTGAGTCGGATGGCTTGGGGCTTATCCAAGATCGACACCCCACCAGCGCGCGGCGGCCCACGCTCTCGGGATAAGCTCGGACTAAAGGAGTCAGTATCTCAGTGCCCCCAGTCGGCACCCTCACAGGCCCTTAGCCGGCCTCAGTATCTCAGTGTCACCAGTCGGCACCCTCACAGACCCTCAGCCGACCTCAGTATCTCAGTGCCCCCAGTCGGCACCCTCACAGGCCCTCAGCCGGCCTCAGTATCTCAGTGCCCCCAGTCGGCACCCTCACAGGCCCTCAGCCGGCCTCAGTACCTCAGTGCCCCCAATCGGCACCCTCACAGACCCTTAGCCGACATCAGTATCTCGGTGCCCCCAGTCGGCGCAACCACTCCCTGACACCAGATTACCAGAAGCTGTACGGGGCCGGCGCAGGGCTTTGGTCATCCTGGCCACCAACAGCGGAGATCTCGCCGAGGTATTGATATGTCTGCCACAGCTTGTCCCCCGTACTTCGACCACATGCCCTGGTGTCAGACCGAGCGGCGTCCAACGGCGCCAACTCTTAAGTTGACAGGGCCTCTTTCCTTAACGCAACATGTGCCGCTTTACCCTGCCACCCCTGGGCGTCCATTACCTTGTCCTCGCTAGCGACCGCGGGTGGCAGGCGAGGCAGAGCCTGTCAGCTTCCCCTGCTACATATACTTCTCACTCCGCATTTCCCAGGTACGCGCGATAGTGCAATTCTTATACTGTTCTATTGCTTTCCATCGCTACCGTCGTGTACTGACTTGACCGTCGGAGTGCCTGGCCGGGGACTTTTCCCGGCGGGTTCTAACGGTCTCTGTCTTGCAGGTTGGGAGCGACCCAGCTCGTCACGCCACTTCAGCGACCTCGCCCTCCTCGGGGACTCGTCCAGCTGTAGGGGTGTCTGATTCACTTCACGACAGGATCAAATTTGGCGCTAGAAGAAGGGACACCAGCAGCCTGATCGGAAGTGAAGATGGATGAGCCTTACGATATCAACCTGGATATCTCTCGAGGGGAGTACGAGGTACTCATGGCTACGTGAGCCCAGCAGAGGGCTTCTCAGAGGCTCTCCCAAGCTACTAGCCAGGGGCCTCAGGGCCCAGAGCCGGTGGCGCGTCGCATCTCAGGAGGACAAGGCAAGCCTGTTGTGCCTGAGGGTGGTCCCGCACCTCCCCCGGTGGTTGGCCCTTGGGAGCAAGTTGGCGAGGCTCACTCGATGTCTGCCGGGGTCTCTGTTTCCAACCCGGTACGGGGGAGGCGGGTGGATAGGGGAAGAGTTCCGGCTGATCCTATTTCTGCCATGACGGTACGCAGCCCTTTCGCTCCTTGGATCTTGGAGGACCCCGTTCCTCACCACCTGCGTTTCTTCACCATCCCTGAATACGTGGGGACCACGGATCCAAAGGAGCACTTGATGAAGTTTGAGAGTGCTGCCATGCTGCAGCAATATCTGGAAGGTGTTAAGTGCCGAGCTTCCTGACCACGCTCTCTGGTGCGGCCCAGAGGTGGTTTGACCGACTCCCCGACGGGTCGGTCACAAGCTTCGAGAAGTTCAAGAGGGTGTTCCTGCAACACTTCGCTAGCAGCCGAAGACACCACAAAACGAGTCTCAACCTGTTCGCCCTGAAGCAAGGGCCAAAAGAAATACTTAGGTCTTACATCCGGAGGTTCAACGAGTTGGCAATGGATGTGCCAACTGCCACTCAGGAAGTGATGGTTAGCGCGTTCTCCCACGGTCTGCAGGAGGGAGTGTTTTTTCGAGCACTGATCCGGAAGCCCCCGAAGGACTTCGACAGCCTTCTGGGCAAGGCTGACAAGTATATTAATGTCGAAGAGGCGCAAGCGGCTCGGCGCAAGGAGTCTATGGCCTCGGCGCCCCCGCCTCCTGTCCATGGGCCCAGGCCCTCGGGAGGACCCATTCGTAGTCCGCGGGGCCCGTCGAGCATGCGGGCATGGAAAGGCGCCACGTGCAGCAGGTGGCTCAAGGATGCCTCCCCGCCCGGTGGAGGCCGTACTGCAGTTTCCACCAAAGTCACGGGCACGCCACCGAGGAGTGACGACAAGCCGGCCGGGGTCGGGCTCCAACCCCCAGAGGACGAGGGCGGCAAACACCTCCCGGACGGGGAGCAGGCCGAGGCGGCCCGAACGCCCACCCGGTGGCCGAAGAACCGCGAGAAAACCCTCCGGCTGCTCGAAATTTATTCCCTCAAGGGAACCGAGCGGTGGAAGAGGAGACGGACGAAGAGCGGGCCAACCAGCAAAATGTCGTTTGAGGCGGCGTGCACGTCATCTCGGGCGGCCCCACCGGAGGAGACTCCCACCGGGCCCGGAAAGCTCAAGTGCGCCGGCAGAAGATCCATCAGGTTGGCACTAGTCTGGCCCAGGCAGAGGGGCCACAAATCAGTTTCGGGCCCCAAGATCTTCAGGGGTTGGAAGTTCCCCACGATGACGCGCTGGTCATCACAGCCGTCATCGCAAACTATCAAGTCCACCGCACCATCGTGGACACAGGCAGCTCGGTCAATAAACTCTACAAGAGGGCATTTGACCAGCTCCAAATTGAAAAGTCTCAGTTGGAGCTAGTGGCGACCCCGCTGTTTGGCTTCATGGGGAATGCGGTACACCCCATTGGCCAAATTCGCTTGGCCGTCTCTCTGGGCGAGGAGCCATTGAAGAGGACTCGGTGGTCCACCTTTCTGGTGGTGGACGCCCCTTCGTCCTACAACGCCATCCTGGGCCGCCCTGCCCTCAATGAGTTCCGGGCCGTCGCCTCCACCTTCTACCTGAAGGTTAAGTTCCCGGTCGGGGACCAGGTGGGAGAGGTCCGGGGCGACCAGAAGATAGCCGAAGGTGCTACGTGGACGATGTTCACGTAGACAGTCGCAAGGCCCCCCGTCCTTTCCCTGAGTGCAACATGGTCCAGGCCTCTCCTTGGTCCGAGTTGCAGGAAGACAAGGAAGAAGTGCAGCTCCTCCCCGACCGGGAGGAGTCCCGAGTCAAGATTGCGGCAGGACTGCCAGAAGAGCTGAGGGGGCCCCTGCTGGAGTGCTTGGCTCGCAATCAAGATGTCTTCGCTTGGACCGTCAAGGAATTGAGAGGAGTCCGCCTGGAGGTCGCAGAGCACCACCTCCATGTCTACCCCCACGCTCGGCCTGCGAAGCAACGGAAGAGGGACTTCAGCACCGAGCAGAACAAGGCGATCAGGGCGGAGATCGAGAGGCTAATGGAGGCAGGGCACATCAGAGAGGTGCAGTTCCCGTCCTGGCTGACTAACGTGGTGCTAGTGCCTAAGCCAGACAACAGATGGCGAATCTGCATCGACTTTCGGGATCTCAACAAAGCCTGCCCGAAAGATTGCTACCCCTTGCCCCGGATTGATCAGATGGTGGACTCGACGGCAGGCAGCGAGTTCATCTCCATGCTGGATGCCTATCAAGGGTATCATCAAGTGCCCCTGGCAGCTGAGGACCAAGAAAAGGTCAGTTTCATCACGGCAGACGGTACTTATTGCTACACTGTCATGCCGTTCGGATTAAAGAACGCTGGAGCCACCTACCAGCGGATGATGAATAAAGTCTTCCGGTCCCAGATCGGGAGAAACGTGGAAGTGTATGTTGATGACATCCTCATCAAGTCTGCTCGTGCTGAGGACCTGGTGGCGGACGTCGAGGAGACTTGTCGGACGCTACGAAGGTATGGACTCAAGCTGAATCCAGCTAAGTGCCTTTTCGGCGCCCGAAGGGGAAAATTCCTGGGCTATATTGTGACCGAGCGGGGCATAGAAGCTAACCCGGGGAAGGTCAAGGCGTTGTTGGATATGCCCCCGCCCAGGAATCTACGGGAGGCTCAGAGGCTTGCAGGGCGAATCACGGCCCTATCTCGGTTCATCTCCCGATCGGCAGAGCGAGGGCTGCCTTTCTTTAAAACCCTCCGCAAAGCTACCAAGTTCCAATGGGATGTCAACTGTGACAAGGCATTTGAAGAGCTGAAGAATTACCTCGCTGAACTGCCTGTGCTGGCCAAACCGGAGGTAGGAGAGACGTTGTATGTGTATCTGGCCGCATCAGCTGACTCGGTCAGCCTAGTCTTGATTAAGCAGGAAGCGGCTGAGCAGCAGCCAGTGTACTTCTTCCCTCATCTATTAAAGGGAGCCGAGTGCCGCTACACGACACTCGAAAGGTTGATGTATGTGCTATTGCTGGGTGCCCGAAGGCTCCGGCGTTATTTCTTGGCGCATCCTATCGTAGTTTTGACGAACAACAATCTGGGCCGAGTAGCCTCAAATCCTGAAGCATCCGGACGGCTGATCAAATGGACTACCGAGCTGAGTGAATATGACATCCAGTACCAGCCTCGACCGACCATCAAGGCTCAAGCCCTAGCCGACTTCCTAAGTGAGCTACATTCGGACGAGATCGAAGAGGCGTGGCAGATATACGTAGATGGCTCGTCCGCTCGGTCGGGGAGTGGGATCGGTATTCTGATGGTCTCCCCTAGCGGAGAGAAAATGCACATGTCCGTGAGACTGGAATATAAGGCCACCAACAATGAAGCCGAGTATGAAGCCCTCATAGCTGGATTGCAGACCGTTAAGCATGTGGGGGCGGCTCGAGTAATGCTCTACTCGGATTCTCAGCTAGTTACGCAGCAAGTAGCCGGAAAGTTTGAGGTCAACAGCGACCGGCTGCAGGCTTTCATAGAAGCCTATGAGAAACTCAAAGCTGAATTCAAAGAGGTGCAAGTGAGGAAGATCCCACGGGAAGAGAACTTCAAGGCGGATGAGTTGGCCAAGCTGGCCAGTTCGGTCGGCTCGTGGGTGTTCCCTCAGGCTGGCGGCCTAGCTCTGCTAGTCATGCAGATAGAAAGACAGGCTGACCTGGAGCTGGAGTCTGACTGGCGAGCCCCGGTCATCACCTACCTCACTCGGGGAACCTTATCGACCAACCACGATGAGGCTCGATGGCTTAAGAAGCATGCATCCAGATTTACCATGATCGGTGACACTCTCTACAAGAGGTCGTTTTCTCGACCCCTCCTTAAGTGCCTGAACGAAGAAGATGCTGATTATGTCTTGAGGGAAATTCACCTGGGGATCTGCGGACATCATGCTGGTGCTCGCGCGACGGCTAGGAAGGCAATAATGTCAGGATACTATTGGCCCACCCTGCAGAAGGATGCCAATGAGCTGGTTGCCAAATGCTTATCCTGTCAAAAGCACCAGTGTTTACCGCACCGACCCACGGAGGCCATGAAGATGTCAGTAGTCTCTTGCCCTTTTGACCAGTGGGGCATGGACATTGTGGGGCCATTCCCGACTGCCGCCGCTCAGAAGAAATACCTGCTGGTCGCGGTCGATTACTTCTCTAAGTGGATAGAGGCGGAGGCCCTGTCGCGCATCACCGAGCAGGCGGTCAAAAAGTTCTTGTGGCGAGACATACTGTGCCGGTATGGAATCCCGCATAAGATTGTCTCGGATAATAGGAGACAGTTCCAGGGCAGGAAGATACGAGAATGGTGCGCCCAATAATATGGCATCAAGCAGGCTTTTACTTCGGTAGCCTATCCTCAGAGCAATGGCCAGGCAGAAGTGGCCAATCAGGAAATTCTCAGGGGGCTGAAGACTAAGCTCGACCACGTTGGCGGGACCTGGGTGGAGGAGCTCCCGAGCATCTTATGGGCCTTGCGAACCACTATCAAAGAAACAACCGGATGCACGCCCTTCCAGTTGGTTTACGGAACTGAGGCAGTGATTCCGGTCGAGGTCGGGTGCGAATCGGATCGAAGGGCGGCATATGATGAAGATAACCCGGAGAGACGACGGTTGGAGCTAGACTTGGTCAATGAAATCCGGGATAATGCGGCGGCTCGGATGTTCGCGTATAGGCAGAAGATGAAGCAGCGGTATGATCGAAGAGTGCTGCCTAGAACATTTCAAGTGGGGGACCTCGTCTGGAAAAGAATCAAGCCATTAGAGGACGTAAGCAAGCTGGAGCCGCAGTGGGGAGGACCCTTCAAGATTGTGCAAAAGCTTTCTTCGGGGGCGTATTACTTAGAGAATGAGAAGGGAAAAAGGTTGGATCGACCCTGGAGCGCGGTCCACCTTCAACCTTATCGAGCTGCTGAGTGATAAATGAGGATGTAAATGAAAAACACGTCTGACAAGTGAAGGCATATGGTCCTTACCTTGCTTGCAGATGTACCAGGCTCTCGAGCCAACTATCCCGCAGCTCGGCTGCTCAACAAGACGCGTGGCGTCCCATGCTCCCTGAGTCTTGCCCGACTGTGTGCGCTATTATCCCGCAGCTCGGCCCGTCCGACTGTGTGTGCCATATTATCCCGCAGCTCGGCTGCTCAGTAAGACGCGTGGCGCCCCACGCTCCTTGAGTCCTGCCCGACTGTGTGCGCTATTATCCCGCAGCTCGGCCCATCCGACTGTGTGTGCATATTATCCCGCAGCTCGGCTGCTCAGTAAGACGCGTGGCGTCCCACGCTCCCTGAGTCTTGCCCGACTGTGTGCGCTATTATCCCGCAGCTCGGCCCGTCCGACTGTGTGTGTCATATTTCCCGCAGCTCGGCTGCTCAGTAAGACGCGTGGCATCCCACGCTCCCTGAGTCTTGCCCGACTGTGTGCGCTATTATCCCGCAGCTCGGCCCGTCCGACTGTGTGTGCCATATTATCCCGCAGCTCGGCCTGTCCGACTGGTGTGCCATATATCCGCAGCTCGGCTGCTCAGTAAGACGCGTGGCCTCCCACGCTCCCTGAGTCCTGCCCGACTGTGTGCGCTATTATCCCGCGGTTCAGCCTGCCTGACCGTGTGTGCCATCTTTCCCGCAGCTCGGCTGCTCAGTAAGACGCGTGGCGTCCCACGCTCCCTAAGTCTTGCCCGACTGTGTGCGCTATTATCCCGCAGCTCGGCCCGTCCGACTGTGGTGTGCCATATTATCCGCAGCTCGGCCCGTCCGACTGCGTGGTCATATTTTCCGCAGCTCGGCTACTCCAGTAAGACGCGTGGCGTCCCATGCTCCCTGAGTCTTGCCCGACTGTGTGTGCTATTATCCCGCAACTCGGCCCGTCCGACTGTGTGTGCCATATTATCCCGCAGCTCGGCCCGTCGACTGTGTGTGCCATATTTCCCGCAGCTCGGCTGCTCAGTAAGACGCGTGGCGTCCCACGCTCCCTGAGTCTTGCCCGACTGTGTGCGCTATTATCCCGCAGCTCGGCCCGTCCGACTATGTGTGCCATATTTCCCGCAGCTCGGCTGCTCAGTAAGACGCGTGGCGTCCCACGCTCCCTGAGTCTTGCCCGACTGTGTGCGCTATTATCCCACAGCTCGGCCCGTCCGACTGTGTGTGCCATATTTCCCGCAGCTCGGCTGCTCAGTAAGACGCTGTGGCGTCCCACGCTCCCTGAGTATTGCCCGACTGTGTGCGCTATTATCTCGCAGCTCGGCCCGTCCGACTGTGTGTGCCATATTATCCCGCAGCTCGGCCCGTCCGACTGTGTGTGCCATATTTCCCGCAGCTCGGCTGCTCAGTAAGACGCGTGGCGTCCCACGCTCCCTGAGTCTTGCCCGACTGTGTGCGCTATTATCCCGCAGATCGGCCCGTCCGACTGTGTGTGCCATATTTCCCGCAGCTCGGCTGCTCAGTAAGACGCGTGGCGTCCCACACTCCTTGAGTCTTGCCGACTGTGTGCGCTATTATCCCGCAGCTCGGCCCATCCGACTGTGTGTGCTATATTTCCCGCAGCCTCGGCTGCTCAGTAAGACGCGTGGTGTCCCACGCTCCTGAGTCATGCCCGACTGTGTGCGCTATTATCCCACGGTTCAGCCTGCTTGACCGTGGTGGTGCCATCTTTCCCGCAGCTCAGCCGCTCAGTAAGATGCGTGGCGTCCCACGCTCCCTGAGTTCTGCCCTACCATGTGTGCAAACTCTTGCATCGCCAGCAAGTTATAAGTTACGCCAGCTTCCACGCCCCACTTAGCTCCGTGGCTCCGACCAGACGCGTGACGGCTCACGCTCCTAAGAGTGGGCCTAAGTTGGTGGTCGAACTCCCATCTTTTAGCGAGTCACGTTACTCCTCCGGCTCGACCCTTGACCCAGCAGGGGCAACCCAGGTTTTCCCTCTCATTAACCCGCCCAGGGGGTAAAGTTCATGAGGTACAAAGACAAGAAACACTCTGTAAACATCCCCCCGGCTCGGGTGCGTCATAGGTCAAGCGTAATTGTAAGACGCGAGGCCCGACAAGGCCGCTCAAAATCTGCGGCCCGGCCATAATGTTGCAAATGACCCTGGATAATGTTATGTCCCTCAAGCGACACTTAGGTGTTCTCCTTGTCTCGGACCACGCCCCGCATTATGCTCGAAAGTACCCGTCGACATGGAGCACAACATCTCCTGGCTAGGGCAACCCCACGAGGGAAAACCTAATGCCCGCGACGATCATAAACATCAGGAGCGGGTGAGACTTAGGGGAGGGAAGCCCTCGTGCCGGTTATTAACGTCGTTCGGATTACTGACTCACAAACAAACACACATATACGGAAAAAGTAGCATTTTATTATCCAGGGCAATTACAAAGTAGAGGCTTAGTCTCTCTTCGACTAATCAGAACAAAATCGAGCGGTCTCAGTAATGCCCGACACTAACTCACGGTGCTCGGCCGGTCTTCTTCGGGGCCCGACCTTGGAGCAGGGAGTCAGTGTAGTCTTTGGAAGGTGCCGAAGGGGCCGCTGGATGGCCTTCAGCACGACGTTTGAACCTCGTACTTCTGCTTCAGCTCGCTGAGCTCCGCGGCACTAGCGGCCGCTCCGCCTCTTTGGCCCTCAGATCGGCCCGCAAGATAGAGATGAGGTGTTGTGCTTCGAAAGGTTGCGCTCTG